>BLIW01000003.1:22219325-22619325 GCA_016586305.1 Ophiorrhiza pumila | reverse complement strand
TGGATACGGTTTACTATTATTTATAATTTTTTAACTATTTTTAATCTATTTGGTCAATAAAAACCTCATATGAATTATTTAATTTTTTGGAATGTAATAAAATAATACATACTTTGTCCAATTTTTTTAATTCTTTAATAAAAAATTAATGAAACATTTTAATTTACCACTCTGATATCTATAGATTTTTAATTTAGAGTGAATGAATTTTTTTATTAAATTTATTAAGTATAAAAGATATCTCTATTAGAAAAATATATATTTATAATAAATATACACCTTACAACTAATAAGCAAATATTTATTTTATTTATTTATTTTGTCATTATATAATTTTATTATGTTGATTAGATTATTTTAATATATATAATAATATAATAAAAAAATTTAAGATATTAAGTCAATGCTTTAAATTGTCAATAATACAAATAAGATAAACAATCATATTGTAAAGAGACAACGAACTAAAATGAGTAAAAAAAATCATAAATTACAAGAAACTTGACATATTTATTTATATAAAAGAAGATGAAATAAAAGGAAAAGAAAAAAAGATGAAAAAAATAAACAAGTATTTTAATTTGTTAAAAAAATTGATCAAATATTTTATGCCTCAAACTAAAAATATTTAAGTATTAATACAAAATTATGGAGTAGATAAATTAAAATTAATGTTTAAATATAAGATGGACAAATATAATTTAATTTATTTCTTATTGATGGTTAAAATTGCCATTTAAAATTAATAATTAATGATGTTATCAATTAGCATCTTTAATTGATAGTCAAAGGTACAAAGTGTTAATAAAAATCTTTTATGGGGCAAAGTGATTAGAGGCTATCTTTCATGGGGGTAAATTGAAGATAACCCTAAAAATTATTTTAAGAAAGTGTTAGTTGAATTTATTTCATTACGAAAAGTATAATAATAATTTGGCTAACCCATTAAATAATAAAAAAGTTAAAAGTTCAAAAAATTCAATTTTTGTTAGTTATAAACTTGTTTCCAGCAAAAAATTATGTATGCAGGATTCGAACAATTAATTGTTTTTTATTCCTAACTCATGAAAAATATTTAAACCCATAGATTATGCCATTAAGGTAAAGAAATACAAAAATAAAATTTTTGAAGAGTTTATTTTTTTATTAACTATAACTATCTATTTTCGGTTAACAAAACACATTTTTTTTAAAAGAACTATGTTCGCTTGTGTTTTAAGAATTTGTTTTATTTCTGATTTAATAGAAAATATATAAACTAATAGATTATGACAATATAATAAAAAATTAAAAAATATATATATATTTATAAGTAAAAATGAGGCGATTCATATCGAAGAATTCAATTCAATATTGGATGTATTTGTTATCGTGATAATATATACAATGCATCAAGATGTTAACATGAGATTTTATTTCAATTTTATAAGTTTATTATCTACCCATGAGACTTATCTTTAGTTTCTAAGGATATATTAATCTATATTCTAATTTGAATATTTTTAATATATATTTTAAAAATAAATTAGTATTAAGCACATGCATATATATATATATTATTTATAAATAGTGATCAAAATAAATAATTTACACTTAAAAATAAAT
This sequence comes from Ophiorrhiza pumila, assembly GCA_016586305.1. Taxonomy (NCBI): domain Eukaryota; kingdom Viridiplantae; phylum Streptophyta; class Magnoliopsida; order Gentianales; family Rubiaceae; genus Ophiorrhiza; species Ophiorrhiza pumila. The sequence continues at coordinate 22,617,720 of BLIW01000003.1, read as the reverse complement.
AAATTTTATTTTATAATAGATAAAATAGTTATCTATGCATGTTTTAAACTATTGTTTGATAACAGTAATATTTGTTTTAGTAAGAAAATTTTATTATATAATAGGGTTTTATAATTCATTAATCTAATTTTATAAGTAAAAATTTCAACACTCCACAAGTTCATGAAAATTAAGATCTTTTAAAAGTTTTTTTTTTTTTGTCATTTTAAGATCAATATTCACATATTATATATAGTTTTTTTTACCTACCATATTAAAAATTTAATCAAATATTATAAAAATAAATTAACAATATTAATTCAATCAAACAGGTGCGGGCTTTATTAATAGTGAGGCAAAAATGCATGAAGTAATTAATTTTAAACTTCAAAATTGAATAAAAAGGAACAATACTTTCTCGGAGTGGAGGCCTTCATATCAAAATATGTTCTGCTTTATAGTATGGAAACTAGTTATGAACGTCAAAAATGAACTTATATAATAATATCTTGAATTATAAGAAAATTTGCATTAATTATCTTCATATGGATAAAAATTGTAGATATACACTTGAAGATTTACGTGGATTATGGATGGATAGGTAAGCTAGTTGAGGAATACGAATTAATTTAGTAGATTTAATTATACTATATCTATAATTAACTTTACAATTAAGATAAGTTAATTACACTAAACCCCCTCGGTGTAATAATAAGAACTATTCAAGATCAAGCACTGAATTGTGTTTTTGCTCATGTGTTCATCAAACAGTTCTATTAGCACTCCATTTCTCTTAACAATAACTTTTAGTACAAACTCTTCGGAATTGGCATTGGAGCGGTTGATTTTTCCCAGAATCCACTACTTTTAAAATTTTTTAATACCTTGCTATTCATCAAACTTTTAAATTATTAATTAAAATCTTTAGGATATTATGTAGAATTAACATTTAACGGTAATAAGTTGGCACCCACACTTAGGCCATTCCGTCAAATCTTTAAGGAGGAGCCCCCAATATCTATTATTGAATCTCAAGGTCCATTATTTAAATGAAGGAAAAAGAAGCACCTTCTTTCTTTGGTGTTCTACCTCCCTAAATTTTTGTGGCAAGAGGATAATCTATCTTTCGTAGGGTAGACTATAATAGAATTTGTTTTGGTATCATAATAGGATTTAAGAAGAGGGAGTGTTTGTAGAATTATGGCACGTCTTTCTCATTGATCAATGCACATATATATATATGGTTTGTAGAACTATAGTATAGGGTTAGACTAATTACATAATGAATTAAGTAATGATATAATTATAATTGTTTACAATTGATTACAATTAATGAAAATCACTTGATTATCTCCCTTGAGTATCTTGAGTGATTGATTTCTTTTGATTACCTTGATTGACTATATATCATCCTTCGTAATTATCGTTGACTGATTTGATTGAATTTTCTTATCATTCCCCCGCAAGATGGACGACTGTGAAGAAATCCAATGTTAGTCTAAAGAGAATCAAATGGTGATTTAATTGAATTTTCTTATCATGCCCCGCAAGATAGACGGCTATGAAGAAATCCAATCTTGGTATTGAAAGAGTCAAATAGAGGATGAGCATGAGATTAGTTGAGAGATGGTAGATATATGTGAGTGTAAGAATTTTCATTAGTGTATTTTGTTTGTTTTTGTTTTTGTTTTTTTTAAGTCGCACAAAAAAAAATATTTTAAATTGCAATAAAATTGGATTATTCTCATTAGCCAAGGAGTTTAGAAGAACAAAAATTGTTGGAGGGGGGAGAAAGTAGCTAATGAGAAAAAACGATTAAAAAAAACACTAAAGTTTTGTTTTATTTTTTTTTTATGTTTAAAGTAAAAAGAAAATTTATTTGTAGTTTTGGACCAAAAAAATAAAAGGAGAGGAGATGGTTATTTGGGTATTCTCATTAGCTATAGAGTTATAGAAAAATAAGAATTTTTGGAGAGGGAAGAAAATTGCTAACGAGAAAGAAAGAAAAAAAAATCAAAGGTCGAACCTTCGCTCTGATACCATACTAGAAATTTTGTTTTGGTGCCACAATAGGATTTGAGAAGAGGGAGTGTTTGTAGAATTATGGCACATCTCTGTCATTGATCAATGTTACATATATATATATAGGGTAAAAAGTTAGACTAATTATAGAATGAATTAAGTAATGACATAATTATAATTCATTCCAATTAATGGAAATCACTTGATTCTCTTCCTTGATAATCTTGAGTGATTAATATCTCTTGATTGATTGGATATCATCCTTCATAATTGTTGTTGATTGATTTGATTGAATTTCCTTAAAAGAGACATTTATAGAATGTGCTTTCTGTTTGAGATGAATTTCTATCCATCGGCAGACTTTATAGTCATATAACCATGAATACTTTTGCTAATTTGTATGATCGAATTTAAACAAACCAAAGTTCTATTGGGTTAAAACTACACGCAAACCAAGAAGACAAAATTGGAGACAACAACAAACTTTATTTATGAACCAAAACCGTATGGCTTTTGACGAAATTACAACTGCACTGCACTTTTCTTTTGTATTTTTTGTGTTCTAAATTAAATAACCATATACTTATATTTATAAGACAAAAGATTTCCTAATTTATATTAACAAGGAATTAGGAAACAAACCTATTAAGAATTAACTAAACTAGTTTAAGAAACTTAGTTTAATTCTACAAATGCCTCCCTTAAACTAAATCATCGTGTTTGATCATACCCAAACACTTCTTCAACTTCACAAATACCTCTATTTTTAATGCCTTTGTGAAAATGTCCCCACTTGATCGTCAAACTTGCAATAGTTAATTGCAATCTCTTTGTCTCGTACCAGTTCACGAATAAAGTGAAACTTGATATTGATGTATTTGTTTTGTCTATGAAACAATGGATTCTTTGTCAACTCAATAGCTGATTTGCTATCACAAAATACTGTAGTCAGACCATTCTGTTTATGCTGAAGCAAACCAAACATTCTCCTTAACCACAATGCTTGTGTAGCACTGTTTGATGTTGCAATATATTCTGCCTCTACTGTGGATAATGCAACAACTTTTTTTTTTCAACACCAAGAAAATACACTCGACCCAATAAAAAATTAATACCCAGATGTACTCTTTCTTTGAATTGTGTCGCAAGGCTAATCACTATCTGTGAATCTAAAAAGTTCAACTGGATCTCTAGCCGAATAAAACAATGCTATCTCCTTGAGTACCTTTAGTATACCACAAAATTGTCTTTGCTACTTGTAAATGTGACTGTCGTAGATTTTTCATAAACCTGCTAATCAAGCTAATACTGAAAGTAATATCCGATCTTGTAGAAGTCAAATATCTCTAACTTCCAACTATACAACGTATGTCAGATTACAAGTCCTCATATCCCTTCTTTTGTTAATTTCAAATTTTCCTCAACTGGAGTCAATATTGGATTAGCTCCATCCATCTTTAATGTTTTTAAGATATCTCCTGCATATTTTTTCTGTGAGAAAATATGTATTGATTAGACTATAAAACCTTATTTTCATGGAAATACGACATAAGACCCAAATCTGTCATCTCAAACTTTTTAATCATTGCCTCCCTAAATTCTGCAATCATCTCCTAATTATTGCCTACAAAAATCAAATCATCTACCTATAAAAATATCAAAAGAACGTCACTATGATCAGATTATTTCACATATAAAGTATGCTCATATAGACACCTCTGAAAATCATGATCCATAAAGAAAGAATCAATGCATATATACCACGCGCTTGGAGATTGTTTTAAACCATGTAAAGCTCTTTTCAACCTGTAAACCTTATCTTCTTGATCTCTTCTAACAAAACTTGCAGGTTGCTCAACATACATTTCTTCTTCAAGAACACTATTTAAAAATCCAGACTTAACATCCATTTGATAAATCCTCAAATTATTTTGTACAGATAAAGAAATTATCAAACGAACTGTATCAAGTTTAGCAACAAGACCAAATACCTCAAAATAGTCAATGCCAGGTTTCTGTTTGCAACCTTTAACAACAAGTCTCGTCTTGTATCTATCCACTTATCCATCAGGTTTATATTTTGTCTTATAAACCCACTTCACTCTATTACTTTCTTCCGACTTGGAAGATTTGTAAGTTCTCAAGTATCATTCTTCTCAATGGCATGATTTTTTCACTCGTTTTTTTTATCCTACAATCATCACGAGCAATGTCTTTAAAATTAATTAGGTCACAATATGCAAATAATGCGAAATTCACAACATCTTCATCAGATAAATAATCATTAGTATTATCAACCACAACATAATCCTTCAATGGAGATGGTAATTGTAGTTGTCGTTATGGTCGACTAGACTATCCAGGAGTTCCTTGCATACTTGAAGATGAAGGATCACGAGGTGGTTGTTTAACTTGTTCTTCCTCTTTTCCATTTCTTCTTCTTCTTCAATTAATAAAGATATTGGTGGTTGACAAAATGATGTTATTGACTCTTTAGAAAACCAATCCCATGCTCACTATTCATTAAAAGTTATATCTCTACTCACAATTATTTTCCTTGTATCAGGATTATACAGCCTATAACATTTTTTCTGTAGGCTATAGCCAACAACAATGCACTTCTCTGCTTTATCATCCGATTTCTTCCTTAAGGCATCTGAAACATGAGAATATGCAAGTCAACCAAATACTCTTAAGTGGCTAATACTTGGTTTCTTACTTGACCAAACCTCGTACGAAATAATCCCGCGATTACACCTCATACCACACCTATTCAAAATATAAATAGCACATGAAACTACTCCAGTCCAAAATTCCTTGGGTACATTTTTGGCCACCATCATAGATCTCACCAAATCCATCATTGTTCTTTTTTCTTTCTCCCACCCCATTTTGTTGAGGATTGTACTTGGCTATCATCTAATGTTTAATACAATGATTCATCAAGAAATTATCACATAAAGTGTATTTTGTACCTCTATCAGGTCTCAAGGTTTTAATGTAGTACCCACTCTATTTTTCTACATACACTTTGAATTTCTTGAAAACATCACAAGCATCAAATTTATTCTTCAATAAATAAACACATGCTTTCCTACTAAATCATCAATAAATGTGATAAAATACTTACTACCACCATGAGAAGGTACCTCAATGGAGTACAAGTCTGAATGAACCAATTCCAATAGATGATTATCTCTCCATGTCTTGCCTTTTTGAAAAGAATGTCGATACTTCTTTCCTTTGATACAAAACTCACATTATCTAGCAGAGAAATCAAGTGAAGGCAGCCCTAAAATCATATTTTTCTTGGAAAGAAAATTCAAACCACCAAAATTAAAATGGCCAAAACAAGTAGAATTACCATAGTTTAGAGATATAGGCAACAACCTACTATGGTTCATATTCACTTTGACAATTAATCTCACCCTTGCATCACTGATCATGCAAACAGCATATTTAAAACTTATATCATATCCATTTTTAGATAATTGGCCAAGACTCAACAAATTTTGGTAAAGATTGGGTACATAGAAAACATTTTCAATAAAACTTGTATACTCATTTTTCAAAATAATGGGTATTCTCCCCTTTCCAAGAACAGGCACAACTAAATTATTCTCAAATTTAACTGTGATTTTAAATGATTCATCCAAATCATAAAATAACTCATTTTTTCCACTCATGTGATTACTACAACCAGAATCCACATACCAATTACTATTCTTTGTTTGTTCAGTTTTAGCATTAGAAAATAAAACAAAATCTTGTTTATTCTCATTCTCATTAATTTGAGTAACTTGGACATGCACATCAAATTTTGCACCCCAACAATCTTTTTTGTAATGACCAAATTTTCCACAATTATAACACTGAATTTTACTCTTTTGGGAATTATTGGATTGTTGAAAATTAAATCTATTATTTTCTCTTTGTTAAAAGAATTTGTTACCTATACCGCGACCTCGGTAATTATTTCTAAGACGTCCAAGTTTGAAATTCTGGCCACGAGCATTTCTCTTAGCAACATTGAAGTTATTCTTCAATTTATCTGTCTGGACCTATAATGCCTTTTTCGTAGTCTCCTTATCTACAGAATCATTCAACTTTCCATTAATTCTCTGTTCATGTAGAATTAATGAACCATGTAAATCTTCAATTGTCAATGTGGACAAATCCTTGGTTCCTTGCGTGACAACCACAACATGATCAAATTTATGGGTAGCGTGTTGAGGACTTTTTCAACAAAGATTTCATCTTTTAATATATGCCTATTTAATTCCATCTAGTCTTTGATCGCCGACACATGAGAAAAATAAACCTCAATGGATTCAGTTTTCTCCATTGTGCAAAGTTCAAACTTTCATTTCAACATAATCAAATTGTTTCGTTGAACCTTGTCAATACCTCTTTAAGTTTTTTCCAAGATATCTCAAGCCTTCTTTGCAGTTTTGGCCGTAGACATTTTTTCAAATCCTGGCATATCAGTTGCTTAATGAATTTGGGACAATGCCAAATTTCCCTTCTTCCTTGTATTTGAATCAGCATTTTCGAATAATTCCTCTTGAACGTATTTGAATAAATCAAAAGCTTCCATATGGGTTTTCATCTGAATTCTCTAATAACTATAATTTTGTTTTCCGATAAGTTTGTAACTAACACAAATTATTTTTTCAGTCATAGTTAATCAATAATAACCAAACTCTTATACAAATTTGTAGGATTGAATTTAAATTAAACAAACCAAAGTTGTATTAGTGGTGTGTCATTTTTGCACCAAAATTAATTCTTACTCTAAAAGATTTAAAATAGTGTAATGGGAGTAAGGTCGATCCCACGAGGAACAACAAATTCTCTAAATTAGTTAATTTGCAATCGTCACGACAATGAAAATTATAAATATCAATTATGGAACCAAATAAATTACTAACAAAAAATAACCAATAACCCAAAATACCGAATTAAATTACTTAAGATAAAATTTTAGAAAATAAGTAATCCACACTAATCTTTATCAGTTATTCATTGACGCAAGGATAATAATTTCCATTTCAATCAGTCAGTTATAAGACACCGAGAATCAGCTCTGACGTGTCCAAATCCCTCCTTACTTATTCGACAATGGACAAGTATCAGCTTAATCCACTATTTCCCTATTTCTAACATAACCAGGCCGGAATCAGCCGATCACCCAATTCAACGTTAGAAAAGCATTAATTCTTAGAAGGACCCAACTTTAACAAATTAAGTTATGATCAGCATATAATAATTTGTTAACCAATTGTTTCCGTCTACCGAGACAGCAGCTTTGTCACTAATTAATCCTACTAATTCAATCCAGTGATTTAATTAGAGATTAATTGACTCTACCTAATTTTATTAAAGTTGATGAGGCTTTAATCTAATTAAGTAATGATCTATTCACAGAAAACTCTTGGAATTGAATAGAAAATCATTGATTAACACAATTTGATTTCACAACTTAATCATAATTAGTGTTTCTTACTTACTTACCAGATAAGAAATTACTCACTACTCATAATTAAAACAAGATAGGATAATAATTGAAAAGGAAATTAAATTAATACTAAAATAGAAAATCAAACCAGTCCGTCGTTTGGGCAAATGACGTTACTGCTGTTCTTGCTACACAACGAACTACAACTGCAGAAAACTACTTCATCTACAACTGGGCAGCGATTAAAAACGAAAATTCTCCAAAAGAAAAACTGCGTAAAAAGAATATGTTCTAAAGATCAAAGATCTAAAGATGTCCAGCCCTCCTTATTCTTCTCCCTTTAATAGAAGAGAAAAAATATAATTTCCTAATTTACTAAAGACAGAAATCTTCTGGTTTCCATAAATCTCTCAACCACATGTGGTTGTAACAAAATATCTTCCAAATCAAATTCTTCTCCATCTGTTAACTGCCAAGGATTCTTTCTGCTACCAAATCTCTTCAAATTGACTTCAGCCCCTCTAATCTTCTAAGATTTTCTCCAAATCAGATTTATCTCCAAAGCATCTTCCAAATTGAAATCTTCCAAATTTCTGCAACAAATATATCAATGAAATAAGATTTTACCCCACCAATCTCAATAACGTGTGCATAAAAATATGAAGTATTTTACGCTCATCAATTAGGTTAAAACTGCACGCAAACTAAGAAGACAAAATTGGTGACAACAACAAACTTTTATTTATGAACTAAAGTCGTATGGCATTGGATGAAATTACAACTGCACGGTAGCTGCACTTTTATTTTGTATTTTTTTTGAGTTATAAATCAAATAGCCCTATACTTATATTTATAAGTCAAAAGACTTTCTCATTCATGTCAATAAGGATTAGAAAATAAACCCATTAAAAAATTAACTAAATTAGTTTAGAAAAGTTAGTTTAATTCTACATAATTCAATTATAATTCGAGTGGATTCAATTTAATCCAAACTTAAATACCATTTCAATAAATAGCCAAAACAAGGGAAATGAGCAGGACAATGATTGATATCTAACTATCTGAAAATATAAATTACCATTGTCACCAAGGCTACTAGTATATTAGAATGTGTTTCTAAATTAATGTGATTAGTCCATGATCTAGATTTCAAGCAATACAGGTCAAATTCACAAATAGCCAAACTGAAACTCTTAAGAAAAAGGAATTGATTTCATCAAATCAAATCCACTAAGAATTCCTTTTTAAGAATTGATTTCATTAAAAATGGCAAGCGGCTAGTCTACAAAGTGAAGTCGCATTTTAATGGTGAACCTGAAGTATTTAAAAATGGTTGTGTACTTGGTAGATTACAGACATGATGAATCTCAAACCTTTGAAAAAAAATTGAGTATTAAATTACCATGTGTTTGATGAGAATATTTGGTAACTAGTTTAGAATTTAATTCTTAGGATGTTTTAATTAATTAAATAATTTCTATGTCAAATGTCAACCCTAAGAGACTTGACAAAACGCATGGCATTTTAAAAATCTGAAGAGTGAAGACTTTCAAGTACCAATTCCACATCAGATGCCAACCTTATTTCATAAGCAAAAGATCTCAATTAATTGTCAAAGGTTTGCTTAAATGCATTGCAATTGAAAAAACCTAAAACATCAAATGCCAACCGTATTTGATACGCAAAATATTTAATTAATAATATAAAAGTTTAATAAAATGCTTGCTATTTGAAAATTTCAGAGCAATTCAGCATGAATTGCCAAACCCTGTACAGGAAGTGTAAAAATTATCGTTGAGAGGAAAAGGCAAGTGCAAAAAATGTTGCTTGATAACTTTTTAAAAATTTGTTTTTCTTCTCTTTTTTTTTCCAACTAACGAGCCTAGATCAATTATTATTTTTTGTAACAATATGTAAGGTTTAAGGCAACCTAACAGGGTGAGGGATGAATGAGGTTTTACAATTGAAATTGAGCTTAATAAACACATACAAATAAATAGAGAAATTTAGTTAAAATATGCATTGTATGAATGTTGTGCACAATATCAAGACAATTTTCAAGAGATATAGTTTCAATACTTGATTCACAACAAATATTTAACACAAGTTACAAGTGTGTGTGAATTGATATAATTAATTCAACTTAGATGAAAGGTGTGCTATGATCACAATTTCATCATAAGAACAAAAAAATCAGAGCATAAAGATAGACAAAGATTTAGAGCGCTACAACTCTCTACTATGGAGAACTCTACATTCCAAACTCTTTAACTTAGGATTTTAACTCACTTTACTAATAAAAATCTTTTCATAAGGTAAGATCTAAAACTCAGTTTACAAATTTATAAATAAAATCAACCTAACCAATAACTATCTAAAACTATGAGTTTAGTTTAATTCTTCTTGTACGAGAAATCTTTTACTCTTACCAAATGTAGTTACATAGGATTTAATTCCCTCTTTGTAGGGTTGATAGACCTTCTTTATTGCTCATCCATTAATTGCTCTTAATAAGTGCTTACAAGTAAGAAAGGTTAGCTAAAATGGAACGAGGAACAAATTAAAAGAACAATCTTTGATCTTTATGAATGATGAAACCTTTGTTTTTAAGATGTTTTGGTAGTGTTTTTTTACTAGTTTTAAAGATCTTGGATCGTCATCTAAACGTTGTATGTATCTTTTGTATTTATAGGATAATATATGAAGCAAAACAATGACAATATATTTTTGTTTTACAAAACTAGTCGTTACTCATAAAAATCACTCTCGAATTACCAAAACTCTAGGGGGTCATTCGAACTAATCTTTTCCAAAGAATAAAAAATGTTGAATTTTTTATTTCGGACGGGCCAAATCCTTATGGGTCGTTCGAACAAAAATTCCAGAGATATTTCCAAATGTTTTAAAGTAGGGACCAACAGGCCGAAACTCCAGGGGTCATCCAAACTAATATTTTTTCAAATATTTTATCAAATTTAGTCAAATTGGGATTGGACTTCTGAAACCTTTAGGGCTCGTTTGAACCAGAATTCCAGAGGTTCTCCAAATTTTTCTAAGTATGGATCGGATGGCCGAAATCCTTATAGGTCATCCAATCTTTTAATGTTTGTCAAATTTATTATTTTTAAAATTTTTGAATTATTTTGTGAAAACGTAAAATAACTTTTGTGACATATTTGTTTTCAAAACGTTATAGTTTCACCTTTCGTTTTTAGGGTTTATTTTAGATAGTTTTTAAAATAGTTAAACCATTTCACGAGCTAGCTTACAATTAAAGTTTTGAGATTAGAAGTTTACCTTATTTTATCTAGTTTCTATTTTTTCATCTTTTCAATAACTTCAAACCTTACATTGGTTATTTTGCATATCTATCACTTCAAATAATCTTATTAAAACAATAGTTTACATAATTATTTCTTAATTATCAAAACAAGTTTACTACGTCTTTCAAAACATTTTAAAACCACTACTCCAATCCCAAAACAGCCACAATCAAGGGTTTTGAACCCAACCATGCATAGGAATCACTGCTCTAATATAGGCCAATTTGAATAGTGATGGCAAAGAGGTCAAAATTCACCTTCATCATCTAAACTCATACTAAAATAACCGTTGATTCTATCTTTTTCTTTGTTACCTCCTCCCAAGGCCAAGATGATACATATGTCCAATGATGGGTAGCTTCCATGGGAATGGTAGTTAGGGGGATTCATTGATTTGATTTTCGATTTTTTCAAGTTAATCGATTCATCTTGTTCGATTTGACTATTTTTGAACGTCAATTTAAAAATTAAAGTGAATTTGATTAAATTCGAATAAAACGAATCAAATTCAAAGTTGGTTTTCGGTTCAAATTCGAATTTATTTTAATAAACCGAAAAGACTTTCATGTAATATATTTTATATATTATATAATATGAATTTTGGTTCATATATATATATATATATATATAACATAATATATTTTAAATTTTATATTAATATAAATTATATTATATTATATATAAATTTGATTTTTGAATTAGAATCTCAATTCGAAAATCGAATCATAAATCAAAATTTAAATTCAGTATACTCAAAAACTTATTCAAAATTCAAAATTCAAATTAAAATTCGAATTCGGTGAATTTGAATTCAATAAGATATTCCATTTAACCAAAATATTGCTTGTCCATATTGGTGGTAGCTTTTGGACTGGTTTGAATCTCTTCCATTCATTGACCAAAATAATAAGAAAGACAGTGCAAAGAGATAAAGGAGTTAAAAGATCGTGTTTTCTTTTTTGCCCTGAAAAAAGGTTCAAGCAATGTCATCATTACTAAATTTAAAGGTTTTATTAACATATTCGTACATTTTACTAAATATTTACATTTTTAAAATGTGAGAGACTATTTTATATCGTTTTAAATGTGAAACATCAAACAAATTAAAACGAGGAACTAAATTTTTATACTTTTGAAATGTGAGCAACTATTTTATATTGTAATATTTCTTAAAATAAATATGGCTAAGAGTTGTCTACGTCAGACGCGGTCGTCCTCCACGTGTAAGAGTTGTCCAAATCAGATGCGGTCGTCTCCACGTGTGTTTTCTAAATGATGTCGTTTCTCTCTCCACATCATGTGTTTCTCAAAATATTTCCTACCCTATTAAATTCAATAATTTTAATTGTCTTAATTGCTTCTCTAAATTATTAATTGGAAATAGCATTAGTTGTTTCTCTAAATGGATGGGCCTTAATTGTCATTATTTGTTTAATAAAACTTTATATTAGCCTATACATATATATTCTTAATATTAACATAATCAATATAATCAATTGCATAAAACTAATTTTCTTCCTCATGCAAGTTACTACCTTTTCAAACTTTATAAACATTTATTACTAATATTAAAGGGATCAACCTAATCAATTCCTTATATCAATTTTTTTTAAAGTGTAAGATTGAACAAATAAATTAACTCCCCTCAAACTTTGTTCTCACCTTTTCCATTTCCCCCCTTTTTGAGTTACCACTTGAATACCTAATGCTCATATGTGGTGAAAGATATGGAGAAAGGAGAAGTTGAGAAAAAATACTAGAAGAAATGATAATGCCATTTGTAATGATTCTTGAATGTCATCAAATAATTTGCCTTCGTATAATTGTTAGGCAATCCTCCTTATCTTAAAGTGAGACACATTTTTTATTTTTTCTATTTTGTTATTTTTTAATTGTTTAGGAATTAAATGTCATATATGTGTGTGTATATATAAACACACACACATACACATAGACTTGTCCACGGTTCACGAACCGCCATTTACGGTTCGTGAACCGCCGGTTCACGGTTCCACGAAGGGTGGAACCTGAACCTGCCCTTGGCCTCACGGTTACGGTTACGGTTCGTAAACCGCCGGTTCACGGTTCCGTTACGGTTCCTGTTCCGGTTTATTAACGGTTTTTTACGGTTCGAATTTTTTAACATTAAATTTGAAAAAAATAAATACAATATATACAAATTTAATATAATTAAAAAGTAACTTAAATTAATATGTAGATGTAATGATGTATAAACAAAATATAATAAAATGAAAAATACTCTATATTTGTTATTAGTTAAATATTGATTACCATTAACATGTTACTAATAGTTGTACCATAATGAATATGAATAATAATTGATATTATTTGAATATTAAACTATGAGTTTAATTATGTATTTATATGAATTTATCCATTCATTACACACAAGAACACGCAATAATTCAAGTTAATATGGTTAATTATAAGTAATCTTTTATTTTAATATACTTATAGTTTAATAATCATCCATTAATAATATTAGATAATGAGAAAGTTTAATAATTCAATTGTAACATGGACTTTATCAATTATACAAGGTGATCCAAACAATTAAGTCTAAAGCAATGGGAGGGCTACATCATGGACTTTTGGTTAGCCCATGACAAGGTGTCTTTCCAGATCAGGCCCAATAGGTTTTTTTTTTTTTTTTTTCAAAAACCGGCGGTTTGAACCGCCTGTTCAAGGTTCACAAAAACTGTGAACCGGAACCGGCCCGCCTGGGCCGGTTCCGGTTCACGGGTTGGGCCCGGCATGGGCCGGTTCCGGTTTACGGGCCGGTTCCGGTTCGTGGCCATGACTACATACACACACATATATTGAGTTACCAACTGCTTGAATCACCTAGTGCTCATATGTGGTGAAAGAGATGGAGAAAGGATAAATCGAGATAAGATAGTAGAAGAAGTGATAAAGTCATTTGTGGTGATTTGTGATTGCCATCAAATAATTTGGCTTCGCATAATTGTTAGGCAATCCTCCATATTTTAAAGTGAGAATTATTTTTTATTTTTTATTTTCTATTTTGTCATTTTTTATTTTTCATTTTTCTATTTTAAATTGTATTTATTGCCTACAAAAAATTATAATTTGATTATTTGAATTCATAAAATTAATATTATGATTTATGTAAATAAACTCTTTATTAATTTTAAAATTTTGAACCTAAAATTATAAATATTATAATTATTTTACCTAATATACTTTATAAGTCTTTCTTTAACAAAAGTAACCCGTGCAGGGCACGGTGATAGTCACCTAATTTTAAATATGAAAAACTAAACTAATTAAAACATGAAATATGAGGTAATTTCGTGATTGACTTCCCTTTAAATTATTATTCAATAGTAGTAATTCTATAATACTCTCATTTATAATCCAGAAATAATTTCCCATGCCAATTTACATCATTGCTCAATCATACGAGATTATGCAAAGCATGACAAACCAGAACATGATTAACAAGAGATTTTAGTTAGTTAACTAATTGGACTGATGTCGACAATCCACTTGAAAATATAGAAAATCAAGCATTGCGTACAACCACCAACTGTTTGGTTGCATATAACAAATGAGAATTCCAATATAAATACATATCTTAAACTAGTACAAAAAATTGAATAATAACACGACATGAATCATAATTACACAGTTGGTAAGGACTAAACAATAATTACACAATCTCATTGCTTTTAAGACTCACTATATATACATCTAGTAATTCAACAGCAATACACGCACTACAGAAGATTTATATCTTATCTCTTGAGACTATTATTAGCATAATTATAATGGCGAAGTTTTCTACTTATTTCATGCTTTTTCTGCTCATTGCATCATGTAAGTTAATCTCTACCAAAAATTCCGATTGAGAAACAATTGATTACTAGTATACTATAAATTATACCATTTTTGTTTTCCGTTCTATACATTATTAATCTTGTCTAACTAACAGTCATAACTAATGAATTTGATGTGTGGGCGATTTTGCAGTTGTAATGTTGGAAGTTCATTCTTCCGACACCGTAAAAGCCATAACAATCACTAGAAATTTACTTGAAGAACGCACTTGCAGTAGTGGACCATGCGGGGCAGGCTGCCCTACTGACTCCTGCATATGCGCGAATCTCCATATAAGCCAGGAGGTCGGTGTGATCAGAGCTTGCATAAAGAAAGTCATACGAACATAATTATGCAAATGCTTGCTGGGTATTGACTAGAGGTGTAATCGAGCCGAGTCGAGCTCGAGTACACCCCTATTCGAGCTGCTCGGTTTTCAAATATAGTCTACTCGAGCTCGATCGAGCTTCATTAATCGAGTTCGAGCTCGACTCGAGGAGGAATTGATCGAGCTCGCGAGTAGCTCGATCGAGCTCGAGTCAATTTAGTCCAACTCAGTCCAAAACAAGAACCCACCAAATCCTGTGAAATAACCATTCATGAATATTTTTCAAAAGATTAAAAACCCACCAAATGAACCCAAAATGATACATAAACATTGAGTCTTGCAATGATAAAACAACATTGAATCTGTGATAGTGCCATAAGGAGGGAGTGAGTGTGAGTGTGAGTGAGAGTGTAGTTGCTTAATCTCGTGAGATTCATCGTTATTCTAAAATTAAGCCTTCATACCAATCTATGTAAATCCATTGATTTTTTCCAAAATCCTTCAATTGCTCCATTTCCACATTTTCTAGTGAGAAGACAGCCATTGAAAGCCTTAGACAGCAAGAAAGCCACCCACCACCACTCCCGTCCCCATCAGTTCTCCATATCTCTATCAAAATGTTTTTTAACCCAACAAAAAGAAACCACAACCACAGATCCAAGTATAATCTACCTCTAATAAAATCCAAAAAAAAGATCAGTTGAATCATTACCTTCATCTTCACCTTCACCTCACAAAAGGTGGGATATCTTCCAGGGCAGAAGGTCTTGATTAATGTTTAGGGCACTAGATCTTGATAACACAAATCCAATAGAAGTGAAAATAGATTGAAATCTCGATTAGTTGAATCTTGATTCTTGATTCTTCGGATGAATTGGAAAGATTTTCCAACTTCCAACGAAACTTTGGCCAGAAACGCGAAGCGGAAAAAAATGGATGAAATTGATCTTTGGCCAGAAACGCGAAGTGGAAAGAGAAAAATGGATGAAATTGATCTGTGATATTATTTACATATTTAGATATATATTTTTAATTAATTAAATAAAAGCTCGCGAGTAGCTCGCGAGACATCGAGCCTATGATTTTGGTACTCGTGATCGACTCGTTAATTACTCGAGCTCGAGCTCGGTCAACGCGAGCTCGAGTCGAGCTGTTGACCGAGCAGCTCGCGAGCTGCTCGACCATGTAGCAGCCCTAGTATTGAGTTTGATTCGTATGTAATGTGTGTTTTTACGCTTCATGGTTTGTATTGTGAGCTTATTACCTCTTCAAGTTACAAGATTGCTTCGAATTTATATTTTTCTCAAATGAAGGGCAATAATTAAAATTCTATCTTCTTTGCTTTTTCCGTGAGAGTGCAATGGATTGGAATAATGGAATTGAGTTTGCATTAGAGAATTTATATATATTGAAGACATGATTTTGCGAACACAAAAACAATTTACTCGCTTTTTTATATTGATTTCCTTATACTTTTTCTTTGTTTCAAATATTTATTGGGGTAAATAATTTCAATAGTCCCTTACTTTGGGGTAAGTATCGTTTGGTTCCTGATCTTGAAAAAGTTATATTTGATCCCTTAATTTAGAGTTTGTCACACAAATGATCCTCATGAACTCATTTCTATACATTTGACAATTAACACCGTTAATCATGTGACACTATTCATTAAAACGATGTCGTATTATGCTACATGACTAACGGTGTTTTTTTTACACACATTTACACACATTCATATGTATTCCCCTAGTTTGGAATTGTAGGTTTGGAGGTCAAAAAGCTACTTCCCTAGCCACTAAATTAGTGCCAACCTCACATTATTGACAAAATTTTTTGTCAAATGGATGAAAATGAGTTGAAGACTATTTGTACCATAAAATTTAGGGTTAATTATATTTACCACCCTCGAGGTTTGGTGAAAGTACTAAATGAATCCCGTGGTTTTAGAAAATTACGGTCACCCCCCTACTATTAAAGTTGACTAAAAAAATTGATAAAAAGACCAAAATATCCTAACTTCTTTTGTTAAAAAAATAACAAAAATGTATAAGTAAATATGAAAGGACAATAAATACTTTTTTCACTTTTTAATTCTTTGTTATAAATTATCAATTTCATATTCTTTATTACAAATGGGTTTATCAAATTAATCAAACTTTAATCAAGAGATATTTTTCTATGTAAATTTTAAATTTTTGGACCAAAAAGAATTGTTTTTGGAGAATAAAATAGTTAGTTTGATTAATTAAGAAAGAAGATTTTTCTTTTTGAATTTTTTTTATGTAAAAAAAATTCTTTGATTTTTTTAAAAATATTTAACATATGTATTTAGTTAACTAAAATAATATAATTATTATAGATAAAGTTTTAAGGGCATATTAGGCAATACACAAATATTTTTTGAGGGAGGGGTTGATTTGTTAAACATTTGCTCAACTAGGGGGGTGGTCGTAATTTTTTGAAATCACAGGGTTCGTTTGGTACTTCATCAAACCTCAAGGGTGATTAAAGGTAATTAACCATAAAATTTAAGTTGAATGAGCAAAATGTATCTTTTTCAAGATTAGAGACCAAAATAATACTTACCTCCAAGTTGATGGACTATTAGAGTCATTTAATATTTTTATTACATTAATTCTTTTTTTTTTTATTTCACTGCAAATCTTATAGAATTTGTGCAATAAAATTTATGTTGAGAGACCAAAATATAATATTTTCAAAATTGAAAACTAAAATGATACAAGTTGAAGGATAATTGAAATCATTTACCATTTTTATTACATTAACATTTTTTTAGTTCTTTCTTTTTTAAATTTCATTCCAAATCTTATAGAAGTTCACATGATATTTTCAAAAGCCAAACATACACAACCACGAATTATTACTGTGCTCCCACTATATTTGTTTACCAACTTTTTCTTACTAGTCAAATGCTCCACGTAATAAGGAAAAAAGTTTTTTTTTTTAATTAGAAACTCGTAAAATCTTTTTTTGTAAAGATATTAAGTTTAGGGTTAATTGCTAATTACCCTTATTTGATTTATAAAACTGTCTAACTACCTACTTATGATTTATAAACATGCTAATTTATCCTCTATAGTTTGAGTTTTTTTTTCAAAACTAACATAATTTGTAAAACTAACAGTTTTGGGGAAAAAAAATACCATAATTAAAGTATATTTTATTATTAATGTATATATAATACTTGAAAAGACTAATATACCCTAGTCATCTTCTTCAACAAAGCCACCACCATAACCCCTTCCACCTCTTCCAAAAACCATCCACCATGCAATAGCCACCACCGTAACTCCCTCCCTGATAAAGGTAGAATTGTACTAGGACACTACTTGTGCAAATCCTATCTCTACCCGAGTTCTTCGGGATAAGTCTACTATGAATTGAGGAGTTCCAAACCTACTGGAACTCCACGAGGTACGAGTCTATATAAGGAACCCCATTATCACTAGGAAGAGGGGGACTTTCTCTACAACTTACTTTTACTTTATGCTTATTGCTCAGAACAGAGACTGACTTAAGCATCGGAGTATAATCCCCGGGTACAGCCTGGGGAGTCTTTCTGATGTATTCGTGTTGCAGGTCTCCTAGATTTCAGGTGACAAAGATAGCCGCACGTGACCTCAAGAATGCCTTACAGCACTTGGTGATTTCGGACATCATCAAATTGGCGCCGTCTGTGGGAGTTGATACGAAAAGTCAATCACCACTGACTACTACCTATCGATACAAATTCAGCATTGATGAAAAAGTCAATCATGACTATCTATCACGTTGAAAAATTGATATAAATTCAGCAATACATTGATGGGATTTTGGACGACAAACTCAAGCTAAGTTCTCAAATCTCATATTCATTATTATCTCAATAATTTGTAGTTATCATGTATAAAACTTCTTATCCATGTATGAGCAGTCTGACTATGTTTTGATCATCTGAATGATCGAATGGAAAAGTATTGTCGGATCTGGCTGAAATTTTAACTGAGAATAGAGAACATCCAGTTCTATATTCTGAACGGTTAAGATTGGATTTCAATGGTTCTATGTTGAGTTACATATTTCGGAAATGGTGAAACCCGAGAACACCTTCTAGAGCAATTTCAGCAAATAATGTATGAGCAGTCTTGATCAAACAGATGATCAAGCGGCTAGTTAACAGTATCGGATCGTAGTGAAACTTTAACATGTTATGGAAGATATTGAATTATATATTCTGAACGGATAAGATCTGTTTTTAACGGTTCTATACAGATTTATGAATTTCGGAAGAAGTGAAATTCGAAAATAACTTTTGCTATAATTTCAGCAATTCAAGTCTGACCAGGTTTTGATCATCTGAATGATCGGAGAGGAAAATATTTCCGATCTGACTGAAATTTTAACGGAGAATAGAGAACATCCATTTCTATTTTCTGAACGGTTAAGATTGGATTTCAACGGTTCTATATTGAGTTACATATTTCGGAAATGGTGAAACCAGAGAACACCTTCTGGAGCAATTTCAGCAAATAATGTATGAGCAGTCTTGATCAAACAAATGATCAAGCGGCCAGTTAACGTTATCGGATCGTAGTGAAACTTTAACATGTTATGGAATATATTGAATTATATATTCTGGACGGATAAGATCTGTTTTTAACGGTTCTATACGGATTTATGAATTTCGGAAGAAGTGAAATTTGAAAATAACTTTTGCTATAATTTCAGCAATTCAAGTCTGACCAGGTTTTGATTATCTGAATGATCGGAGGGGAAATTATTGTCCGATCTGGTTGAAATTTTAACTGGGAATAGAAAAATCTAGTTCTATATTCTGAACGGTTAAGATCTGCTTTTGATGGTTCTTTAATGATTTATGAATTTCGGAAGAAGTGAAATCCGAAAATAACTTTTGCTATAATTTCAGCAATTCAAGTCTGACCAGGTTTTGATCGTCTCAATGATCGATAAGAAACTATTGTCTGATCTGGCTGAAATTTTAACTGAGAATAGAGAACATCCAGTTCTATATTCTGTACGGTTAAGATTGGATTTCAAAAGCCTTACACTGAGTTGAAAATTTCGAAATTCTACTGTTATTTCTAATTTGAAATATTGTGGAGCTATTGGTTCCAACAAGATTATCAAAGGTTACGACCTATAAAGCAAAATGGAGCATGTATCTATGCGAGATTCTCTAATATGTGCAATATTAATGCCATAAGTTGAAGTTCAATGATGAATTTGGATAATATATTTTCCAGTTTCAAACAAAAATGGTGGTATATTTTCCATGTTCAACATCACAATAGCATGTAATGGGATTATATCTTGATAAGACATTGTATGCTACTTTGGTTATGTCTTAACGTTGTGATGGATTGAATATTTTTAAGCAGGTTATTGAAGCAAACTTGCAGAGTGAATGCAATTGTTTTTTTTTTAGATATTTTTCGAAAGTCAATGGTGACACTCATTTAAATATTGGTCCAATGATTTATGGGATTGATGTTGTTTATCCATGACATTTATCATGACTCTCTTTTTCTTATTGATTGGATTATACAATGCCTCTGATTGCCAAAGATAGATGCGATGCATTCGACAAGGATAAAGAGAACCTAAATGCAACTTATGTATTAGACAGATTACTCTCATTATCGACCTAAAGAACTAAGGTTCTCAAAAGGTCTAAAGACCAGTCATGAACTGGCACATTATCGACCTAAAGAATTAAGGTTCTCAAAAGGTCCAATTAAAGACCAGTTATGAACTGGCACATTATCGACCTAAAGAACTAAGGTTCTCAAAAGGTCAAATTAAAGACCAGTCATGAACTGGCATACTATCGACCTAAAGAACTAAGGTTCTCAAAAGGTCCAATTAAAGACCAGTCATGAACTAGCACATTATCGACCTAAAGAACTAAGGTTCTCAAAGGTCCAATTAAAGACCAGTCATGAACTGGCACATTATCGACCTAAAGAACTAAGGTTCTCAAAAGGTCAAATTAAAAACCAGTCATGAACTGGCATACTATCGACCTAAAGAACTAATGTTCTCAAAAGGTCCAATTAAAGATCAGTCATAAACTGGCACATTATCGACCTAAAGAACTAAGGTTCTCAAAAGGTCCAATTAAAGACCAGTCATGAACTGACACATTATCGACCTAAAGAATTAAGGTTCTCAAAGGGTCCAATTAAAGACCAGTCATGAACTGGAACATTATCGACCTAAAGAACTAAGGTTCTCAAAAGGTCAAATTAAAGACCAGTCATGAACTGGCATACTATCGACCTAAAGAACTAAGGTTCACAAATGGCCCATTATACAAATTCTTGAAATGTTTTCAAGAATAATAAAATGGAGATGAACAGTAGTTTATCTCTAAATTCAGCATGCTATGACAATCTCAAAATATTTTTGAGAACTATGAAATGGAGATGAACAGTAGTTCATCTTTGAATTGGCCAAAAAAGAGGGGCATAACCTCCACCAAACCGATTTAAAGAACTAAGGTTCTCAAAACGGTAAAAGACCAGAAATAAACTGGCACGATCTTCTCCCAGTAGAAGAATTGAAAAAGATTTAGAAATAATCTGAGTAATAAACAACCAAGGTTGTTTAAGGAATACATACAAAATAACGACAAGTTCAGAATTCGCAAAACAAATAATTGGCAATGGCTAAGCCGCATTCGAGCGAGATGTGTTGTGGTTCGGAGTTCGGCATATAATTTGTTGCTTCAAAGGATTGCACAAATCAATACCGAACTGGGGGTAAATATGTTCCATAAAACATTCTACGTCACTGATGTATGTGCATATTTGCGACGACTTCTGGAGGTCGGATACAACATATGAGGAAATTCATGTGTAATTGACATGATATGGTTTCCTGAGTTTGGAAGCAATATGCTAGAAAATTGCGTTTCGCATTATGCATTCCGCAACAACTTGTCCGAGTTCGGGTTAGAACTATTGCACATGTGCAACAATCACATGTGAGAATTATGGAATTTGGAATTCTTGTATTAGTTATCAAGATAGTTCCAATGTACTTGGGGCTTGGTAAGATGACAAAGGCATTTGGAGATCAGATTACATATATTTTGTGCGGAAAATGGAAACAACATTGATCAGATCGGATAAGATCTAAGGGAATCTCAACCGATCTGAGGGGCTATTGATAAAGGTAGAATTTACTAGGACACTACTTGTGCAAATCCTATCTCTACCCGAGTACTTCGGGATAAGTCTACTATGAATTGAGGAGTTCCAAACCTACTGGAACTCCACGAGGTACGAGTCTATATAAGGAACCCCATTATCACTAGGAAGAGGGGGACTTTCTATACAACTTACTTTTACTTTATGCTTATTGCTCAGAACAGAGACTGACTTAAGTATCAGAGTATACTCCCCGGGTATAGCTCGGGGAGTATTTCTGACATATTCGTGTTGCAGGTCTCCTAGGTTTTCGGTGAAAAAGATAGCCGCACGTGACCTCAAGAAGGCCTTACAGCATTTGGTGATTTCGGACATCATCACTCCCCCTCCACCTCCAAATATAACTAATTGATAAGTGAGAGAAAGTTTTGGAAACTACAAACTCTCCAAAGTCAAATTTTCATTCTTCCCTTTCCACATCAACAAAGAAATTTTTATTTTACCCTTTCCACATAAATAAACAACTATCATAAATTTGCTTCTTTATCTCCAAAATTTCATTTGGAAGGATGACAAAAATCAAACACAGAAGGGGAAGGGTGGCAGAAATCAAATACAACCCAAATCAAATTTTAGAAGAAATCAAATACGACCCAGATCAATTCTTTGCGCAAAACCATAACTTCTCTTGTTTTCCTTTTTACACAAACATATTCTTTGTGCAAAATAAAATTTCCTCTTCCAATGTTTTCCTTCCTCTCGCTACCAAGTTTATGTACGGAGGGCTGTCATCTTTATCACTATTTTGGGAAGTAACGTCTTGGGATGCCTGAGAAATTTTAAAAACAAAATGCCACTTCTTGGTTGTCTTTATTTATTACTAGTTTTGGTTATACCGCACTAGGTGCGGCCCCGGAGATTATTTGATAAGTGTAGATATTTTTGGACTATTTCTTGAATTAGCTTTAACTTTATTTTTATTTGAATAAATAATTTTTTTTAGTCTTATTTGTTCTCTACATGTTAGAGATTGTATTATATATTTTTTTAATTATTATTTTGTTTATCTAACTGTCTTCATAGCAATAGTAAAATTCCAAATTATAAAAATTTGGCAAATAAATCTTTAATTTTTTATCAATAAAGAGAGATATTTTATCTAACCATATTTTGTGAAAATCTTATCTATAATATCATACATATCAAATAAACAAACCCAACATGCACATAACTTTTGTAGCTAAACACTTTCAAAGTAATAAAAACTTTATCAAATTTAAAGTACATTTCAATTTATTTTTTTAAAGAATGTTTGCATGAACAATATCATAATGTTATTCTGTATGAGGGGCATACACGATTCAACAATCAATTATCCAAAATCAAATCCAGATAATGGCATTAAATTAATTACAATGATGAAACAGTTTACATTAAATAAATAAATTACATAAATAAAATAGAGTGCCCACGATTGTTCACTTCAGGTAATTACATCCTTTCGAATTTTCTTGCTTGTGTGTGTCTCTCTATATATATTAAAGAAATTGTTGTCATTGCATGATAATTCTATAGAAAAGCTATTAAAATCAATGAAATCAAACTATTAATTAAAACTTTAATATTATGATCTACATAAAAATATAAGCCAAAATGTTTTTAATTAAACTTGTAAAGTCAACCAAACAGTGATAAAGACATAAAAAAAAGCAACAAGAACCACCATGATAGAATAAAATGGATAAGTTATGATAGTTTTATATGGTGAAAAAGATGGAAAATTCACAACTTAAAGGAAAAAAATCTTGAGTTCTGAACTAAAAACATATTCACAAATAATATATAGTTATATATGGTGAATAAGATGGACAATTCACAACTTAAAGGAAGAAAATATAAGTTTTGAATTAGAAGCATATTCACAGATAATATAAAAGTTGTTAATATATATACACATATAAAAGACTTGTTGAATGAAATGTGGGAAAGAATTATCATTCTTAATCACCCCTATTAACCTACTTCTAGTTCCTGTTTGTTAATTTTAATCAAAATATTACATTCAAAACTAATTTGCATGAGTCAACTTTACTGTTCTTTCTTAAAATTAAGTGACAAAATATTAATATATCTTTCAACTTTGAAAAAGTCAACTAGAAATGCTAAATATGAATAAAAATGAGAACATAAAAAAGTATCAATCCGATTTTGACAGACAAAAAATCCCTTCATCCCTTCAAAATTACACGTGCGCGCGCACACACATAGACATATATATATATATATATATATATATATATACTAGGTATGGGTACGCGCTTTGCGCAAAGTAGTACCCGTGCATAATCAGCCAGTTGTAAAGAAGGGAAAAAATAGGAACATTTGCTGAAGGGTTTTCATAACTTGTTATGAAGCATAATTGGAAAAATTACTGAAGTTTCCATTTGTAGCTGCATGTAGGTCTGACAGCTTCTGTGTTAAGATGGATGACTATTTGTTCACAATTTGGCCTGAAAAGTGCTGCAAATCGTTCACAATATATAAACAACAAAAATGCGAAGAAAAAAAATTAAAGCAAATTGCATCATTAATAGCAAGGTGTGGAAAAACAATACAAACCAATATGTAGAGACACCTGTAGAAGTTCTCACAACCTCCAATGGCTTTAGCATTGACAGCAGAAGTTGGTGTAGCTAAGCAGGCAGCTGCTTCAGCATCCTAAACAGACATGTCGTTGTATCTGCTGTTTGTTCCTTGTCTACGTGTTTTCTGTAAGTTTAGTTGTTGAGTGTTCTTACACGTGGATTTCTTCTGTAAAACGTGGCTGTGTATTTTGTTTTATTTGCGAATTGTGTTATAAATAAGAATTTATGTTTTTGCTGGTTTAGAGGTATTTTGCTTCTGGTTTTTTCGTTGATTTAGTTTCTTTTGCTGAGATTATTTTTTTTGCTGTGCAGATGGATAGGACATTTTGTTTTGATGATCTTTGTCATGGCATCAATGTTTTAACGCTTGGTTCTCAAAGCAACTTACCTGTGAATCATGATGGTGAAGCTGGTAATGTTAGGTGTGGTGCTGTGATAAGAGTTGATATTGAACAATTGGGTCATGAAGTATATCATTTCTTTCAAATTCTATATCGTGAGCAGATTTCCACTGATGTTGTTGATAGTACTCTTGCGAGGTTTGGGCCGTTTCCAATTTTAGAAGCTTTTGCAGATTTTATACGAGAAGAACAGATTATTGAAGATGAAGCAAGTCGTCATGGCTGACTCTTGTAGAAGTTTCAACTGTTTTGTTTTGTTAATATATGTAGATTTAGGTTCTATCGTTATTATGTATTTTCACAAATGTTGATTTAGTTTGTTTTGTAAAAAGTTGGTGTATTATTAGTATTGCTAGTGATAGTTTGATTGTGGTTGTTTTCTGAAAAGCAATCAAATTGTAGTGTTTCTTTTGTGCTGCATGTAGCTTGAATAGCAATAAAGAATTGTTTGCAAATATGTTCAGTGTGAAGTGTAAGTTAAACATGTATGAAGACCCATGTAGCAATAATACAAAATTGAAGATGAAGAGCAGTTGTGAGAAAATGTTCAATGCAAGAAAACTTTATGAGATGTTGTGTTTTTATGGCTTTGAAGTCGACGGCTTCAAGGGGGATAAAATTTGACAGCAAATGATTAACTTTGAGCTGTAACCTGGTGGTTTTGTGTTGTATTGATGTGCATTTGTTACATTTGCATATTTGCTATATATATATGACAACGAACTGCTGTTGATGGAATGTTTGGAAGAAGAGCATGTATATAGAAGCAAAATAGAACTGTGGATTTTGATATTGTTAACAATTGTAGCATACTTCAGAGTTTGATGGCATATATACAAGACTGATGATTATGAGTAGACAACATGTTCTGTAAGTCATTTGCAGCTATTCTTACAGAAAGCAAAAGTGTAGGTAAGCAAAAAAGGAATATGCTAGAGTAGGATAATGAGGCATTTAGTTACGCCGAGCTCTTTTGTGTGCTGTTTCTTCAGTGCTTAGATCTTTTGAGATTGTTTTCATTCTCCTTATGTCTGCTGGTTTTGTTGCTGGTGGTTCTGTTGAGAGCGTGGGGCTTTTCTTTGCCAAATGGTATACCATCACAGCTGTGAATTTATTTTCTGCTGAGAAAGAGGATTGGTATGTTGCTTTTTTGACCAAACATACCAAGTTGTGCTCCTGTAAGGATTTTCCTATTGTGTCAAAGTCGATGCATCCCTGTTGGTAAGTCATACTGAAATGTTAGAAGTCAGTCATATACACACAAAGCAAATGACAAGTTGTTTAAAGAATGTGTAGTAATATAGCTACAAATGGAAAGTTTAATATACACATACTGCAGAAAGCATGTAAAAATTGCTATAGGGAAAAAAGTACTCATTTTCTCTGCAGAGTTTGATGTTGTAGTCATTCTAATGTGATCAGTAACATTAAGTTACAAAGTGTATCGGCCAGTATGGTATAGTTCAGAAGACAATGTATAATGGCATTATTTTTTTTTTGAAGAATAATAATGCATTTTCAAACTTCAATTAGGAACTTGCAGATGTAAATGTTGGCTGATACAAAACATAGGAAAAATCGAGGGAATTTTTTTAAAAAGACAATGTAAAACATGATTTTTTTTGTACACCTTGTCTGCAGAGGGAAAACAACAAAATAAGTATGTGATACAGTTCCTTTAAGCGTATGAAAGCAGTATTAAGATGATGATGATGATGTTTTGAGATCATATAGTTTTAAGTCTAACATTAATTTATCTTTAAGACTAATGCATGTTAGCCTAACATGTGTTTGTAAGGTTAAAGTGGGAAACTCTGGGCTGGTAAAAAAGGATAAGGTACACTATGAAGGTTTTTTTGAAGGTTGTACAGATATACTGATAAGAAAAAATAGGAAAGCAGTAGAAATAAACATCATTATCATGAACATTTGTTTAATGAAGCTATAGAAAACAAATAGTAAAAGTTGATCAAACAGCAGCTTGCAAACAGACATAGCAAATATGAATATCTTTTGCTTCAGCATAATTGTTGAATGTCTCAGGTAAAGCTTATTACTGAAAAACCATTCAACATAGGAAGCAGTCAATTAAGAAGTTCTTACTTGTTCATCCTGTTGCTGGAGTTCAGAGGAATCAAAGGGAATTATCTTCTGCACATCTTCTCCATATATTTCAACGGTAATTGTGGTAGAAGGGTCAGCGAGTTCAATAGTCATTCGAGACCTAAATGGATTTTTTGTTTGTCAAACCTTAGCTTATGAAACTGTTATCAGATTAGTTTTGTAAAGTTTTCTATAATCTGTCATTTTATACTACCTCGGTTCTACATGAATGGATGATTTACATGTAGGACATTGAAGTTGCCACTCAGGGTTTGACCGCAAGGATTTGTAGCAAATAGGGCTGAGAGGTACAAGAGTTTTTGTTTCCGTGCAGTAAGTTCAGCATTTCCTTTCACCCAACTTGTTTTGTGCTGTCATATTGGAAGTTGGAATTACAGTTTAGTTTGCAAAACATTGCTACAGAGAAGTTTGGAAACAATAAGCATCACATCTACCGGATTTTTTGGACTTACTTGTGTTTCGTTAAGGACTTGGATGATGGGTACAATGGCGTCATCAGTTGGCATTGGTAGTAGAGCACATCTGTTGCTGTGCACTTTTGTTTCAATCATGTTTGCGAATGTGTTGTGATGTGCTTCAGACCTGTAGTGTGAAATTCTTGTAGTAATAGATACTTGAAAAATCCATTTTTTTAGACCAGAAGACAAGTGAAATACCAATTTTTCAGCAGAGTTGCTTCTTCAAGTGGTGGATCAATAAGAAATACAGAACCATACTTTGACTGGAGATTTAGTGCTGTCAATTGGATGTCTTATAGATGTGAGAGAATAATTTTTTTAGACAATGCTGTTGTGAAGGCAGAATAAAAAATAGAATGCTTACTATGGTAAGCAGTGACTTTGATTTGTAATGCTGCAACAATTGGAAATGCTTCTATTTGGTTTGCTATAGTAGATCCCTCGGATGTTGCAAACTTTTCCGAAAGTGTCAATTTAATAGCTTGAGATCTGTTTAGTAAATTCAGTTATTATTCATCAGTATTTGAACTTTTGGATTGAGTGATAATTTCGGTTTATGGAGAAGTTATAGTGGACATACCTTTCATTGACAATGACTATGTCTCTAGCAGTAGTTGGACCATTATTTCCATTTGCTGCTCTTACCGGTGTCACATGTATTGCAATTCCCAGCACGTCTACATATGTATATATATGTATCAGTTTTTCATTTCTGCAGGTTTCTATTCATAAGAAATTTGTAGAGAAATAGAGCTCTTAACAATTTGTTGATTTTCATCCATATACTCGTGGAATAAGCTGAATGGAGTAAACTGGAAAACAGATGGCAACTGTGGTGGTGATGGTTCATTCATTGCTTCAACAATGGTTGAGTTGTCAATTGTCCAAAAGCATTCGTTTGGCCATGTAGCATAGGTTGCATTGGAAGGTTTCACTTTTGCATTGGAAATATAGTACCTTTTGTAGAGATGAAAATGGTGCTGGAAAAAAGTGATATCTGAACCAAAAATTAATGCCTGTATTTTGTTGCCCTGTAATGAAAATTCTAATCAGCTGTTCATTTCATATGTTCCTATTCATGATACAGAAATTGGTTTGTAGTAAAACATAGTTTTCAAAAAATGGTACTGTGTCATTAGTTAAACAAAATGAAATTATAGCAGAAAATGATAATACAATCAGATATTCTATGTTTGTAATATTTGCTTTAAATTAAGAATGGATTTGAAAAGATTCATGAACATGCTGAAATTCAGATTTTCCAAACGATGAATATTGTATCATTGAGTTGGGGTTGTCTATGGACAGAGTTTTTCAGGTTTTCATCAGTTGTTATGGTGATGTAAGTTTTGCTTTTAAGAGAGTTCTTCTTACAAGAAAGAATGGCTCAATTACAAGACATTCAATGAAAGAGTTTATGTATAGAAAGACTGATGAAATCAGCAACTTATGATATCAAATAATAGTTTAAAGACAGCATGATTCTTTTTACATGTTCCTATTCTATTCATCCAGCAGGTGTGGTGAAAAAGTCAGACCCAAAAATTGTACATACTTCTCAGTGGATATGCCTGGGGTAAAGATTATTTGATGTTGACAACTTCATGTAGAGATACCGCAGAAAAGATAAAAAATGACTTTAGGGGAAAGAAGACTACTTAGTTACTGTCTACCTGTGGTGATGATCTACTGAAACCTGTCAGCATTATTTGCATGATGATGATCATGTTTTTTGGAATGGCTTCTCTTATAAGAATCAATATATCTTGCTAATCATATCCTGCAGAACTAAATGTAGCCCTGCTTAACTGCTCCTATTATTGTTGTGATTAATTTTTTCAGTATGACAATGAGCAAATCCATTAATCTTTGAGTGTTTCAAATTTTGGAATTACCATAAAGCAGCTGATTAACATCTTATACTAAGCTTTGGAGGTTAGGTTCTTCTATGTGAGTTTCATTAGCCTAACACAAACTGAATATGTTGTATTTCAAAAGTAGTTTATTATTGGACATTTTTAAAATGGCAAGGTAAAGCGTCAAACTTTTTGTGAAGGTCGCAGAGGAAAGTGAGAAAAGAAGATGGGCAAAGAATGGACCTCAACACTATAGAAATAAACAACTTAATGTAGACATAGTCTGAAAAGCATCAGAAAATCTGTTCAGAAAAAACAAGTGCTCTTAATTTGTTGCTACCTGTGGGCCTGATGTAGCTAAGCCTTTGAACTATAGAATTTTTGTGCAAAGTGTGATGTTGTACTGATTCTAATCTTATCAGCAGTAATAAGCTGATGATAATGATGTTTTCTGATACTACAGTTCACACTATATTTGCAAGCATGGTATACTTCAGAACACAGTCAAAGAAGGTAAGAGTTCAGCATTTAGTAAGATTAGTTGATCTTCAATAGTGGAAATGTTATTCTAATGTTCAAGTAAAGCTAAAATACATTCGTAAGGTTGAAGTATGAGGATATATTAGTAAGGACATTTTTCAAACAGCAAGGTAAAGCATCAAACTTTGTGTGAAGGCCGGAGAGGAAAAGTTAGAAAAAGACACAGGCAAAGTGTTGTAGTCATTCTAATCTCATCAGCAGTAGTAACTTGATGATAATGATGTTTTCAGATAGTACAGTTGACACCATATTTGTAAGAATGGTATATTTGAGAACACATTCAAACAAGGCAAAAGTTGAGTATTTAGTGGCATTAGTTGATCTTTAACAGTGAAAATACTATTCTAATGTTGAAGTAAAGCTAAACCATGAAATTTTGTGTCAACATTACATGAAGCAAGTCAGAACAAGAAATCTACAGCTTAATGTAGACATATGACGGTAAATATAAAAAAATCACTTCAGGGAAAACAACTCTTGTAAATTGCTTTGTAGGTATGGTCATGACTGTACTGCAAGGCTATGAAAGAAGGCATTTTCCTGTACAAAGTTCGAATGTGTAGCTCACTCCTAATGCTATTAGTACCAATTAACCAATGATGAGGATGGCAATTTTTTTGGAACCAACTGTTTTCTTTATTCATTCTGCATGTCTGTATATGCTTGTTGATGCTAATCAATTTCTTGCAGAAATGAGATAGTAGACTTTGTTATTGTGAGAATCTGGTTTGGAAGATTGTATTACAGATGCTCGTATTCGTGTATTCTTTTTTTTTGGCTTCACATGTGACAATGAAGAGGTATATCATCTCTGAAGTGTTGGAAATTTGGAATCTAGCATAAACCAATCGGGATGAAAGATATTTATACTAAGGTCTGCGAGCGTAGGTAGTTCATGTGATAGGATACGTTCAGAGCTTTTTTTGGCTTCACTCTCTGAGGCTGAAGACAAAATGGATCTGTTGTATTTCAGCTGCAATGGAAAACTGTAGATGCAAGTGTGGGGTCATAAAAGAATTGAAACCTTGTGGCCAAAATTTTAAAAGGCCAGTGTGAATCATGCAATTTTTTCTGAAGATTGCAGACAGAAAGTGAGAAGAATTAAATGAGAAATCAAAATAAATAGACATGATTTTGAGGAATCTCTACTGAATATATATATATAAAAAATAGTCCTATTTCATGAGAAAACCAGTTGAAAAAGAAATATTAAATATTATCATCCTCTGAATGAGTATAATTGTTCAATTTATGAGATTTATACATCATGAGTTTTAGGCATGGACATTAGTTAATCTTCAAGAATAATGCATCCTTACTCTAACATGCATTTGTAAGGTTGAAGTGGGAAGGTAAAACTGCAAGTGTGGGCTGCTAAAAGAAATGAGGGAGTGGGGAGAATTTCTTTAAAAAGATAAGGCTAAGTATGAAGTCTCCTTCTGAAGCTTGTAGAGAGACAATGACAAGCAAAAACAGCCAAAGCCAAAGCAGATGAACATCATCAACATGAATATCTGCTAATAAAGTATAGAAAGCAATAGTCCAACCTGATGAAACAGCAGTTTGGGCAAATAGACACAGCAACTATAAAGATGTTTCTGCTGAGCATATTTGGTTAAGTGTTGTTGGATATAACATAATTGTTAGAGCTAAATGAAATATCGAGCAGTGAATTAAGCAGCTGGCATGTAACTATAGATCATACATAAATTGCTTTGTAGTAAAAGCTTATGTTCAATATTTAGTCAGTTATAAGTTACATAGGAATGCAAGTTATCTAGTAAGTTAACTACTTACTTGTTTGTCGACAAGAGCAAGCCTTTGGTAGCGGTTTGTTTTGATGTTTTAGAAAGATAAAAGTGGTTGGGTTTTCTCGATTACTTGAACAAGACGCAGTCCAATTCTTTTCCCTAGCAGCAATCTCTAAAATCTGCTTTGTTTGTTTGCTCCATGTTTCTGCGCATATAGTAAGTCATAGCATAATGTCATAAATAACAGTTCACTATACTAATTAGATCAAAGGATGCAAGAGCAAATGTCAGTTTTATTTGTTGACAATCATGTATGGAATGGCAAAAACAGCTTTAGAAAATACACATATGCTCATCATAACAGAATGAATAAGGCAGATACAAAGAGGAAGCATACATAAATTCCTAATTATACCTGTGCGTTGTGTTGCAGCGAAAAAAAATTAAAAGACATGTTGGCATACAAAAACTAACTTGCAGATTTCATTTAACATGCTGTACAAATTTTGTTGTTTACAAATGCTAGTTTTTTTTTAGGCAACGATCCTTGTGCGAGGGGCGCCACTCCCTCTTATATTAATAAATAGTTTGGGTGATGGATTTACCCTAAAATCACCCTTAAAAAAGTAACCTGTCTTGATCCCAACACCATTTACATGGAAAAGCCTAATGGTGAAGGGATCAAGCGGGGAGCACAAAAGAGGAGTACGACTCCTTTGACATAGGCTGTAAAATTCCCTAAAATCACCCTTACAAAAGTAACCCGTCTTGATCACAACACCATTTACAAGCCTAATGGCGAGGGGATCAGGCGGGGAGCACAAATGAGGAGTACTACTCCTTTGACATAGGTTGCAAAATTCTATGTGCAAAAGCATATTTATAAATAAGATGTTGTACAAAAAAGGAGAGAAACTCCTTAACCATTTGAGTGAGTAATATAAACTTGACCACAAGAAAATGGGATCTATGTTGCTTAGATGAAATTCATCCTTCTTGTAACGGTATTGAACCAAGATGGAGCCTTGTCTTGGAGTACAGCCCAGCAGGGGCAGATCCATCTTCCATAGCAGCATGTAGTCTTGCTGGACCCTCCACAAACACAGGAGGTGTAGAGTAGCTGTTAATACCCAGCAATCCCCTAACACAGGACACCTTGTGCAGTGGTCGAAACCCAGCAGTAGTTCATGAAAAAAAGATGGTAACCAATCCTAACAATAGTAGATTGGAGCCTAAATACATCAACACGATGAAGCAGTCCTAACACCAGCAAACTGCGCTCTATAAAAGTACCTTGGATATTGTGAACAGCCATTGGGATATGTGGAAAGTGCTACTCCTTTTTCTGAACAGTTGAGGCCTTGTGAAAGCATCTGACTGAATGCAGCTTATATCCTGAAGATTCAGCCATCATCCAGAATTTGGTAGAAGCTGCTCCTTTTCCTATAGATTTGGGGGGGGGGGGTATTAGATGCATCCGCTAAAGTGTATCTTTTGAATGTCAACTGGTCCATAGCAGTTCCATGTTGGGCTAGTAGCATGGCAGGTTTATTAATAGCCTTTGGGATGAGTTTGACTATTACTTTCTCATTTATTTGCTTTAAGGCCTCCCTCCAATCCCACAGTTGACCTGCCTTTTGATTCTTCAAGGCCTGAAGTAATCCTGTAGAGCTGGATTCGATTGAAATAATTTGGACACCAAGCTCATTGCATTTACGAATGCCCTCCAAGCAGTTCTCAATTTCCATCTGAATGTTAGTACAATTTGGAGAGAAAACAGAGTTGGAAAATACAAATAAAACCTTATCTTCATGATCTCTGGCCACCCCACCTCCTTTAAACTGTTCGCTGTTAGAAAAGGTAGCAATGATCACTTTGATTTCAGCTGGGGCAGGGCAAGACCATTTAGCATGGTAGATGTTGACCTTTCTTTTGATCTTGGAAGCTGTCTCCCAGAATTTGTTCCAATCAAGGGACTGAATAGAGTTTATTTGGCATTTCAGTTGACAAAGGTTCTTTATCATGAGGAAGATGTCTTGGATGACACTTGAAAGGTCTGGTTTGGCATTCTTAAAGACTATTCTATTCCTCATTTTCCATGTAAACCAGCAAATGAGAGAAGGGAGGACTATGGTAAAAAACTTAAGGATCTCTGATTTCACATCAGCTTTCCACTATGATTGAAAGTTGGTATTTAAGGATCTCGAGATGTTCAACATCCCAACTTTTGCTCCCATAATTCTCCAGATTTGGGAGGTGAATTCACAGCTACTGAAAATGTGATTAATAGAATCACCATGTGAGCAACAAAATGGGCACTGTGAGGGTCCAATTATTCCTACTCTATGAAGGTTTTGACCTAGGGGAATTCTATTCTTGATCAGCCTTAACATGAAGAAAGAGATTTTGATGGGGAGTGCAGAATCCCATACATTCTTAGGATAGGGGGAAAGGTGGTTGGGTGGACCGACTACAGATTGAAAAGTTGATTTCAGAGTGAACTCTCCATTGTTAGAGGCTAGCCAAATCAGAGAATCAGGATTTTCTGAGCAAGTCAATGGAACTGAAGTAAAAAAGCTGGTCGGGATCTGTGGGCAGATGTCTTTCAGAGTTTGAATGTTCCAGCCCTCTCTCCCTAGGACCTCCTTAAGCTTGGAATTACCTTGGAAATTCAAAGTGTCATAGATGCTACCTTCAGATTTCCATTTGTCAAAGAAAAGGCTGCATTCACCATCACCTACTTCGAACAAAATATTCTCTTCTGCCAGCTTAGCATGCTCTAGCATTCTCTTCCAGATGACTGATATGCCCCTTTTTTTATGACATAGTAGGGGGTGGGATTTAGAACAATACTTAGCCCATAAGAACTTAGACCAAAGGGAGTCTTTATTCCTGAATTTCCACCACAGCCTAAAAGTTTGTGCAGTGACTAGAGAAGTAAGATCCCTAAAACCGACACCCCCCTCCTGTTGAGGGAGACATAGGGTCTTCCAACTAATCTAATGATATTTGCTTTTCCTATCTGAGGCTGACCAAAGGAAATTAGCCATCAAGGTTTCAATTTGATGCATAATTTTTTTGGGAGGAGGAAGGCTTAGAGTAGTATATTAAGGCAAGGATGATAGAACACTCTTAATAAGCAAAATACGACCCCCCATAGTAAGAAACTTGGTGCTCCACCCCTGTATTCTGCGTGCAATTTTCTGAACTAATTCACTATAGGCAGTAGCTGTGGGGGCCTTGTAGTGTAAGGGAATACCAAGGTAAGTGGTGGGGAAGTGCCCTCTAGAAAACTTGGTGATTCTTCCTATCATGTGCCTTCTATCAGTGGGGAGATTGTCATGGACAAGGAAGGAGCTCTTGGACGGATTAACCCTTTGGCCTGAAACTTGCTCATAATGATTTAGCTTAGCCATCACTGACCTTATAACTTGTGGCCTAGCGGAAGAGAAAATTATCATGTCATCGGCATAGGCGAGATGGGAGACTTTTGGGCAGAATCTAGGCACTTTGAATTCTAGACCATTGGAGCCATTAGAGTTTAAGTCTCTAGAAAGGTATTCAGCCCCTATTATAAATAACAAAGGGGAAATTGGATCTCCTTGTCGTAGTCCTCTAGAAGTCTTGAAGCAGCCCTTAGGAGAACCATTGACTAGAACGGACATTCATACATTAGATAATAATCTCCACATTAAATCTATCCAAATTTCCCCAAAGCCCATAAGTCTCATGACTTGGAGCAAGAATGGCCATTCTAGTCTATCATAGGCTTTCTCCACGTCTAATTTTAATATCACGCTACCCTCTTTCCTTTTCCTATTCATTGAGGATGTCAATTCACTAGCTAACAAATAGTTATCCGAGATATTCCTCCCTTGTACGAAGCCACTCTGGTTTTCTGAAATAAAACTAGGTAAAAGGGAGCTAGTCTATTAGCTAGAAGTTCAGAAACCAATTTGTTTATAAAGTTACATAAACTAATAGGTCTGAACTGGCGCAATGAGTTAGGGTTTGGGGATTTAGGAATCAAGAAAATAGATATAGTGGTAAGGATCCTAGGCAACTCTCCTCCATTCATAAAGAATTGGATAGCTGCTAAGAGGTCCTCTTTGATGATATCCCACGCCTGAAGGTAAAATAAGCCATTAAAGCCATCTGGGCCTGGGGCACTACTTTTGTCCATGCTCTTAAGGGTGAACAAAATCTCTGCCATGTCTGGGATTTTTGTAAGGGTAGACCTATCAGTTTCTGACAGGACTTGGGAAAACATGTCTGATTTTAGCCTAGGGTCGCAGGGGGTGGATGAATATAAGGATGAGAAGTATTCCAGAGCATATTCACTCACTAGGTCCTCTCCCTCTAACCAATCTCCTACCTCATTTTGCACTTTATGTATATAGGATTTGGTTTGTCTCTACTTGACATGTGAGTGATAGAACTTAGAGTTCCTATCCCCCTCACTTAGCCATCTAATATTTGCCTTTTGTGACCAGAATTGTTCTTCAAGGCTAAGTTGAAAGTGGAGGTGAGCTTTAGCTTGGTTTAATAACTCCCTATTAACCCCAACCGATTCATCCTCTAATTCAAGTTTCTGAAGTTCCAACTACGCTTTCTCAATATTAGAGAAAATATTACCAAAGGTTCCTTGGTTCCAGATTTTTAAGGCTGCTTTGACTAACTTCAGTTTTTCTCAAAATCTTCTAATCGGATTCCCCAACACCTCTCCATTCCAAGCAGCCTTAATCGTGGGCAGACAGGATGCATTAGAAAGCCAAAAATTCTGGAACTTGAAGGGTTTTGGGTGAACTAT
This sequence comes from Ophiorrhiza pumila, assembly GCA_016586305.1. Lineage (NCBI taxonomy): Eukaryota > Viridiplantae > Streptophyta > Magnoliopsida > Gentianales > Rubiaceae > Ophiorrhiza > Ophiorrhiza pumila. Next base: position 22,580,992 of record BLIW01000003.1, on the reverse strand, counting down.
ACCAATTTTGCTAGGTTTTAACAAAAGGGGGCATGATCAGAGGCAGCTCTGGCAAGGTGATCTATTCTGACATCTAGGTTGGAGTTCAATAGGGATGAGTTTAAGAAGCCCCTATCTAGTTTTTTCCACACTCTAGCTCTACCCTCTCTATTATTGCACCAAGTGAACTTAGCCCCATAGGATTTAATCTCAGTCAAGTTATGGGAGTTTACAATTTCTGAAAAATCTAAGGCTTCTTTTTGACTGAAAGGTTTACCTCCTTTTTTCTCATCACTGCTTCTGATGCAATTCCAATCACCCCAGAGTACCCAAGGCATTTTGTACTGTTTCAGGGATGAGAGAGAACTCCATAGATCTACCCTTTCCCTTTCAGAGCAACATGCGTAGATGTCATTAAAATTGGGGAGGGGAGAAAAGGGTGTTTAACTTCCAAAGAGATGTGCTGAAGATGAGTATCTATAACTGAATATTGAAAAGGTTTTCTGAACAGAATCCAAATGGAATTTGTACAATTCCCCAGCACATAATCAAAATTAAGATTCCTTTTAAAGTCTTCCATTTTCGAGGAATCTGCAAACGGTTCCGCAATTACAAAAAGTCACAGTAATTGAAGCTTATAATTTTTTTCAATTTTCTGAATTTAGGAGGCTTATTGATACTCCTTATGTTCCAGTATAGGACGTTAAACATTAGGAGGAGAGCCAGAGTTACCAGTACCTGAACTATGACTTCTAGTGATTCTGGAAGAGCCCCTTTTAGTCCTTGACTTTGGGCAAGTGTCTTGGGGTTTCTGAGCAGGCTGAATAGGTCTTGAGGGCAGAGCCAGTACCAGGCCAATTTCTGCCCATTGATCATTTTTATTCTCTAATTCCTCTTCAGCAGAGGTTTCCACTACCTGCATGTTAACAAAGGGATCTACTTTAGAGATGGAATTTGTAGAGCTCGGGGGAGGGGATACCTGGGAGTTCAGAGGGCACAATTCTTTAGGGATCCCTTCACAGATGGCAGTCTCTATCTCTGAAGTTTCAGATTGAGGAGTTACACCTCCTTTGCCTTGAAGGGTTGGGCTATCCCCTAAGTCCTCCTTTTCATCGTCTGAAGAAGTTACCACTTCCTGCATATTCACACTTGAAGGGACTTTTTGGAGTTTTTTGGGAAGGTGTTGGGATGAGCTTTGGTTGTCTGAGTCTGAGGAGGAGGCTGTATTAATGGTCTCCGCAGCCAGTGTGGTGTTGTTTTCCAGAATTTCCTTCTCCATGATTTGAGCAGCCTCAAGTTGAAACTGTTCCGGAGGGCCTTTCTCGCTGATTTGGTCCTCAATAAGGGGAACCGTATTGGAGCTCTGAGCTAGGAGACAGGGGTCTGTACCAGCACCCTTAGACTATGGTTCAGCTGCTACTGTTGAAGGGGAATGAATCTCTGTTGGACAGTGAGGAACTGTCTGAGTGTCCAAGGCAAAAGCCGGTGAAGCTTCGGGAACCTGAACTGCCGCCACTGAAGCCGGTGAAACAGGAAGATCGATAGCCTTTTTTGAGGGTTCTGGAACAGCTTGATGAAGCATAATCGTTAGTTCTTCAAGTTGGATCGGCTCTTTTCCTTTTGGTTCTTTCTGCCCCTGATTCAAAAGCAATTTTTCTGTCTGTGCTCCGGACAGAGTAAAGGAGCCTTTTTTTTGAAACCACAGTCCATTCTTGAGTTTGTACATTTTTGGGAATTTGAGCGTCTGATTTCAGCTTTGTTTTGGGTGGTGCGGATTTTCTTAACGGCATCTGGGGGTTGCACAACTTGGTCTGATGCCCTAATTTTTTGTAGCTAGCGCAGTAATCAGGTTTCTCCTCCACCTCTAGATGCTACCATTTTCCATGAGTCCGATTCCCTATCCAGATTCTGGAAGAGATAGCTTTAGTAACGTCCATTTCAATACAGACTCTGGCCTCACGCTGGGGCGGACCAGATTTGGAGGAGATGCGGAGGCAGCGTCCAGTTTTAGCGGCCTCCCTGCAACCGAAGCTAATGAATAGAGAGTTTCTTTATTAAAGAGGAGCAGCGGTAATAATGGGAATCTGATCCATACGGGAGCAATCGACGGTTCAATAGAGGGGTCAAAATTCCTGGTCCATTTGAAGATTCGTGCTGCGAAGCCATTGAAATGCCAGGTCTTGCTCAGCCATACGCACTGAAAGTCTTGTTCGTTTGAGAAGTTAAGCATGACATGCCGGCTATCCAGTAATCCGGCATGATATTCTCCGAGGAAAGCCGCAGCCAAAATTTCCTTTCTTATGTTCGCCATAGAGGGGCGTCCCCAGGAAAACTTGGCCACCACTGTTCATTGGAAGTTTTCTGCCAGTTTGTTTTCCTCCTCCTCTGTCAGGAATAAGGCCGGTTCCCCCTTGTACTGGGAAAGAGGTTTCTTGATTTGGAGTGAGGAGAAGGAAGTGTTATAATTGGCGGTGGATAATTTCTATTGACCTAATTTGTCTTTGTAGGACGGCGGTGGAGGGATGGCCTCCATCTCCGCCATGGGCGGCTGAGAATTGTAGGATCAGATATCTAGGAATAGCCGTTAGAGACTAAGTATAGTTTAACGGGTGAATAATAACCGCTGGTCCACTACCTATCGTTGATATATTGATTTTTCAATAATGTCCTGATTTTGTAGTATATCAAAATTTCCTGAGAACAGCTTTACAAAAACTGGAAGTATGACAAGTAATGATGGTTTAATGAAATCTGCAAGATGAGTTGTCAGAATAAGGAAAGGAATTTGGTAGACACAAAACTTCAGGATACACAATGTTTTTGGTGTAAGCATCTGTGTTATAGTCAGCAAAAGCAGGCCGAATTAAAATTTTTATGTCTTTGCTACTTTTAGCTCTAGACAAAGCAACATAGAGTTGGCCGTGTGAGAAGACTGGCTCACTTAAATAAATACCAACAAAGTCTAAAGTTTGCCCTTGAGCTTTGTTGATTGTCATTGCAAAATAAAGACGGAGAGGGAATTGTGTCATTTGGAAAGGAATTGGAGATATCTGATCACTGGACACTACAAATTTGATTCTATGAACAAATACTTGTTTTCCAATGTGCTCGCCTGCTGCAATTACTGCATCTATGACATCATCTCTTAAACCACGACATACTAATTTGGTTCCATTGCATAAACCTTCAGCTGGATCAATATTGCGTAACAACAGAACAGGACAATTGTACTTCAGTCTCAATCTGTGAGGCGGAAAACCATTTGGAATCAATGTGTTGAGGAAATCTTCATACAAAGTTTGTTCAGTACCATTTGTAGCTTCATCACGACTAAAATACTCCATAGCATTTCCTGGGAATTTCTTAATTAACATTGCATTTATATCATCAACATATTCGCTCTTTGTAGTCAAGATTGCTTTCTTAATTTCACATTTATTCCTAAACAAACACCAGTCTTCAAAATTTCCATATATAACATCTATTAGTCGTGACAATGATTCTTCTTCAGATATAAAAGGAAGCAGCAAGGCACAAGGAATTTTCACTTCATCTGTTCCGTTTGTTGGTTCTTGACCATTGCCAATACTTAATAAGTATGCTGCAAAGTCTGGATCTGATTCTGCCCACATATTTTCAGTTAGCTGAATCTTTGTAAGGCTGACCAAATATTGGAATATACTAAGCTTGCTGTGAGACAGTCTTGCTTGCTACCTTTTGGTACAACCGGAAGTATTTGTCTAAAATCACCACCAAAACCATTACTTTTCCACCAAAATGACAGGATGATTCCATCAAATCTTGCAAAAGTCTATCAACTGCCTCAATACATAATTTATGTGCCATAGGGGCTTCATCCCAGATGATTAGTTTTGCATCTTCAATTAATTTACCAGCTGAGCTTTGCTTGCTAATATTGCAAATGTATTTGTCATGAATATCAAGTGGAATTTTGAAGCGTGAATGGGCTGTTCGTCCACCAGGCAATAATGCTGCAGCAACACCTGAGCTTGCATTGGCCAATGCTATATAACCTTTTGATCTGATTTCTGCAAGCAGCACACAGTAGAAGAAAGTCTTACCTGTTCCACCAGGGCCGTCTATGAAAAATAGACCAGGCTGGTTGTTGTAGACTTTTTCTTTAATCATTTCAAATGCTCTTCTTTGTTCAGTGTTTAATTTTGCAGCTGCTTGTAAATCTTTGATATTTATTTCAAGATGTCTTTCAGATAATGCCTCTCTTGACTCCACATTGTCTGTATCAAAATTTACAAATCTGGGCAGCAAAGCATACATGTTGATATTTTTTCCCATTGACTCTAAAATTCTGCTAATATGCTGTAGCGTTTGGACATCAATCTGCTCATCAGTAGCAAACTGCAGCTTTCTAAAATCTTCTTGCATGAGCTCTCTGAATTTTATCCATAAAGCATGAGGATCGTTGGGTGGTAGATATACTAAAATTGTAGCAAAAAGTCGCTTTAGGCTGTACGGCATATGGAAAAGAGAAAGCTCTTGCAAACATTGTTCTTGAGCATCATTTGTGGCAAATAAACCTCTTAAAACTGCAGCCTCACGAAATGTACTAACATAATTGCCATCAATCGTTTTTAAGTCATCATATGATGTAGGGCCTCTAATATGCAATAATAACAGCCGTAAAAAGTACCTTTCACCTTCTATTGGATTTGCAAGAACAATTCTGCCAATAACATGGCTTTGTTCTCTTCTTTTCCATCTTCGTTCACCTTGAAGCCAAACAAAATGTTCAGGGAATTCTTTGTATGTGTGTTGTTCTTTTTGCACTGATTGATCATATTTATTGAGTGCAAAAAATTCTGTTAGCATTGTTTTCTTCAAAAATGCATTACTTAGAACAGTTCGTAAGTCAACATCTTCTTCAAAGCTCATGTTCTGATAATTCTCCAAATGTAGTTGTAGATGTATCATAGCCGGCTGCATTTCATTTAGAGGAAATCAAAAAATACGCCACATTGCTTCAGGTGGTGAAACCCATCTTCCGGTTTGGAATTCTTTGATTTCATCTATAGTAGATGTTGTGTCATCACCATTTAGTTGGAAGTGAATACGGTCATGTCCCTTGTAGATGTACTTATAAATATATTTCACAGCAGTGATCGTGGAGCAGATTTCCACATTGATGTGACAGTTGAACTTTTCTAATAAGTATGGATTATGTGGGACGATCCATCGATTGTCAAGTAAGTGGCCATGAACTTGAACTTGAACTCTATTATTCCGCCTTCGATACAGAGGATATGAATTGAGTTGGTGTATTGTATGTTCAGCCCAATCTTTAGGATAATGGTTTTTACAACTGCCGTCACTCTTCATATAAACATTTGAAGGCTTCAATTTACCACAGGGCCCCATGCATCATATGTTACTTCACAGCTTCAAATAGAAATGGATATTTTTTTTCATCAGGTAGTTCAGCTGAGACTATTTTATCATAGGCATCCACTGAATAAATCTTTGCACTTGGCTTGAAGAGCAGTAAAAAATGGGCATGCGGTAGACCTCTTTTTTGGAATTCAACAACATAAGTGTAAGCAACAATTTTCCCAAAAATGTGCTTTTTGAACAGCTCATTCTTTAATTCTTGCAATTTTGCCCGAAAAACTCGAGCAATAAGATCACGTCTATTTTCCACTACATCACTTTTCAGCATGTGTTCCTCAACTTCAGGCCAAGATGGATTACAAGTTATTGTTATAAAAAGGTTAGGTTTTCCGAATCTTTCAACTAATGTCATTGCATCAACATACCTTTGTCTCATATCTCGTGGTCCACCAATAAAAGATGCAGGTAGAATGATTCGCTGACCAACTTTTGATCCTCCAATTTGTCCGTGCATAACACTGTCCATGATTCCTTGTAATTGTTCTCTACGTAAATCTTTCTGCTTGCTTCTATAAAAATTCAGCCTTTGTGTCTCAATCTTCACATATATATCAACCACATATTGCTGCAATAATCTTTCCCTATGCAACAAAATGGAACTCCTAGTGTGTCGCATTTGTAATTTGTAAGCATAATATTCCTGCATTGACACATATTCTGCTTTATTTCTGCCCTTATTTAAATCTGCATACATATTGTAATATTTTATATGTTAAGTGAGATGAAAATAGTTGAAAATAGAGTTTTAGAAAAAAGTGAAAAAAGAGTGGTTTAATTTACTTGTTTCCTCTTGAGAAAGCAGCTCTTCAACTGTTGATACTACTTTTGGATAAAAAATGTTGGGGTTTCGTTGTTTCTCTGCTTCCAATCTCATATGAGAATTCTGAGCTTTTTTTATCCCTTCATGGCATCCAGTTTCACCAAAAGGATGCAATAATGGATATTGCAATGGATCATAACAACCATAATAATATTGAATCTGGTGACTTCGTCCTTCTTTAGTGTAAACACGAATGTCTCTTTTAGATGATCCCTCAGATTCAGCATTTTCAACCCATAATGCTGCAACCTGAGAAACAGTTGGCTTATTGAAGACTCGTTGGTCGCTATCAGGATGCATCCTCAATGCTATTTGATATGATTCAAGGCTCTGAATGCTTCTCAGATGTCGGAAAAAACAAGCGTATGGATTATGATCCATAACTTACATTAGTTTGACTATAATGTCTGCATTTACTTGCTGACATACTGCCATACAGTTTTCCAGCTCATTTTCGGTATCATGAAAATAAAGTTGCAAGAAGCTGCCCCGACCTTCAGCTGGTTCTAAATTGTTGAGGAAATGGTAGATTTGGCCTTGGACTTTAAAGATGTATGTACCACTGTTTTTATTTACCAATGTCTTATCATAACAAACACCCAAGGAAGTGAATGCAAATATATTGTTGTATGTCCGCACAAATCTACGAAAAGCAGAACTTTGAGTTGAATCGCCTAAAAATAAATTCTTTAACACCTTTGGCAGCTGATGTTCAGACAGCACAGTTTGGCCTTGTAAGCAGCAAAGGTATTTGCTTTCACGATGAAATTTGATGGCTCGACAGTGTTTACAATCAGTTGCTGCAAGTAAGATATCAGGGCTGCCAACAATAGAGTCTAGCAATCCTATGCCTGCTGATCCTTTTTTACCTACTGAATGACATAGAGGAATTATATATATTGTCAAAAATCATTTTTCATATACAATAGGAAGAAACAGATGAGCAAACAGAAGTCATGAATAATAAGTAAAAACAGCTGTTGTTTTTCTGTTCTCATAATAACATTGTAAATGTGGTTCATGCTTAAACTACACAACACATATACTAAGAACCAGTCTAAACCATTGTTAAAAAGGAAGCCAACATTGCTACAAATGTGAAGCACAATGATACAAAAAATAATGGAATGCAAGAAATGACAAGATCATTTCCATTTAGACAATTAATTTCTGCTAAAAGCTATACTTATTTCATGTGTTATTCTTCAATAACATGTTTTTTCATTTTTCTGCTGTTATGTGTGTTTTGCTAGGATGCTGGATGACAATGATTTCATCGAACCAATTCCAATGTCTTTCAACAGCTTAATGCCTTAATCAATCTCTAAACATTTTTTTTATTCAAGTTGCAATTGTGGAAGTGTTGGGATTTTTTGATACAAACTTATGCTGCTTGGTATCTTTTCAATTAGAGGAATTGATGTAGCAACAATTACATAGCATGTTTGTGTACAAAAAATCAGATACAACAATTTTTTCTGACAGTATTGTAGAGCTAAACATGAAGGAAAGCCAGTAAACCTGTAGAGAAGAAACATTTGCCAAAGGGCTTCAAAAAGGTTGATCTGGAACAAATTATCATCTAGTGTCATTCTTGGTGAAACAGAATAGGACAAAGCTTTGTCTAACTTTGTGTGTAGACAATCACAGTGGTATGACTTGTATGAATGATTAATAACATTCCAAATGTGGCTCATGCCTAAACTACACAAGACATATACTGAGAAACAATTCAAAACATTGTTAAAAAGGAAGTAAACATTGCTACAAATGTGAAGCACCATGGTACAGAAAATAATGGAATGCAAGACTCCAAGTTTAAGGAGATAGGTACATGAGTTCTCATCATTTATGCCAGACATGCATGAACAGGCTCTATTGTAAGGTCGCAAACAAATTTTAAATTGGGAAGGAATCTTGCTGTAACGAAAAGCTGTGAAGAACACATACAGTGTGCCTACATAGGAAAAAACTAATGTAAAATGATTACCAATTGATGCAATGGGTCTTTATATAAGCAGGCTATATCAGATAAGGAAATTAGGTAAACAATAGAAGACCATATATAATGGCAATAGCATTAAAGCTTCTTTGTTACCTTAAATTAGCAGTTGAAGTAAGCATCATACTTTTTTAAAATCGAATGCAAAGTGCTTTTTGTTTGCATAAGTATAATTCTCAATAGATGATTGAATGTTTTCAATGGTATATAAAATAATAGAAGAATAAAATGGCAACAAAGAATCAATGTGGGAGTAAAAACGTAAGCTCAGCAATACATAAAGCTCAGAATATAGTGATTGCTGATTTGAGTATTTTTATTATAAGTAAGAAGCGGATGAAATCAGCAGATAGCAACGTAAAACAACTACAAATATGAGAAAATGAATGAGATGCAAGCCGTTGAGAAGAAGCAACAAAATAAGTTCACCGAAATGAGTTGTTGCGTAATTTTTTTCTTTGTTGCCGGAACTCTGCACTTAGAAGCGGCGAAGTTACATTGATTTGGTTACAAGGGCTACATACAATGTCAAATAATCTAATATGTCTAACCTACCCACTTTATTTCTCAATTATAGCTAAAATTCTCCCGAGGCTAAAAAACCCTTTACCCACCATGCTAACCAGGTTGAAAACTTTCACTTTATTCTATCACCTAAACTGAGGTGTTTCATGGATTATCCTGTTTTATTATGAGCATGAATTTACTGTCAAGTTACATGCAGTCCGTCAAGAATGGGCAAACAATGATTGTAAACAAAAAGTGAAATGAACAATTGTATTTCATCGATAGGCAAGAATATGAAGATACAAATGCTTACTTTTTATCTTTGTCATCTCAGAGCTTATAAGTTCACTGTCAAATTTTTTCTCTCCAGCTACTGCATCAAGTCTATTACTTAAACAGTCGCCATGATTTGTGTCAAACAATTCACCTGTCAAAAGTAACAATTTCATTCTAAAATTTCTATTCGATTAACAGGATACTTGCTGCATTGTGTAAAAGAGTGCTGGTTATATTATGCAACTGATTGTGCTAAATTGACAATGCTGTTTCTAACAATACACTATGCTTTTGGTATGAACCATTAGAAGCAATGCAGATTTTATCCATATGAAAGTAGAATAAAACTGGACAGAAGATAATCATGTAGGGTTTTGGCTTAACCGTTTGTCCAAAGGGGTCCAAGATTATGCCTTGTAAATTAAGGCATTCCCCAACATCAACATGTTCATTAGCAGCATATGTTGGAAGATGCATGTGAAACCCAGCTCATTTTCTTTCTCTTGTAGCTGCACATTACATAGAAAGGAAAAAAAATCTTTCAATTGTAAATGTGAAGCTAAGCAGATTGAAGTTCTGCTGATGCTCAGCTTCAGTAAAGCAGGTTTTATTTACCATTTGATTAGTTTATAAAAAATAATTTGTACATGTGTTTGTAAACCTGTATATAGTTTGTTGTTTCCATGGCCTGAACATCTGAACCAATAATGTGGTTGTACATATGCAAATAACCGTATTGTTAATCATTCGTGATATAAGCATTTCACTTGCTAAAAAATTAAAACAACTGCAAGGAGAGTTAATAGTAAGGCTACATCTCATAAAAACATGAGTAGTTCCATTCGATTTGACAAATACAAATAAGATAGAAATGACAATGCTTACCTGTCTTGTTTCTCTTCGCGAGCCTAGAACTTTGGTATGCAATCTACTATCTTAGATACAACATACGCGGTATTAGTTAGTCCTTCGTGAACAGTCTTTTTGGATGGCTCACCTGAACAGCAACCGTGCAAAAAAAATTGAGAAATCAGTCAGTGCCACAAATTTTGCTGTATAACAAGGACGACGGTAATAGCACTCCTAACCTGGTTCATATATACTGAAGCTACTCATAATGCCTTTCATTTTCAAACGAAGATATGCTTCATGACCAACCACTTGTGTAGCTACATAGACATACATTTAGTACAACAATGTTATGAATTTGGTGCAGTCATGAAAATCACATGAATATAATAAACCAAAGATGTAAAGCTTATTTGACATGACAGCGTGACACAAGTATTCTGAAAATTTACAGACTGTTTGAAACCAAAATACCTTGGGACATCTCTATACGGTGTTTAGTGAGTGCTTCACTACACCGTCCAGTCATGCTTGTTGCCAGGTTGTTTTCACAGCCAATTTTACATATCGTTGGCAATAAACATTGTATGTTTGATTATCAAGCACAGTAGTTAAGCCCTGCTCAGATTCATGCTTTTCATTAAGTTGCCAATCATCAATGCTCTTCATTGTATTCATTAGCAAATCTTTTTTCTTTTTCTGCGCATATGCTTCCCTTCTTTTTCGAAGTCGATCCAGCTTAACACTTTCACTAATATGGTTTTTTCCCCCTGCAAGCTCATCGCAACATTGTATGTTTCATTATCATGCACAGCAATTGAGGCCTCGTCAGACTCATTCTTTTGATTATGTTGCCAATCATCCATGCTCTTCATCACATTCGTAAGCAAATCCTTTTTCTTTTTCTGTGTATATGCTTCCCTTCTTTTCTAAAGTCTTTCCAACTTAACACTTTCACTAATCTCTTTTCTTTTCCCCCCCAAGTTTATTGCAACCTTTTCTTCAGCAGGCACATTTGTATTTTTTTTTCATTATCATGCACATCAATTGAGGGCTTGTCAGACTCATTCTTTTGATTACGTTGCCAATCATCCATGCTCTTCATCACATTTGTAAGCAAATCCTTTTTCTTTTTCTGCGCATATGCTTCCCTTCTTTTCCGAAGTTTTTCCAACTTAACAGTTTCACTGATCTCTTTTCTTTTCCCCCCTAAGTTCATTGCAATCTTCTCTTCAGCAGGCATATTTGTATGTTTTTCGGGAATAATTTTCCTCTTCTCTATTCCCCTCTTTATATACGTGCCTGTCATAATGCTACCTTTTTGATAGTTTACAGGGCAACACTCATAAGCTTCACACACTTCTTAAAGCACTACACTTCCCGTCCTACATTTCTAAAACACTAATCATAGCATAGCAGTAGCAGAAAAACTACAAGCATAAAGCAATCTAAAAGCAAGACAGGAAATGATATTATGCGCAGCATGACTGGAATTACATAACCATGAGAATGTGTAGAAGAGAAATATGAAATGATAAAACACATGCATCTTCATTCCAATTGCAGACCAATCTGCAGAATGCATTACCGAACCAAAATAGGTGGTCTGCAAGAAAACCATTTTTTGGAATTTTCAGAAGTAGGCATCTAATTTCATGCAGGAGGAAACGTGAAAAACCAAAGCAACGAAGAATTTCAAACAGAGTCAGCAAAACAGCAAACAAAATGATGAAGCAACGAATCAGAAAGCAAAGAATCATTGCGATCAAAAAAATGAAATGTGTAAAAAAAATTCATAAAATACCGACACCAATATTATAGTAAGTTAAAATAAAATGCTCACACCAATATTACAGCAAGTTAAAGTGAACTGAGCAAACAGCAGGACGAATATAGAGGCAAACAGTGATAAGTAGTCAAAGCAGAGTTAAAAATTGATGAGAAAGAAAACAAATGCTGAACAAGAATGACCTGAAAGAAGTCTGAGAAGTGAAAAGAATCAGTTCAATGAACAGCTGTCCAACTTTAACATTGACAGCTGAAAGGAGCCATCCTAAACAGACAGCTCTTTCTTGTAGCTGATTTTTGGAGCACCATCCTAAACAGGCAGCTGCTGGCATCTGCTGGGAGGGGGGAACAAAGAATCCAGTAGTAAAGCACAACGGCTATGTACTGGAAAGACACCTTTACCCAGACAACCCAACATGCTTGGTGACAAATTTCTTAACTCCCTCTTTTATGTCATGTGTGTAGTTCCAGCGAAAAGACAATTTTAGCCCTTCCTAAGCAAGCATATTCAAGAGGAGTTTGTTGACAAAAATCTGTTAATTCCCTTTTAGAACTAATGCTAAGGGAGTGGCTACACTTTGCACAGGCTACTGGGCATGGGAAGTGGGAGGGAAGGGCCGTATGTTTGTATGGGATACTTGTTGCAACTGAATTTTTATAGAAAGAGATAGTTTAATTTTTTGTTTGTTTACTTGGATGTTCGATTTTTTTTTTGTATTTTCGTAAGAACTTCTCTTTTCCCTGATAGGGGCATCTTTATCCATGTTAGGGTGAAAAGTAGCGATTAAAAGCATAGAACTACAAGAAGGGGAAGAAGTAGCAGACTGTTCACAAACCATGTGTTCTTCCCATTGGAGCAAATCTCCTATTCAAAAGGAAAATTTTATAGAAGGAATTCCAAAATAAGAGAAACTACATTGATGTATGAAAAAATCCAAAAACATATATTCAAGAATCCAAAAAAATATATAATGAATAGTCCTCTAGCTAGACAGATATATATATTTAAATTTTCACAGAGGCTCTATGCATGCCTACAGAATCTAATCACAGTGATGATGAATCCCATGTATGAAAACCATTTTCCTCATTGTCCATATCAAATTCTGTTGCAAGGCATGTGGGATTAATCTTAAATGGAACCGTTGGAGGAGTTTGATACTAAAAAGCAGGAGTTGCTCTGCTAGCAGAGAAGTTAGATGCTCTTCGTTGATCATGAACTGATACAGCACGGATATATTTTTGTAGTTGTTCAATTTGTGTATTCAGCTGCGTCCTAACATCAGACAAGTAAAGAATCATTTTGTTGCATATTCTCCTCAATGCACAAAAAGAAGAAAGATACAGACCGCATGAAACATATAAAAACGACTAACATAACATTTTGTTGCTTACATATAGATTGTGTTTGCTAAACTCTTCAATCTAAATGTTGTAGGTTTTATGAGTGGCAAAAAATAAAGGCAGGTGATAATCAAACCCTTGTTCACAAAGCTTTTCTATCTGACCTGCATTCAAGTTAGTAATATTGTGAAGAAAGTAAATAGATATTCTAGTTAGTTTGTGGACAAAATCCTAACTCGATTAAGAATAGAATCCTGCATAAGGACTGAACAAAATAGAAGGTAACAGAACTACATACCTGAAACCCATGACTGCCTGGTTGCACAACTCTGGTGGCAAACACGTTTCCTCATGCATCACAAAAATTTTTTTTCTTTACAGTCGGAGTGATTGGAGGATGCGTAAAAGCTGATGGTTGAGGCATATAACTTGACTGCTATTGTTGAATAACTATTTGCTGCAAATCAATATTCTAAAACAGATTATTGAAAAATGAAAAGATGAGTTAACTAAAAAACCATTTATCATCAAAGACAAATTTTGTATAACCGAAAAGATTTATGGAATATCTTATGACTTTATTCATGATCCATCCAAGAGGGAAGGTTAAAATAAAGGAAAATGTGACAGTGGTTTCACTATGAGTACAGTAGAACATGAAAATGTGATACCTCAAATATCTTACCATCTTCAGTGCCATCTTGATCTGTGTATCCAGATCTTTCCATGTCATTGATTTGCACTACATGATTGGTAGGTACTCCATTTACAGACTGTGGATAAGAGTTATTACTAACGGATGTATAGTTGTCAGTCTGGTTGTCGAAGGACTTGCTTTCTTCTTGTACAGCATTTGCAGATGATGTAAAAAAAACTCTCCCATACCTTCTGTAGTGATGACCTCTGATACTACTTTCACTGAATCTTTTATGTGTTTGTACCATTGGTTGGTATGTGCTTTTGTTCTCAGATGTGGGATTTTCAATAGTTTGCCAAACTCTCGACATGCAGAAACACTAAAACTTTTTGGTAATGGTAGTCTTTTTCATGGGTTTACATAGGTCTTTAAAGAAAGACAAAGCCTCGTAAAAACTTGTCAAACCTGCCAAAGTGTTAAAATCCAATAAAATAGTAGAGTTGTTATGCATGGTGAATTGAAATAGAGATAAAACTCATTTGAAAACAGTTAAAAATAAGGTTTTAACAAAAAATACTTAAGAAGTTGATGTATAGAATGAATGTTTTTTTTTTCTTTCACCAACATATGGAAACTCATTTTGATTTTGGAGTATAGCAAAATTCTTAGAAGTTCATTGAGCCAATTTGATGATCAGTAATGTATTTCATGACCTTCAAAACTGAAGAAGTGTCATAAAGAATGAGCAATTGCGGTTCCACTGGATTTACTTGGAGATTTCAGCATCAAATACTGTAAAAAGAAGCAACTCAAGGCAAAGAGAAAAATGTGGCTTCAGCTGACAACTGCGCCAATCGTAAAGCTTCTTCACTCTTGTCCCTCTGTTGAAAGGGCAATCCAATAAATTTTTAAGAGAAAAACTTGAGAAAGAGTTTGCAAACCCTAACAACAGTTCAGGTAATTCTTTACATATGTCACCCAGTTCCTGCATGGGTTTCTCAAGACACATAATCTTTATAATCACAAGAAGGAAACACTACAATCCTCTCTGGGGAGATAAAGATACAACGTTATTTTTTTCTAAACAAATATAAAGATTTTAAACCATATATAGACCATAAGATATTCTGCAAACTAACCAAAGCTTCAGAAATAAATAAACTCCAGTTACATCCATGAGAATTAGTTTTTATCATTGATAATATGTTTATCATAAAACTAATGTCACAGGCTCACAATGCTAGCACCATTCACGTTTACCAATTCCTCCTTAAAATTTATCAAATTTAAACTAAATGAATCAACCATTTGTAAATGGATTGCATTTCACAAAAGCTCCATGAAAATTGTCTACCTACGTAAGGCAATCCTCTTCCACTATCCTAGTTTGAGGCATACATGAAGAAGATGTCGAAGATAATGTAAAATAGTTTGAGCTTGAGGAGATGGCTGAAAACATAGGAACTCTGTACATGCTGAAAAAGACATTCTTTGGGAAACACCAACTACAACTCCAGCATTAGGAAGCAGACGAAGAGGATATACCTTACTGTCAAATTCCAGCTCTGGGTCCAACTGACAGTTCATACAAAAAGTTTCAAATAAATCGCATCCCTTAAAGTAAAATGATACAAGACAATAAGCCCCTGATTCAAAAGTGATATGTAAGACTCGAATACAGAAAATAGCTTCATCTTCACAAATTACAAATAGCAATTACAGTCAGACACCATCATCAATATGCCAAATACTTCTGGAATAGTCCTACAAATATGGTTAAAGAAAATATTACAGCATTACCTAATAAAGCACCAACCTTTTCACATTTCAGAGATCAGTGTGCAAAGGTGTTAGCTTTGGCCCTTTAATCCACCTTGACATGCATCAGAGTGCCCATGAGATTTTCTGGGAGGATGCTCACAGGTACTAAGTACCTTCCCAACTTTTAATCTTTTGCAACTCGAACAACCAAGCCACTGGGTGTTTGAACATTTTTTAGTCACCTGAACCAATCAGATCTGTCAGATGAAATCTCATATCCAGCAGAGAAAGTTAAGATAAAAAGATCTAGTCACATCTTCTTCCACTGTCTCAAAGGTATGATATCTCATTACTACTGAGTAATAAAGCTAGATGCTAGCTGCATAGCTTTAAAGTCCGTACAGCAGAGCTTTCTTTCACCATCTTCCCTCAGTCCCCCACTCCTCCCCTCCTCAAAGTTTTGGAAAAGGTTAAATTTTTAAGAAAGTTTACCATTAAATTCAAGTTCATACAAAATCAAATAATTAACAGAGCAGTGTTTAGTACAAGGTATCTGACATCTTTTTATCTCAAAAAATGACTAATAAAAATGGCATTAATAAGATCAATAATCACATTAGGCAAATGACAGCCTAGAAAATTGGTGCCAATATGTACCATTGTATCATAGTTCAAAAATATATACATATATGTGCCTGAAAAAATCAATTATGATTCATTTAGTTAGCAATCAATGATTACTTATTACCCCATTATCACGCCAAAACTTTTGCATATCACAAATTTTGCACTAATTGTGTGAAGTTGGTGTTGAAGAAGTAGAGTTGAATGGTGTGGGGAAAATAAAGACTACAAGGAATGAAACTGTCTTGATGCTTACCTGTGAAAGGCCCTTTAGCACCGAACCAATATTTGGAATTGCAAACCAGTCAATAAGTTGCCGAGTCTGGAAAAAAGCAGTAACAGAATCAGAATGAAAAGTAGAAACAAGGACCAATAAGAATAAAAAATCAGAATTCATGTCAAGCTTGATGCCAAATTTAGGCTAGGGGCATAGACCCACCCAGAAGTTATAGATGAAAACAAAACACCACCACCAACTAAAAAAAAATTAAAGAAGTTCAGATAAACTCACGAGAAGGCCAGCATTAATTAAAAGACAAATGTGTTCCTCTTTTACCTTTCCGGGCAACGAGAGAAGTGAACGCTATCAAGGAAACCAAAAAGACCACAAGAAAAAAGATTCAAGTTACTCAAGAGTCATTATAAAATTTAATGCAGATAATAAGAATGACCTTTCACAATCTTAAACTAAAACATAGAATTTGACTTAAAAAACCAATTTTGTCCATCATGCTTGACCATAGTTAAATAAAACAACTCAAATTTGGTCCCATAATTGACATGAGAAAGTAGAATCCTGTTCAAAGGAGATGAAAAATGAAGATGTTATTCCAAAAGACAAATCTCTCCATGGTATAACACGTTGCCAATAAACTTATCTTATAAGTTATTAATTTTTCCCCTTGATATTTATCTACTATATACATCAATACATATATATGCATAATTTTGAAAATAGTTTCCCATGCACACAGGTTTCTACATAGAAATTTTCATTTGATAGACCGTAAGTTCAGAAAAGTGTGAGCCATCTTCAAAGAACAATCCATAAATATTGAAGGAAATTCAACCTCTGGTATAGAGCGCTTACAAGTTCTTGATGTCCAATACTGGGATCTAGCTTGGATGGAATAACGTGTGCATTAAACCAATCAAAAATTGCGAGATCATCTTGCCTCTTTGCTTCAAGTCTTTTGACAGCCCATACAATTTAAAATGGTAATGACAATAGTGACAAATCCAGAAATATCATTCCGATAGTTGTTTGTACATTAGTCAGTAAGTACATATAAAACTAAGTTTTCCAGGATTAGGGCACAACGGAGAACATGAAACATAAAGTGGCTGGACTCAAATACAAATAAAAGCACCATCAAATAACACCAATAAATAAACTTGACAGTACCAAAGAATAAGTTTATCGTGCAATCAACACAAAACTTGACGTCCAACTCACCATTCGCATATAATCTACAGAAAGAAAGAAAGAATCATTTCAGGAATACTCAACCAACCAACCTGACTTTGGTAGTCATCTAGGAACATTATAGCATGATCATCTTGTCCAGTATTTAACTTGAAAATGCGTATAATCCTCTCCCCTTTTAAAGACTGCAAAAGATAGATACAAATAGTTCAAAAGGTTAAAATGGCTGCCAACAGTTGCCGCATTAAAAAGAAAACAAAAAGAAACATAGGCTAAATAGAGAGAAGCTCAACAAAATGGCGTGCACAAAAAAACTTGAGTAGAAGCGAAAATTGGGACAAAGAGTTAAGAACTTTAAAAAATCCTATTTAGTGCTTCAACACAAGCTTATATCCAGTGCAATTGATACATGCTTCATACCTCTAATTCCCTATCCACTTGTGTCCTATCCATAACACTGCTGTATAACTGCGATCTTAAAATGAAAGGCTGAATGGAAATCTGAAGATGCACAATTAGTAGGTCATGGAATTTGTAGCTATCAAAATAAATAATCAACAAAACATAGCTCAAATTAAAGCAGTCAGAGTATTAATTGAGTTTGCAAACAACATGCAAATAATTGAAGTTTCCAAGTCCTTGTGATAGCTTATAGTCGTATCAGCTCAATTTTAACTCTAAACACTAATGTAGTAGTGGAAGTAGAGATCGTATCCACAGGGAAGGTGTAGAGTTCAAGAATTCAAGAATTGTTCCAAAAATTATCACAGTAATTAAAACACAAAATTAAAACTCGTAAAAGAGCAAAACTCAGTGGAATAAGAGGAAAGCTACAAACAAGTAGAAAACAGATATCTTAGGATTCTTATATCGGATGAACACAGACCTAGCCGATCTATGCTATGCAATCAACTAGCAAGCAAAGCAAAACTCAAAGAGACTTAAATTGCCTAGAAGCTCAAGTTATGGTTAGCTGGCGACCACACCACTCCCAACACCTCTTGACACCATCCTTTCCCATGGCGAGGCCTGAGAATGGTGAAATTATCTCCGCAAAGTCTCAACTCTCCAAGCTAACTATTCTAACATGCAAAACCTAGGAAATCCCATGGCGAGTCCCGACCTAAGCTTCAAATGTCTTCATTGCTAACACAGAGAGCCTCTTTAACACTTTTCCTAACGTTTCAATTAATCAAAACTTCCCATGGCGAGGCCTGATTCTCAAAAATGAAATAATTGTAGAAAGCAAGTGTAAAGACTCAGACAATCACACTTTGGTTCTCATCTCATGCATCTTCACTAACATTGGTGAATTAATCATCAACTTGACATGGCGATCACAATCGAAGGTCAATCCATTCAAAATCAGTGCAGAGACATGAAATTAAACAGATTTCATGTAGTAAATTCAAGTGCAATTTCATTCTTCATCAATTACATCAATTGCATAGCACTAAATCTTCTAAATCATATATTCATCCGTTTAGAATCCTAAGATATCACATGATTAGCCAGAAAACTCCATATTCAACTCGTAAGCATGAAATTCCAACATAAAGCAATTGAATTCCATCAAATTGAGAAAATTCACCGATTGAAATGTAGAAGGAAGTTCAATATTGCTTCGGTTGAGTTCAATATGAATCTCTGGTTCACAATCGTGATTGGAAAATGAGATCGGAGAAGTAATGTTTAGTGAGAGAAAATAGATCTAGAGAGAGAATGAGGGAAAGATGAGAATTCCCGGCTAAAATTCAAAAGATGGTTCTCTACTCTAGAATATTCCCCCACAAAATGTTGACTATTCCTCTATATATAGAGGTTACAAAAGAAACGTAAATGCTACGCAAACGTTCAATAACTAAAAGGTATTACATGAACACCATTACTAAGACTGCCTAAGTAATGTGGAAGACAAAAACCAAAGTGGGAGGCTTTTATTATTGCGCCAGCGCCTTTGAGCCAAAGGATCTGCGCCTTCAAGAACTCCCTAATGCCTTCCTGCCAAATGAATTGCGCCTTCAAGCATCTGCCACAATTTCTTCTTCTCCAGCAAACACTATGCCTTTATAAGTGGAGAGAAACACGCATTCGGGAACCCAATGCAACTCTCCCTACTGGACTCAGCTTTTATGCTCCTTTGGGCCAGCCACTACCACGCCTTCATTGCACCATCTGCACCTGAAGAACAGAAGCAACACTTAGTCGATTTTCAGCACAAAAATCACACAGTTTTGCACCCGAGATCTCGTGGGCAAAATTTTTCTTCTATTTTTTTACTCCACGAGACCTCGTGGAGTAAATTCTTGCACTTTTCATTTTCTCCAAGAGATCTCGTGGAGAAAATATTGGTGTTTCAGTTTTCTCCACGAGACTTCGTGGAGTAATTTTTAGCACATTTTTTTTCTCCACGAGATCTCGTGGAGAAAATGTGTGAGTTTACCCGTTTGTTTTCTATGCCAATGTGTGTTTGGTGAAGTTTGTAATGCAACAAAGTGTGTATGTGATGTAAGTTAAAATGAATTCATTTGAGTGGCAAAATTGTGCAAATGTTGTGCCATGAAAAAATGGTGTGCCGAGAGTGATGTACTTGGTGAACTCGTGTTCAAGTTTTATGCCAAGTGATGTGCCAATGATAGTATGCTAGTGTACTAAGTTGTGAAGTGATGGTGGTGCATGAGTTGTGTGTTGAATGTAGTGTGTTGAGTGTTGAGTGAAGTGCGAATGATGAAAACAATGAATCAAAATATGGGGAAATGGTGAATGCTTACCATTCTCAAATCTTGCCTTTGCAGAATGTATGCTTTTATTCATGCTCATATGATGATGTGTGTTAGAGTATTCGAATGTTATGTTGTGGTATATCTCTCAATTGAATGCAAATAAAATGTGTAGTTCACATGATGAAAATGAATGAGTGAATGAAATGGTGAGGAATTGTGAATAGAGTGTTATGAAATTATGAAACAAGGAAGAAAACATGTTATGAAAGTTGTGAATTGTGGATGAGAAATGGAATGAAATGTGAAGTATTCTGTGTAAGAGTGTGTTTGAGTGCATGTGTGCATGAAATCAGTGAGTGTGTGCAACGAAACGAGTGTTGTGAAGCAAGGTGAGCTCGCCGCACATTGTGTGTGCAAAGTGTATGCGGCGAGGTGAGCTCGCCGCATTAGTGTGGTGCAGTGATGGTGCGAGTGTGTGCAAGTGAAGTGATGAGAGTGCAGTGCTAGTGTGCGAGTGATGTGCGCGAGATGGTGTGCGTGTGTGCTTGACTTCGCCGCAAGTGTGTGCGTGAGTGCTTGTGCGAGTGTGTAGTGTTAGTAGTGTGCAGTGAGGCTGCGAGAGATGAATGCTCGTGAAGTGTTTGTGTGAGTGCTTGTGAGATGTAATGTGAGTGTGAGCCTTTAAAATAGCTAAGTGTTCATTTCAGCTTAGAACCTAACTTCTACACCAAATTCATATGCCTTATCTCCTAAACTGGACTTGTTAGTAAACATAAAAGTTTGAGACCTATCTCATGGCTTTCCAATGGATCAAGAATCACCTTAATTGGAGGTCTATGACTCAAGTTATTAACAATCTACCAAACTGTGGCAATATGAATTCAATAACTAAATCCTGAAGTAGCAATCATAAAGATGCCTTCGTTTCTCATATTTACACACAGAATTAGAAGAAAGTTAAAACATACGAAATGAAGTGCACTCAAATAGCTTTCTAGAACATCCAAGAACTTCTCATTTGGATTAGTATTGAAAGCATTACACTCAAATGAAGTTGCACAACAAATCTGTCCAAACCCTAAAATGGCCAATTATGCACTTTAAGTTCCTTCATTTTTCCCTTTACACATTTCACTCCATTTACCATCATTTTTTCACTTTTTGCACCATTTACATGTTATCAACAATCAAACCACATTTACACATTAAACCACATGAAACACCACACAATAGCATCATTTACAAGCTAAAAGCCAAGAGATTTTACACAATGTAGTTGGTATAAAACCAACTCATCAAATTCCCCCACACTTGAACCTTTGCTTGTCCTCAAGCAAACTCACACTTCACAAACACTTAATACTAGACTTCACTCGTCTGTCAAACTTGTTCTCATTTGAGTTCATCAAAACAAATTTTTCATGCATGAAATTCATATCTTGTCTTTAATCCCCACCTATCAAATTTCAGCACAAGTTATCAATCAAGGCACGATGAATAAAGACCAAAATGTCATGCGTGCAAGTGTGTGTTGAGGTACTCTGATTCATCCATTCTCTATGCATGCATTATTTCTTTTGTTCCAAAACTTTTCCCTCTCATACACAATCACAATGTCCACATTCAAGAACTCAAAATCACACAAGATCAATGGTGCACATTGGTGCTTTTCATATTTGATTTCACATTTCACTTGCTTTTGCAATTTAGTGCTTTTCTTTCTTTCTTTCTCTTCATTGCACACATTGGTGTGTTTGCCTTGGGTTTTATGGCTTCTTTTCCCTTTAGCTGCCTGAGTTTTATGGCTGTTTTTTCTCAATTATGCTTGCCAAGGGTATTTCGGCTTTTCATTCCCAATTGCCGAAGGCTTTTTTCTCCATATCCTCTCTTGTGTGACTAAAAGTTCTTTAATGTCTCTAAAAGATTATGCATGCAAGAGCATCCAAAACAACCGAGATAATGCACAACAATAAGAATGTATTGAATCATTTTTCTCCTATGTCCAAGAACCAGTTTGCATGGCATATCTATCTTACATTAACATGATGCCTTGACCAACAAAATGCACTAATTTTATCAAGATTGGAATCAAAGAAAAAAAAAACATTTTCGCATGCACTACAAAAAGTAAAGATGGATGAACTTCAAATTTTGAACATAGCTTAACAAAGAGTAAAAGCATAGTATAAAGTGTTACTTCATTCCATTGCTCTCACTGTCACTACACCTCTTTTCTTTTCATTCCATTACTTGCACTTTTGCACTCTTATTTGGACACCAACACTACTTTACACCCAAAACATGCCGTGTATAGACAAGATCAACATTTATTCACAAAAAATTTTAAAATTTCACCAAAAAGTTGAATTTTTCACAAAACATGAAAAACACCACAAAACATGAAAACACCACACATACGTGTAATAAACTCATAATGACACAACAGAACTATAATAACAGGCAAAAGTCTCAAAACAATACATATTTACACTAACAATCCATGAGAGAAAGTAAGCAAAATAAGTCAAACCACAAACCACAAAACAACATGTATATAAAGCAGAAATTCAAAAATTAAAAAATTTAAAAAAAATTCCAAAACATATCAAATTTCCAAAACATCAAACAAAGCACAGAAAGAAAACACAAACCACAGCAAGCAACATACCCTTCCCCACACTTAAAACCTACATTGTCCTCAATGTAAAGTAAAAATATAGGTTTAGGAGCTCACTGGTATTGGTATGTCATAAAGTCCAAAGTTGCACGGTGAATTGTCTTTATCCATAGTTCCCTCTTTGAATGAAAAACTCCTCCCCCACACTTAGCCTCATAGGTGCATTGCATATTTTCCTTTGCAAATCTCTTACTTTGTATACACCTACATCATGAGTGGCTTCAGTGAATGACATCAAAATTGATATTGTAAACAAAAGACTAATCGAACCAAATTATTTCATTAAAGCCAAAGGAAAAGAAGTAGTTCTGGATTTAGATAGTCTCCAGCTAGACTTTATTCATCCACAACGTATGTCTTGGTCATGCTTGGACTTCGGTAAATCCATCTCTACACCAAACAAAAGATGAACTCTTATAGGCACACTTCTTCTTCTTGGAGGACACTTGAGAGGTAAAATCAATGAGATGTGCAAGCACATGAACTTGAGAAGAACTTTCTCCAGATTTCAATTTCAACTGAAGCACATCATCGCCCCCTTCTATCACACTATCCATATTAATCCTGCAAGGCTCAACCAAGGAATGTACAGCCACGGTTTCAACAAACTCATCAGAAAGTTCAAAAGTGAACGTCTCAAATTCACAATTGTACAACATGTTATCATTATCATTCAAAATGTCTTTATCATCAAAACTAACATTATTGACTCCACAAATTTTCTCAAAATTATCATCACAAACAACATTGTCATTTCGTAACAAAAATTTCTCATTATGCACTGGAGGTGAAGTACCAATTACACACTCAGATTCATTCACAGTTTCAAAAATTGATGTTTTACAAAGAGTCCCAGCAATTTCCACTTTATCATGATTCATGGTATCATAATGCTCTTCCAGATGTGACTCTATGCAATTTATCAAAGTATCAAGAAAAGAACAACCATCAGCATCAACAAACATAGCATGACCCCCACCATCATTTGAACAAATCTCAACACATGCTTCCTGTGAGGTATGATCTACCAAAGTTTGTCTTGACAATTCAAAGTTTGATTCTTTTATTGGACAAATCGAGCAACAATCTACCACAGATGCATTGTCAAGTAAAATCATGCAATCTTCCACATCAAGCTTATTACAATCAATTTCTTCATCATTAACAATTTTATCAACAGAAATGTAGTCATGCTTAACACCCTCATCAACTAAAGTTGGAGAACATTCAACAACTTGAATGGAACAAAAAGACTCTGTGTACATGGGTTGTTTCATTGCATAGTTCACATCAAAAACTACTTCCTCATTATTAATTCTAAAGGTGACTGTTTTGTTTCGAACTCCAATTAATGCATCACCAGTAGCTAAAAACGGCCTACCAAAAATTAAAGGTACCTCCGGGTCTTCCTCCATATCAAGAACAATGAAATCAACAGGCAAAGTAAATTTATCAACTCTTACCAAAACGTCTTCTACCAAACCTGTAGGAGTCACTAAGGACCTGTCTGCTAATTGGAGTGTTACTGCAATTGGGCGAATCCGGCCACTGAGACCAACATTGGTTGCAATAGACAATGGCATCAAATTTATGCCAGCTCCAAGATCACACAGAGCCTTCGCGAAATACCTTGTGCCTATTTTGCATGGGATGGTGCAACTCCCAGGATCCTTAAGCTTTGGAGAAAGATCATGAACCATCCATGCTTGCGTGCACTCAGAAACCATCATAGGAACATCACATCTTAAGATTTGTTCTTTGTTTGAGATGAGATCTTTGAGATACTTAGCATACTTAGGCATTGATGTCACAAGATCCATCATGGGAATATTTACATTCACTTGCTTGAGTACATCCAGGAACCTATTGAATTGAGGGCCCTTTGTCGGAGGTGGTTTCTTTCTCTCTGGAAAATGAGGTTTAGGAGCATACTCAGGGTAGTTGTAAGGATTGGAATTTTTAGTGATCTCATTTCCTACCCTTGCTGGTATTTCCTTCTTCTCAGATTTATTACCCTCTTGCTCACTATCCTTTTCGAGTTCAAGAATTTCCTCAGCTTCATCTTTTTGGTCCTCTTCCAAGCAATCACTCTTATCTTCTAACTTCTTATTTCCTGGCAAAAGTTTTCCACTCCTCAAAGTGATGGCATTGCATGCTTCCCTTCCTTTTGGATTCGGAACAGTGCACTACTACAAAATGAGGCTGTAGCAACGCCCATAAAGTGTTGTTTTAGGCCCTAAAAATGTTGCTATAAGCCTAAAGCAACACTTTACAAAGTGTGTAGTAAAAAGGTATCTCCTTAGATCTATAGCAACACTTTTTCCAGTTTAAGCAACACTTTGTAGATGTGTTGCAATTGTTAGAATATGCAACGCTTTTATTTTTGCAACACTTTTTTCTCTAAAATGCAACACTTTTTTATGTATTATCTTTAAGCAATTGCAACGTTTTATGAGACGAAAAGCAACACTTTATTCTACGAAAATAGAACACTTCTTGCACTCTTTTAACTCATAATGCAACACTTTTTCCTAACAAATGTATCACTTTTACATATATTGAAATGCTTTAAAGCATCACTTTTTATAAATAAGTAACACTCTTATTTGTGTTTCATTTTGGAAAAGACAATACTTGTACAAGTTAATAGCAACATTTATTTTTCCAACTATTGTTACTAATTGAATATCATTTACTCAAATGCAATAATATAAAATATATAATCCAAAATAATATTCGTATTACAAAAGTACTTCTAGTGTCAAATACAAAAGTAATAAATGAAGTTATGCCAAATAATATTCCAACAAGGAATTTACAAAATTTACTCCAACTAATGGCACTTTCCAAAAATTATTATCGATATTTGTACTATAAATGTGACGTTGTCGTTGAATATCCACAAAAGTATCTTTACATATCAATAAACGTCCTTCACCAAAAGTGTTATAATTTCCTGTGCAAGAAAGAAAAAAAATAAAAATAAGCTATGTAAACAAGTTGAATATATAAGTGTGAGCACAATTAAAAAACAAAACAAAACAAAATTTCATTAATGCATATTAATGAAATAAATGTTTGAGGTGCGTTTGATAGTGACAATTGTATCACACATTACACAAAGTTGGAAGCTACCAACTTTAGTGACTAATACTACCATGAAGGACAGAATGGAAGCAACCTGAATGGGGACTCTTCTCAAGAGTTTATCACACATTACACCAAGGATTCCACAGTCACCAAGCATATGAACATGAATCAAATGAAAGAAGAATGATGAGTCGGTTTCTACTCACTATCAAACCAGTTTTTCCAAATACATGAGTGATTCACCAAGAATTTTGAATGGGAACTTTTTCTAAAAGTTTATCACACAATTCCACAAGTTCCACATTCGTTCATGTTCAAGGCAGCCCAGCATCAAGATTTTACCAATCAAAGCAATTGTCCAAATCTCGCCACAGCAGGGCATATTAAGATAGAAATCTAAAGTCCAATACCCTCCGTTATCAAAATCACAAGGCAAGTCATACTCCAGCAAGAAATATAACATCAGCAACCATTTGCCTTTTTTAATTTGTACTTACAACAGGGCTGTCACATTAGTAAAAATGTCACAACAGGGCTGTCACATTTATAGACAAAAAATTATTGCAAATAGACCTAACACCAAAAACCAATGAACTCAAATATTGGTAAAATGGCCTAACATCAGCAGCCATTGACCATTCATTGTGAGCATTTGTAAGTGTCAAGTAATGGCATGCACACTAAGCTTTTCATCATTATTCAGAACTAAAATCAAAAGCACGAACATGTATATTAACTACTTCTACAACACTAGGCATTAGTAGAAAACATACCTTATCATAGATATTCTTTAGCAATTTCAGAAGGTAGTCTTGCAAGAACCATCTTCACAGCATCATCAACAATTTTAGCCCGTTGATTTTCAATGTTCTTTCGCATTTCTTCCAACTCCACCCTTTGCCGTTCATGATTGGCTTCAAATTCTTTTTGCAACTGCTCCAGCTCTTCCTTACATCTTTGATAACTTTTTTCAACCTCAGCAGCATTAGTTAATGACTCAAAAACCTCCTTAGACACTATATATGACGTCTCAGTACCATTCACTTTCTTCAACATGTTGGTAGTAACTCCCCTACCATAGAGTCTACGACGTCCATCGGACTCCTTGCCCATAACAGCAAGAAAAGCATCCGCACCACTACTTCCCCCAGCTGGAGGCTCGTAGCTTTTCATAGCTGCCTATGATATTAATGAAAAAAAAAGTCAATATTATAAAGCAAGTAAAGATGCAGAAATATATATATATATATAAGAGAAAAGGGTTGAGTATTTGTGTTACAATCTTTTTTGTGGTGTCAAAAAATGATTCAGTACACATGTATAGCCTCTGCAATCGCGATTTTAAAGGGAAATACCACAAAACTTTAGCTGGAATGTTGGGAAATTTCTGCTCATGTTCACTTTTTTGTTTTCTGCCTTGTTTTTCTTTTGGTTGTTTCCACTTAGAAGCATGACATATATGGCACTCAGTAGCATTCTCATACTCTTTCCAAAATAACATACAATCATTGGGACATGCACAAATTTTTTTACAATCCAAACCCAAATTCCTTAAGGTATTTCTAGCTTCATTAAAATTTGCCGGAAACTTTGCATCTGGGAGCATTTCCCTCAAAAGTTGTAGAAGATCATTTAACGCTACATTACTAAGCCCATGAAGCGTCTTGTAGAGAAACAACCTAATGATGAATGAAAGTTTTGAAAAATTCTTACACCCAGGAAATAACTCTTGCTTACCCTCATCCACCAACCTATAGAACTTTTCGGCTTCCTCATTAAGACCTTGTTGAACATTATCTGATCCCTCTAGAACATCTCTAAATCGATCATACAATAGTTCATCAATGTTATCATGCATTATTGGGACATTCTCATCTAAAGCTCTAGCAGATTTATGTGATGGACGTGCTTCTCCATGAAAAAACCACACATTATAATTTTCCACAAGTTCTTCACATTTCACATGATTATACACCTCGTCTCTACGATACCAGTAGCGGTTTCTACACAATCTGTAAGGACATTTAATTTGTCCCCCCCGAGATGCTTTAGCGAATGATGTGTTAAGAAAGTATATCAATCCATTCTCAAATTCAGGTAAGCATCTATACAAATACATCCAGCTTCTATCTTCTCCCATTATTATAAAATTCTGAAACTAACAAAAATAAAAGACCATCACAACAAATTATTCATGTAAATAATGCACATTGTAATTTCTTAAAACTTCAATTCTTAAAAGAACAACTACAATTCTTAGAAATCCTAAGTACCCCACAATATATCACCGTATTCCCTCAAAGAATGAATCCAAGCTAATAACTTTTTCTAAATAATTTTCATTACTTAAAGTTTTTAATACCTAAATACCAAATACCAAATAATTTTCATTGTCCAGTAAAGCTTCAAGATCAGTGCTTAAAACTTTCTAAATTAAAATATCAGTTTGTTGCCATTTAAAACACTTTTTTCCTTTAATGAATTTCGAGCTTACATAAATTCATTCGTTTTAAGGCAGCAACGAGGTCATAGTTCACTAGGATGGCCTGCATAAACAAGACTTGCTGCCATGCACCTCTGAACCCAGAAACAGAATAGTTTTCAAAAGCCTATTCATATATATATTTAAGTGATTTGTGCATTAACCAATGCATCAACCCAGAATAGTCTGCAAAATACTTTTGATTTATACATATAAGTTTTCCGAACCAGTATTGTGCAGAAGAGGATTAATTATCTGGCTACCAAACAAACCAAACCAGAAAAAGAAAACCAAACAGAAGGATTGGCAGAAACATGAGTCTAAAATTAAAACTAATACTAAATTAATGGAAATTGATGCAAACCCAGTTTTGTAATGACTGGGTTGTGATTTGTTGCTAAAGAAGTCAGGAACATTTCAAAGCAGAACTCTGCGAGGAAACGAAATTTAACAAAACTTCAGACAAACATCAAGCAAATTTGGCAAGTCATATTGCACCAGCGATAAGAAGACAACAAATAAAAAGATTAAATGAGAAGAAGCAAAGAGCTAATGGATTTCATTCCCAGAACAGACAGGTAATCGTTCATCTCAACACAGACAGAATTTCTTTAAAATCAATAAACCTGATTGGGAACACTAACCCTAAAAGGCCTATCTTTCACCCCCTCCCCAAAATCAAACAGATTTACATAAGTTCCAAAATCAAACCAAACAATTATGATGACTAAACACATCCCTTCATCATAAAGACAAACCCATTCGAAAAAATGATGTAATTAAGTTAATTAAAAGGAATAAAATCTCACCTTTCACTAACAGCAAAAGAACGAATAGAAGAGCAGAGGTTAAAAATCCACAAGAACCCTCGCTTCACATAAATTTCTTCAGCAGTTTTGACGTTTGATTGCTTCCTCTTCGCTTTGTCTTTCCATCAATTTTTCACTTCTTTCTAACAGAAAAATCGAACTAGTAATTTGAAGTTTTGGGTGTTTAGGGTGTAGAAGATTGGAGAATGAATGGGAGATTTTAGTGTATTTTGGTTGAAAAGCTGAAGAAAAGTGTGAAGTGTTCACATAAGGGCTTTAGGGGCGAATCGTGTAAGGGGTGAATCGTGGCTTAGGGCGAGTGTGAAGTGTGAAGAGTGAAGAGCTGAAAATTGCTTAAGTTGAAACAAGGTTTAAAGCGTACGACGTCGTTTGGCCATTTTTTGTGGGTTTTTTTTTGACAATTTTTTGTGGGGTTTTTTTTGGCAATTTTTTGTGGGTTTTTTTTGGCAATTTTTTTGTAGGTATTTGTTATATTTTAATAAATTGATAATTAATAAATTGATAATTATTTATTTTAAACAATATTTATTTAATAATTATTTATTTATATAAAGTTAAATAAACAATTTGTTATAACTATACATAAAAATATTAGCTTATTAAATATATATATATATATATATGTAACATTTTATAAAGTGTTACATATTATATAAAGTGATGCATATATTATATAAGTATTGCTTTAAATACCCAATAAAGGCAACACTTTTTAAACGTATTGCATATTCCTATAATAATTGTAACACTTTTACACAAGTGTTGCATTTGTGTTATTATGCAACACTTATTTGAAAGTGTAGTAATTTTTTTAAAAATTCTATTCAAATGCAATATTTTTAAAGTGTTGCTCTGAAAGTGATACCATAGCTTCATTTTGTAGTAGTGGTGTCACTTGGTAATGCTCCTTTTTGCCTCTGATGCACAGCATTAGCCAATTGACCAAGCTGCATCTCAATATTCTTCCAAGTGGCTTCATGATGTTTAACACTTGATTCCAAGCTTCCAAACCTTTGCTCAGACCTCTGCTCATTTTTGTCCATCCTCTCTAACAACTTTTGAAACATACCTTCCACTGATGGCTTCCCTTGTTCTTGCTCTGATGTACTAGCTTGGTGATCAAAACCTGGTGGAGGATTGGTAGTTCTCCTTTGATCATTCCCTTGAGTATATTGGCTTCCCTGGCTTTGGTTATGTTGTCCCCAAGTTCCTTGATTGCCTCCATATCCTCTGTTGTTTCCTCCTGAGTAATTTCCAGAGTACTGTGGCATGTTGCCATAATTATTCACATATTGAATGGATTCAGTAGTGACAGAGAATTCATCAGTATAGTGTTCACCCTTGCATATTCCACAAGACAACACAGGTGTCTTGGCTTGAGTTGCCTTTAGAGTTTGCACTTGCTTAGCCAATGCTTCAAATTTCGCACTGAGTGATGTTTCCTCATCTACATCAAGCACTCCTCTTCGTCTTCTGGAATGTGGCTTTCGGGTCTCTGGGAAGATATACTCATCCTCAGCAATTTGATTAAATAACTCCCGTACTTCAGGCACAGACTTGTCTTTGAGTGCCCCGTTAGCACATGCCTTAACCATCAAAGAGGATTCAGGAGTTAGGCCTTTGAAGAAAGTGTTTAATTCCCTGATCTCTCCCAGGTCATGATTGGGGCATTGCCTGATTAGATCGTTGAATCTCTCCCAAGCTTCTCTAAATGTCTCACCTTCTTGTTGCTGAAAGTTCATAATTTCCAACCTTCTCTTTTCAAGCTTAGCAGGAGGGAAGTATTTAGACAAAAACCTTTTCTGTAGATCATCAAATGACATTCCAGCATTTGTTCCCCAATACTTTTGAACCAATGTTTAGCCTTTGCACGCAAAGATAAAGGGAATAAAATTCTGTGAACCTCACCCCTGTCGACCCTTGGCAACTTGAAAGTGCTACATAAGCCGAGAAACCAATCGAGGTGGTCGTTAGGATCCTCGTTGTCAAGACCTTGGAAGAATTGGCCCTGGGTGATCATGGAAACAATTTGTGGAGGAATATGGTAACTTTCCACATCGATGTCCTGATCACCAAATCGATTGTCGAAGTTCACTGCATAATGGTCTCCAAACCTAGGTGCTTGTGCTCCTTGAGCTGCCATACCTCCCTGTTGTTTTAATTGAGCCCTCAGAGTTTTCTCCAATTCAAGATCTAGCTGAAATTGAGGTTCTCCTGTAGACCTGCTAGATCTTGGCATACACAACACACTATTGCGGAGTATAATAGCAAAGGATCAAGAATTTCAAATGAGCAGCAAAGGAATAGACCACAATTTCCAATAAGTATTCGAAAATGCAAAGAACCGAACACAACACAAAATGAAAGCTAAGGTAAATGTCACTAACAAAAACACAAAGTAGAACAAGTAAAAATCAAGCACAATTCAACAAATTCCAGAACCGATTGCCTTCCCCGGCAACGACGCCAAAAATTGATAGCTTATAGTCGTATCGGCTCAATTTTAACTCTAAACACTAATGTTGTAGTGGAAGTAGAGATCGTATCCACAGGGAAGGTGTAGAGTTCAAGAATTCAAGAATTGTTTCAAAAATTATCACAGTAATCAAAACACAAAATTAAAACTCGTAAAAGAGCAAAAATCAGTGGAATAAGAGGAAAGCTACAAATAAGTAGAAAACAGATATCTTAGGATTCTTATATCGGATGAACACAGACCTAGCCGATCTATGCTATGCAATCAACTAGCAAGCAAAGCAAAACTCAAGGAGACTTAAATTGCCTAGAAGCTCAAGTTATGGTTAGCATGGCGACCATACCACTCCCTGCACCTCTTGACACCATCCTCTCCCATGGCGAGGCCTGAGAATGGTGAAATTATCTCTGCAACGTCTCAACTCTCCAAGCTAACTATTCTAACATGCAAAACCTAGGAAATCCCATGGCGAGGCCTGACCTAAGCTTCAAATGTCTTCATTGCTAACACAGAGAGCCTTTTTAACACTTTTCCTAACGTTTCAATTCATCAAAACTTCCCATAGCGAGGCCTGATTCTCAGAAATGAAATAATTGTAGAAATCAAGTGTAAAGACTCAGACAATTGCACTTTGGTTCTCATCTCATGCATCTTCACTAAAATTGGTGAATTAATCCTCAACTTGACATGGTGATCACAATCGAAGGTCAATCCATTCAAAATCATTGCAGAGACATGAAATTAAACAGATTTCATGTAATAAATTCAAGTGCAATTTCATTCTTCATCAATTACATCAATTGCATAGCACTAAATCTTCTAAATCATATATTCATCCGTTTAGAATCCTAAGATATCACATGATTAGCCAGAAAACTCCATATTCAACTCGTAAGCATGAAATTCCAACATAAAGCAATTGAATTTCATCAAATTGAGAAAATTCACCGATTGAAATGTAGAAGGAAGTTCAATATTGCTTCGGTTGAGTTCAATATGAATCTCTGGTTCACAATCGTGATTAGAAAATGAGATCGGAGAAGAAATGTTCAGTGAGAGAGAATAGATCTGGAGAGAGAATGAGGGAAAGATGAGAATTCCCGCTAAAATTCAAAAGATGGATCTCTACTCTAGAATATTCCCCCACAAAATGTTGACTATTCCTCTATATATAGAGGTTACAAAAGAAACGTAAATGGTACGCAAACGTTCAATAAATAAAAGGTATTACATGAACACCATTACTAAAACTCCCTAAGTAATGTGGAAGACAAACACCAAAGTGGGAGGCTTTTATTATTGCGCCAACGCCTTTGAGCCAAAGGATCTGCGCTTTCAAGAACTCCCTAACGCCTTCCTGCCAAATGAATTGCGCCTTCAAGCATCTGCCACAATTTCTTCTTCCCCAGCAAACACCACGCCTTTATAAGTGGAGAGAAGCACGCCTTCGGGAACCCAATGCAACTCTCCCTACTGGACTCAGCTTTTATGCCCCTTTGGGCTAGCCACTACCACGCCTTCATTGCACCATCTGCACCTGAAGAACAGAAGCAACACTTAGTCGATTTTCAGCACAAAAATCACACAGTTTTGCCCCCGAGATCTCGTGGGCAAAATTTTTCTTCTGTTTTTTTACTCCACGATACCTCGTGGAGTAAATTCTTGCACTTTTCTTTCTCCTCGAGATCTCGTGAAGAAAATGTGTGAGTTTACCCGTTTGTTTTCTATGCCAATGTGTGTTTCGTGAAGTTTGTAATGCAACAAAGTGTGTATGTGATGTAAGTTAAAATGAATTCATTTGAGTGGCAAAATTGTGCAAATGTTGTGCCATGAACAAATGGTGTGCCGACAGTGATGTACTTGGTGAACTCGTGTTCAAGTTTTATGCCAAGTGATGTGCCAATGAGAGTATGCTAGTGTACTAAGTTGTGAAGTGATGGTGGTGCATGAGTTGTGTGTTGAATGTAGTGTGTTAAGTGTTGAGTGAAGTGCGAATGATGAAAACAATGAATCAAAATATGGGGAAATGGTGAATGCTTACCATTCTCAAATCTTGCCTTTGCAGAATATATGCTTTTATTCATGCTCATATGATGATGTGTGTTAGAGTATTCGAATGTTATGTTGTGGTATATCTCTCAATTGAATGCAAATAAAATGTGTAGTTCAAATGATGAAAATGAATTAGTGAATGAAATGGTGAGGAATTGTGAATAGAGTGTTATGAAATTATGAAACAAGGAAGAAAACATGTTATGAAAGTTGTGAATTGTGGATGAGAAATGGAATGAAATGTGAAGTATTCTGTGTAAGAGTGTGTTTGAGTGCATGTGTGCATGAAATCAGTTAGTGTGTGCAACGAAACGAGTGTTGTGCAGCGAGGTGAGCTCCCCGCATTAGTGTGGTGCAGTGATGGTGTGAGTGTGTGCGAGTGAAGTGATGCGAGTGCAGTGCTAGTGTGCGAGTGATGTGCGAGGTGGTGTGCATGTGTGCTTGCGGCGAAGTGACTTCGCCGCAAGTGTGTGCGTGAGTGCTTGTGCGAGTGTGTAGTGTTAGTAGTATGCAGTGAGGCTGCGAGAGATGAATGCTCGTGAAGTGTTTGTGTGAGTGCTTGTGAGATGTAATGTGAGTGTGAGCCTTTAAAATAGCTAAGTGTTCATTTCAGCTTAGAACCTAACTTCTACACCAAATTCATATGCCTTAGCTCCTAAACTGGACTTGATTGTAAACATAAACATTTGAGACCTATCTCATGGCTTTCCAATGGATCAAGAATCACCTTAATTGGAGGTCTATAACTCAAGTTATTAACAATCTACCAAAATGTTGCAATATGAATTCAATAACTAAATCCTGAAGTAGCAATCATAAAGATGCCTTCGTTTCTCATATTTACACACAGAATTAGAAGAAAGTTAAAACATACGAAATGAAGTACACTCAAATAGCTTTCCAGAACATTCAAGAACTTCTTATTTGGATTAGTATTGAAAGCATTACACTCAAATGAAGTTGCACAACAAATCTGTCCAAACCCTAAAATGGCCAATTATGCACTTTAAGTTCCTTCATTTTTCCCTTTACACATTTCACTCCATTTACCATCATTTTTGCACTTTTTGCACCATTTACATGTTATCGACTATCAAACCACATTTACACATTAAAGGACATGAAACACCACACAATAGCATCATTTACAAGCTAAAAGCCAAGAGATTTTACACAATGTAGTTGGTATAAAACCAACTCATTACCTTGCCAATGAAACTTGCAAAAAACAAAATACTTGAGATTCAATTATGGAAATTTCTCTTCCAAAAACATGTGTTCTGTACAGTTACAGCTCATAATATAGGACAGTGTGATCCACTTAATTAATAACTTTTATTTACGTAAACCTACCAAAAACAATTTGGAGATTTACAGAACGATTAGCTCACAGAAACTTGTAGGGAAAAAAAATCACAACAGAACAAACAAAGAATCATAGCTTAGGACAGTGGCTGTATCATTCCCATTAACAAGAGGCTTATAAGTATTGTATAGATAAAATGTAAATTTAAGGAAATCAATTACGAACTGAAAGCTATGAAAACCATCTCGAAGCAGGAAAAATAATCTAATTTGTTACCATGACCATGAAGGACAATTCCACAGGAAAAAGGACTGCCTAAGGCCATGTGAAAATTGCAAAGGAGATATGCAGAGAAAACCAGAAAGGAGGAGAATCAAATTCCCCTTTAATAAATTGAGAAACAAGTTACATAAAGATGAACAAAAGAAGCTAAGATTAATAATCGTAAGAATCAACAAAGAAAAGCAGTAAATCTGGAATTACACAAGCATTAAAACCCACACAACTGCCGAAATACATACAACAACGAAAAATCTGAAAACCAGTTTAAACAAAAAAAAATAGAAACCGAGCAAAAATTTATGAAGATAACAACCCTAAAATTCCTGGCCCAGCCTCTTTTGTCCTGCATTCCTTAAAGCTCATCCTAAACAGACAACTCCTTGCAGGTGGTGAAGGCAGCAAAATTGAAGCGAGAATACAGGTTTAGCTCAAACAAGCATGTCGAAAAGCACCACGAAAGAAAAGACTGACTAAGCCGGACCGCCTCTGATGCGTATTGTGTGTGTATGTCAAGCGAAAGACAATTGTACCCCTCCAAGCACACATGTTGAAGAAGAGCTTTCCAACAACTCCCCCTTATATGTAATGTGTACTTATAAAACTAAGTTTTCCAGGATTAGGGCACAACGGAGAACATGAAACATAAAGTGGCTGGACTCAAATACAAATAAAAGTACCATCAAATAACACCAATAAATAAACTTGAAAGTACCAAAGAATAAGTTTATTGTGCAATCAACACAAAACCTGACGTCCAACTCACCATTCGCATATAATCTACAAAAATAAAGAAATAATCATTTCAGGAATACTCAACCAACCAACCTGACTTTGGTAATCATCTAGGAACATTATAGCATGATCATCTTGTCCAGTATTTAACTTGAAAATGCGTATAATCCTCTCCCCTTTTAAAGACTGCAAAAGACGGATACAAATAGTTCAAAAGGTTAAAATGGCTGCCAACAGTTTCTGCATTAAAAAGAAAACAAAAAGAAACATAGACTAAATAGAGAAAAGCTCAACAAAATGGAGTTCACAAAAAAACTTGAGGAGAAGCGAAAATTGGGACAAAGAGTTAAGAACTTTCAAAAATCCTATTTAGTGCTTCAACACAAGCTTATATCCAGTGCAATTGAAACATGCTTCATACCTCTAATTCCCTATCCACTTTTGTCCTATCCATAACACCGCTGTATAACTGCAATCTTAAAATAAAAGGCTGAATGGAAATCTGAAGATGCACAATTAGTAGATCATGGAATTTGTAGCTATCAAAATAAATAATCAACAAAACACAGCTAAAATTAAAGCAGTCAGAGTATTAATTGAGTTTGCAAACAACATGCAAATAATTGAAGTTTCCAAGTCCTTGCCAACAAAACTTGCAAAAAACAAAATACTTGAAATTCAATTATGAAAATTTCTCTTCCAAAAACATGTGTTCTTTACAGTTACAGCTCATAAAATAGGACAGTGTGATCCACTTAATTAATAACTTTTATTTACGTAAACCTACCGAAAACAATTTGGAGATTTACAGAACGATTAGCTCACAGAAACTTACAGGGAAAAAAAATCACAACAGAACAAACAAAGAATCATAGCTTAGGACAGTGGCTGTATCATTCCCATGAACAAGAGGCTTATAAGTATTGTATAGATAAAATGTAAATTGAAGGAAATCAATTACGAACTGAAAGCTATGAAAACCATCTCGAAGCAGAAAAAATAATCTAATTTGTTACCATGACCATAAAGGACAATTCCACAGAACAAAAGACTGCCTAAGGCCATGTGAAAATTGCAAAAGAGATATGTAGAGAAAACCATAAAGGAGGAGAATCAAATTTCCCTTTAATAAATTGAGAAACAAGTTACCTAAAGATGAACAAAAGAAGCTAAGATTAATAATCGTAAGAATCAACAAAGAAAAGCAGTAAATCTGGAATTACCCAATCATTAAAACACAACTGCCGAAATACATACAACAATGAAAAATCTGAAAACCAGTTTAAACAAAAAAAAAGAAACCGAGCAGAAATTTATGAAGATTACAACCCTAAAATTCCTGGCCCAGCCTCTTTTGTCCTGCCTTCCTTAAAGCTCATCCTAAACAGACAACTCCTTGCAGGTGGTGAAGGCAGCAAAATTGAAGCGAGAATACAGGTTTACCCCCTCAAACAAGCATGTCGAAGAGCAGCACGGAAGAAAAGACTGACTAAGCCGGGCCCCCTCTGATGCGTATTGTGTGTGTATGTCAAGCGAAAGACAATTGTACCCCTCCAAGCACACATGTTGAAGAAGAGCTTTCCAACAACTCCCCCTTATATGTAATGTGTACTTATAAAACTAAGTTTTCCAGGATTAGGGCACAATGGAGAACATGAAACATAAAGTGGCTGGACTCAAATACAAATAAAAGTACCATCAAATAACACCAATAAATAAACTTGACATTACCAAAGAATAAGTTTATCGTGCAATCAACACAAAACCTGACGTCCAACTCACCATTCGCATATAATCTACAGAAGGAAAGAAAGAATCATTTCAGGAATACTCAACCAACCAACCTGACTTTGGTAATCATCTAGGAACATTATAGCATGATCATCTTGTCCAGTATTTAACTTAAAAATGCGTATAATCCTCTCCCCTTTTAAAGACTGCAAAAGACGGATACAAATAGTTCAAAAGGTTAAAATGGCTGCCAACAGTTTCTGCATTAAAAAGAAAACAAAAAGAAACATAGACTAAATAGAGAAAAGCTCAACAAAATGGACTGCACAAAAAAACTTGAGGAGAAGCGAAAATTGGGACAAAGAGTTAAGAACTTTCAAAAATCCTATTTAGTGCTTCAACACAAGCTTATATCCAGTGCAATTGAAACATGCTTCATACCTCTAATTTCCTATCCACTTTTGTCCTATCCATAACACCGCTGTATAACTGCGATCTTAAAATGAAAGGCTGAATGGAAATCTGAAGATGCACAATTAGTAGATCATGGAATTTGTAGCTATAAAAATAAATAATCAACAAAACACAGCTCAAATTAAAGCAGTCAGAGTATTAATTGAGTTTGCAAAAAACATGCAAATAATTGAAGTTTCCAAGTCCTTGCCAACAAAACTTGCAAAAAACAAAATACTTGAGATTCAATTATGAAAATTTCTCTTCCAAAAACATGTGTTCTTTACAGTTACAGCTCATAAAATAGGACAGTGTGATCCACTTAATTAATAACTTTTATTTACGTAAACCTACCGAAAACAATTTGGAGATTTACAGAATGATTAGCTCACAGAAACTTACAGGGAAAAAAATCACAACAGAACAAACAAAGAATCATAGCTTAGGACAGTGGCTGTATCATTCCCATGAACAAGAGGCTTATAAGTATTGTATAGATAAAATGTAAATTGATGGAAATCAATTACGAACTGAAAGCTATAAAAACCATCTCGAAGCAGAAAAAATAATCTAATTTGTTACCAAGACCATAAAGGACAATTCCACAAAACAAAGGACTGCCTAAGGCCATGTGAAAATTGCAAAAGAGATATGCAGAGAAAACCATAAAGGAGGAGAATCAAATTTCCCTTTAATAAATTGAGAAACAAGTTACCTAAAGATGAACAAAAGAAGCTAAGATTAATAATCGTAAGAATCAAAAAAGAAAAGCAGTAAATCTGGAATTACCCAAGCATTAAAACCCACACAACTGCCGAAATACATACAACAATGAAAAATCTGAAAACCAGTTTAAACAAAAAAAAAAAAAAAAAAAACCGTGCAGAAATTTATGAAGATTACAACCCTAAAATTCCTGGCCCAGCCTCTTTTGTCCTGCCTTCCTTAAAGCTCATCCTAAACAGTCAACTCCTTGCAGGTGGTGAAGGCAGCAAAATTGAAGTGAGAATACAGGTTTAACCCCTCAAACAAGCATGTCGAAAAGCACCACGAAAGAAAAGACTCACTAAGCCGGGCCCCCTCTGATGGGTATTGTGTGTGTATGTCAAGCGAAAAGACAATTGTACCCCTCCAAGCACACATGTTGAAGAAGAGCTTTCCAACAACTCCCCCTTATATGCAATGTGTACTTATAAAACTAAGTTTTTAAGAATTAGGGTACAACGGAGAACATGAAACATAAAGTGGCTGGACTCAAATACAAATAAAAGTACCATCAAATAACACCAATAAATAAACTTGACAGTACCAAAGAATAAGTTTATCGTGCAATCTAGACAAAACCTGACGTCCAACTCACCATTCGAATATAATCTACAGAAAGAAAGAAAGAATCATTTCAGGAATACTCAACCAACCAACCTGACTTTGGGAATCATCTAGGAACATTATAGCATGATCATCTTGTCCAGTATTTAACTTGAAAATACGTATAATCCTCTCCCCTTTTAAAGACTGCAAAAGATAGATACAAATAGTTCAAAAGGTTAAAATGGCTGGCAACAGTTGCCGCATTAAAAAGAAAACAAAAGAAACATAGACTAAATAGAGAGAAGCTCAACAAAATGGAGCGCATAAAAAAACTTGAGGAGAAGCGAAAATTGGGACAAAGAGTTAAGTACTTTCAAAAATCCTATTTAATGCTTCAACACAAGCTTATATCCAGTGCAATTAATACATGCTTCATACCTCTCCCTATCCACTTGTGTCCTATCCATAACACTGCTGTATAACTGCGATCTTAAAATGAAAGGCTGAATGGAAATCTGAAGATGCACAATTAGTAGGTCATGGAATTTGTAGCTATCAAAATAAATAATCAACAAAATACAACTCAAATTAAAGCAGTCAGAGTATTAATTGAGTTTGCAAACAACATGCAAATAATTGAAGTTTCCAAGTCCTTGCCAACAAAACTTGCAAAAAACAAAATACTTGAGATTCAATTATGGAAATTTCTCTTCCAAAAACATGTGTTCTTTGCAGTTACAACTCATAATATAGGACAGTGTGATCCACTTAATTAATAAATTTTATTTACTTAAACCTACCAAAAACAATTTGGAGATTTACAGAACGATTAGCTCACAGAAACTTGTAGGGAAAAAAATCACAATAGAACAAACAAATAATCATAGCTTAGGACAGTGGCTATATCATTCCCATGAACAAGAGGCTTATAAGTATTGTATAGATAAAATGTAAATTGAAGGAAATCAATTACGAACTGAAAGCTATGAAAACCATCTCGAAGCAAAAAAAATAATCTAATTTGTTACCATGACCATGAAGGACAATTCCACAGGACAAAGGACTACCTAAGGCACTGTGAAAATTGCAAAAGAGATATGCAGACAAAACCAGAAAGGAGGAGAATCAAATTCCCCTTTAATAAATTGAGAAACAAGTTACCTAAAGATGAACAAAAGAAGCTAAGATTAATAATCGTAAGAATCAACAAAGAAAAGCAGTAAATCTGGAATTACCCAAGCATTAAAACCCACACAACTGCCGAAATACATACAACAATGAAAAATATGAAGACCAGTTTAAACAAAATAAAATAGAAACCGAGCTGATATTTATGAAGATTACAACCCTAAAATTTCTGGCCCAGCCTCGTTTGTCATGCCTTCCTTAAAGCTCGTCCTAAACAGACAACTTCTTGCAGGTGGTGGAGGCATCAAAATTGAAGCGAGAATACAGGTTTACCCCCTCAAACAAGCATGTCGAAGAGCACCACGGAAGAAAAGACTCACTAAGCCGGGCCCCCTCTGATGCGTATTGTGTGTGTATGTCAAGCGAAAAGACAATTGTACCCCTCCAAGCACACATGTTGAAGAAGAGCTTTCCAAAAACTCCCCCTTATATGTAATGTATAGATATATATATATATATATATATATAAATCCGTTAACACTCTGAAAAACACAATTATTAACAAACATTAAGGATCAACCTGAAATCTTTAAATCCTCAACAACCAAACAATAGAAAAATCATCTTTCAAAATTAATAAACTAAAAAAAAACTATGCACAACACGAGCATGACTACATTCCATAAAGAAAAAATATATACTAATTAAATTTGTGCTAAACCACTAAACACTATACCCACATATTAAAATATAAAAGAAAATAGATAAAATTAAATAATATTAGAAACCAATTACATATGTATCCCTAATAGCAAGATGTGTAGATCTGTGAAATAAATTATACAAAAATTAACCAGTGAAAAAAGGAAAAAAAACAATGCTAAACCTTGCAAAGAGTCTAAACCTATACATCTATTTATCGTACGCAAAAAGCCATATCTTTAAATAAAAAAATATCAAATTTACAATAGATTCCAAATACGAAGCAAAAAAACCAATAAATAACAAATAATATTAAACCCAAAAGATAACCGTTGGAGAAAAAAAATATAATAAGAAACATAGATATGGAGAGAAGATGTAGATAAAACAAATTAACTAAAAAAAATGGAAATTAGAAATTACCAACATGTTTGCATAACTTGAAAATTAATCTGCAAAACAAACATGGAACCAGAAAGCCAAGAACTCATAAATAACGACAACGATCAAAACATTAAACCCAAAAATAGCAGATAGAGAAAATAAAATAAAAATATATAATAACAAATATGGATCTATGGTGTGTTGTTTCTGCACCAAAATTAATTCTTACTCTGAAGATTAAAAATAGCCTAATGGGAGTAAGGTCGATCCCACGAGGAACAACAATTCTTCTTAATTAGTTAATTTGCAATCATCACAACAAATAAAGTTATAAAGAAATTTATGCGTAGGAAACTAAACAAATTCACGAATTAATAACCAAAGGAATTAATATCATAAAAATACCGAATTAAATTATTGAAGATAAAAGTCTGGCAAATAACCATTCCACACTAATCTTTATTAGTTGTTCATTGATGCAAGGATAACAAATTTATTTTCAATCAGTCAGTTATAGGACACCGAGAATCGGCTCTGACGTG
Source organism: Ophiorrhiza pumila (assembly GCA_016586305.1). Classification (NCBI taxonomy): domain Eukaryota; kingdom Viridiplantae; phylum Streptophyta; class Magnoliopsida; order Gentianales; family Rubiaceae; genus Ophiorrhiza; species Ophiorrhiza pumila. Next base: position 22,538,654 of record BLIW01000003.1, on the reverse strand, counting down.
TCTCAATCCTTTCTTATTTATTCGATAGTGGACAAGTATCAGTTTAATCCACTATTTCCCTATTTCTAACATAACCAGGCCGGAATCAGCCGATCACCCAATTTAATGTTAAAAAAGCATTAATTTTTAGAAGGACCTAACTCTAACAAATTATACTATGATCAGCATACAATAATTTGTTAACCAATTGTCTCTGTCTACCTAGACAGCAATTTTGTCATTAATTAATCTTACTAATTCAATCCAGTGATTTAACTAGAGAATAATTGACTCTACCTAAGTTTATTAAAGTTGAACAGGGCTTTAATCCAATTAGGTAATGAACGCTATTCATAGAAAACTTTTGGAATTGAATATAAAATCATTGATTAACACAATTTGGTCTCACAACTTAATCATAATTAGTGCTTCTTACTTACTTACCAGATGAAGAACTACTCACAATTTATAATCAAAACAACAAACAATAATAAATTAATAGAAGAAAAAACTGAATTAAATAAAAGAAATCAAACCAGCCCAGACGGCGGCTGGACTTGTAAACTGCTGCTTCAGCTCTCACTTCTGCAGCCGCTACTGTCCAGAAAAAATATACTAAAAACTGCGTACTAAAAGTGTTCCAAAAGATCAATATCCCTTTGCCTAATTATCGTGTTCTCTTATATAGAAGAGAACAAACATCTTTTCCTAATTTTATTAAAACAAGAAATCTTCTTGTTTTCCAAATCCAAATCCGATTCAGCCAATCATGGCTCTATTATCCATGTATAGATACATGTCCTAATTTGATCCTTCCACGATTTTGGCAACTTCTAAGAGTCCTCTCCTTTGCCAACTCTTTTGTGAAACCCCAGAATTTACATATAAATAAATATTGTACTTAATAGTTTAAAATGTTACGTTTTTCGTCATATGAATTTTAGTTTAGAAACAAATATATATTTAAGCGATTCTACCAACGGATAAGAATTTTGATTTAAGATTATTAAATGGGAACATGTGTTAAATGTTACTTGTGGGTTTACAAGTCAATACGAGAAAAATCCTGTAATTTAATTGTAAAATATTTAGGGACCTAATTTAGTTGCTTCATAAAATTACACATCAAATAAGTAAAAAGGAATGTTGTGGGTTCTAGTTAATCACTTTAAACTCTAAGGACCATGTCGCAATTTAGAAGACTTAAAAAAAAGCCAAGCTTGTTGAATGTATATAGCCGCATGCTCTGTATTGTTTTTAGGGCAGAAACGCAACTAGACAGAGGAAAAATGGCGTGAAATAGGAAAAAAAAAGGAGAAGAGAGGAAGAGAGACGGGAACAGAACGGGAGGAAGAAAAGAAAAGGAATAAGAGGAAAGAATATGGGAGAAGAGGAAGAGGAAATTGTGGAAAACTTCAAAACGTGGGTGAGTTTTGGGTTTTGCAATTACATTTGGTTTAAGTTCTTGGAACAAAGGATGAACTTGCTTTTTGGGTTGGTATTTAACTGGTAAATTGAGATTTATGGCATGTTTTCTTACTTTATTTTTGATGAATTGTTAACATTCTTGTTAGATTCATTAATATATTATAAAAGAAATTGCTATTTGTGGGTCAAAATTTGGAAACGGTGTGACAAAGTTCTATGATAAATTTAGATGCTTGAGTATTAAGATGAGGCTTTATTTGCATTGATAAGAAATAAAGTTTTCTGGGTCCAGAGTACTGCGGTCAACATTTGTTATGATCCAAAGGCTCTAGAAGACATTGTATGTGGACTGTGTTTATTTAGAACGAGCAAATCAACATTTTGTTTGTGCAAACCAAATACTTCCTGTGATCTTGAGATTGCTCTCTTTTGGAGCGAGCTTAATGCAACAGAATCTGAAAGTTTTCGTTACATCATTGCACTGGGCAAATATTATGGTTTCTCTAATTACACAAAAGAAAAGGACAACTTCTTGTCTTTCTTTCATTGGAGTGATAACCCGAGTAGTTGATGTACAACTTTGAATCATGCTGTTGATTCACATTTGCTACATTTAAGCTTATTTTCTCTTTCCGTTAGATGGGCGAAAGAAGGGAAATAGGCTCTTTTGCCTCATCTTTCCTATATCATTTCCTGTCTCATATTTTAATAGTTTGACATATGTCTTCTTATTTATACCATCAGCTGTCGTCCCTCGTCCTAGTTATTTTTTATAATATTCCTGTTTTAATTTTACATTTTATTTGGCACAGAAGGAATTAATACAAAATTTGCAGATTTACTGTGCCCCAAATTATGATGACTGCCACTGGAATACCTTTTCGGTGGTCTTGATTTCATTTATTACGAGAAATTCACCATAACATTTTAAGTGCTTCACTCCAAGTCCATGTACTGGGGAGAAAAGTAATTTCACTGAATTCTTCATCTGTCAGTGGCGAATTTTCTTAAACTCCCAAACAAACCCTCTAATGTTATTTCTTCTATATTTGATCATTATTGCATATGGCTCCTTACCCAAGTTTGTGCTAGCAAATTGTTAGAACATTTTGATGATGAAAGCTCAGACTTGAATCTTCTTCTTCTTGGCTCTTTTAATAGTTGGAAGTTGATACTGCCTTTTGGGCCAGTGGATCAAATAATTTGGTAGTTCGTATTACACAATAGTTGTAGAACACTGACTCTAGTTTAATATGGTTTAGATTTCACACTGTTTGGATTTTTGGTTGCCAAGTTATGGCCAATTGAAGCAACCTTGTCAGGACTGAAATCTTTTACGGGATTTCAGTCCTATTTGAAGTTTGTACAGTTTTTAAAGCTATTTGTAAAACGAATTTGGGGATTTATAAAGCATAAAAGTTTTAATATTACCAATCTAGTTTTATATGCTTTTGATTTCATATTAATTGGATGTTTGGTTACAAAGTTATGACCTTTTGAAATCAGTATGGCAGAACTAAAATCTGTTACGAGATTTTAGTCCTACATGAAGTTTAAACAGTTTTTAAAGCTATTTGTAGAACGAATTTGGGGATTGATAAAACCTAAAGGTTTTAATATTATATATCTAGTTTCATATGCCTTTGGTTTCATATTAATTGGAGGTCTGATTACAAAGTTATGACCATTTCAAATAACTATGCCAGAACTGAATTATGTTACAGGATTTCGGTTCATGTCCCATTTTACACTAGTTTCTATACTGAATTAGGAGTTTTACAGAAGATAAAAGATTTAGAATATTTGCCCTAGATTTACATGGTTTTGGTTTCACATTGTTTGGATTTTTGATTGCAAAGTTATGATAGTTTGAATCAAACATGGTGGTACTGAAATTTATTACCTAAATTTTAGGTTGTCTTTTGGAAGGAACTTTGAACACCTTTCATGTTTAATTTGGAATCTTGTAAAACATGAAAGTTCCAGTATTTTAGAGCTGGTTTCAAATGGCTTTTATCTCACATCATTTGAATATATTTTATATTGAATTTGGAGGGATAGTTTTGTTTTTGTGCCAATTGATAAGTGAAGGGGATATGGGCATTGTTTGAATTGTGGACACTCTCTTGTCTTGCATTAGAAAGGGCACTCTCTATTGAATGAGTTTTCTCACCCTTTGTCAACTGGAATCTGTTGTAATTATTATAATTGATATGTCAGTATATATGTGGGACTTCATGCCTATATAACAGGTATTGATAAACTAGGTACATTGGAACTAAGTGCTGTGCGGAGCTAAGTGCTACGCCACTTTAAAGGCGGGAGCCACCTCTAGAGTCCCACGTTACCAGTGACTTTTGAGAAATTGAGATATGCTTGTGTGACAATATACTTGTGCCCGAGCTTGGGAAGTGAATGATACATGATTGTTATATGATTTTTGAATTGTGTGAACGTGTTATACTTGAATTGTATTTGAATGCATGGGCCCTAGTAGGTATTGGCTTGGAGGGTGATCGAGACGGCATTGGGCCGACGATTACGCCAAGACCAACCGGTGAGTCCCGTCACGTGATTAAGTAGTTTTTAATCACGTTGACGGGAGTCGGAGTGGCAAATTCGGATGCCACGTTAGGCTTATGGGGCCATTGTGGTCATTGACCACTAGGAAGGATAAGGTAGCTTCTCAAGTCGTGCACGCAACAATGAATTGTTAGGGGATATAAGGTTGGTAAAGGTCGGCAAGGTCGATCGTGACAGGTACCAATTATATGTCTAATGTTTTATATGGACTTAATAACAAAGTTATGTGATATATGGATATGTGCATTGCACAATCTTTTATGTGATATTTGAGACTTTGTTATATGGTTATTTGCCCTGGAAAAACGGTTGTCATATGGTTATTTGAATTGAAAAAATGTTTAACTGAAAATGTGATTTCTTAAATTAATTTTCATAAAATTATACATTACTCCCTCACTGAGCTATTTTGAGCTCACCCATTTTATGAAAATATTTTCAGGGTGACTCAAGTTAAATGGTGAACAAAATTCTGGATTTTTAGATACGCTGAAGTAATAGGAGTGTAGAAGGTTAACGTATTTAATCGTTCAGATTTGGATTGTAATCACGTTGATAAACAAAAGTTTATTATTTTGAATGGTTTGTCTTTTGGGGATGTAAGATAAGGTGAATATTGTGTTGAACATTTTATTGGTAATTTTCAAGTTATAATTTATTAATGTTCAAGGTTAGGGCCTAGACGTGATTCGGGCGTAATCTAACGTTCCCGTCGCATTTCCGTATAAGGGAATTGGGCGGGGCGTTACAAGTGGTATCAGAGCATTTTTGCTCATAAGCCAGGATAAGATTCTTGGGCTTTGAAATTATGATTTACTAGGTTTGAATTGAGATGAGAAGTGTTTGGTAAGAGTTAAAGAAAATGTTGTGGGCATTATTAGTTTCATAGTTAGGAATGAATTCCTTAATAAAGAGTGTTAAAATTTAAGTTTGAATCCTGATTTGGTTAAATTATTTTCGTTGCAATTGTTCAATTTTATATCTGGGATTCTTTTAAACTCATTTCTTAAGGTACAAGTATTAGAAAATTTTGGCAGAATTTGTGAATACTGTGAAACATAATGATTCCAAATTTTGATGTATTACCAAGGCTTAGGTGAAATGTTAAACCAAAGTGCTGTTCAAAGAATTGAAGAAATGTGATAAAATTTCACATTCTAGGTAATTTAAATTGTGGTTTATTTTGAAGATATCAATCAATATACGAGGATATAGAATAATAGTTTATTGATAATGGATAAATTTGAAGCAAAACATTGGAACTAGTTAATTGTAAGACATTGGGAATTATCAATTTCTTAGAATTGATGAATGGTGTTAGGCCTAAATCGGATTCTTAGAATTGTGATGTCCTTGGTGTAACATTAAGGAATTGATTTTACATATTTGGACAGTTGATAAACAGAAATTGTGATAATTAGTTAATGAGATAATAAATAAAATATGGTACACATAAATCTTTGAGTTTATAAAGTAAGACTGGACCTTATATAAATGAATTGAGTCGAGAGGAGAAAAAAAAAATTCAAATACATTTCAGTGGTGTAGGTTGTCACCACTAGATAGACAAATGCATAATGATAATAAGAGAAAAAGAAAAAAAATATAATGATGTAAGAAAATTTACGAGTCATACTTGAACACTTAATAACCGTATGGAAGGTTTTCAGGAATAAAAAAAGATAAAATAAAAATTGAGTAAGAAATGACTCTCTTTTCTTTTGAAATCTTTTGTCACATGTATACTTTAAAGCTTTGGATTAGCTCAATAAGCGCGTAGTGGGCTCTAGAAAAAAAATAGAATGGATATCGCACCATGAATTAAGATTACATTTAGAGACTACCTAAACAATATAAGTTGGCAAGAATTCACCTTTGGTGATTTACTAGAAAAGAGATTAATGATTTTTATGATTATTATACGCTAAAGAAACTAAGTCGAGGCTAGTATTAAGAATCATTAGTGAATGATTGTTTTGGATTGTGATGGATTCTATATCAATTGAAATGCCACAATGGGAGATTATTGTTGAGAAACAATTGGTGTTACTTATTTTGCATAGGAAAATTTATTTGGGAGTCAAGGTGAATATTAGGTGAATAGATTTGAAAAACAAAGAATGAAATGGAAGTTTTCAATGAGGAATTATCAGTGTATAATTATTATGCATGAGAAGACTTATTTGAAATTGATGTGTGTACGGGATACATAAGATTAAATATTAAGAATTGGATTAGAATTTTCCTAATGGGAATATAAGTGTGATATAGCTTAAGATGGATGGATGATTAATTATTTTAAATTGAAGAATAGAGTATTGACATATATTTTTAATAATTCCTTGCTAATATTATGACCTAAATGGTAAGAAGTCGTTGATAGTATTACACTTGTGTGAAGCTCTACATCCTTATAAGAAATTCCCACCATGAGATATTGAATGTTATGTGAACTGGTCAATGTGCAACAATTTAATAGTGTAATAGATTTACATGTTTGGGAGATTTTTGAAGAATGAATGAGAGCTGAAAGGATATCAATGAAAGAGACGACTTTTGCAGATTAAAGTATATGTCAAAGATGGATATAGAATCTGGATGATGAATATAGTGTCTTAGAGATATGATCAAATATGGCTCGAGGTATCTATATTTTTTTTAAGTTAAAAAGTTTATGTTGAATGAAAATATATTATTGGTGACTAAGGCACTTAACTGATGCTTACAATTAATATGAAGTGATTATTTAAGGAAATAATTTCATTTGACAATACCATGTATTGCTGAAATAAAGTTAGGAATGATATACATGATACGAAAATTTAAGCACATTCGATCTAGGGAAATCCCACTAGTTAAGATCATTTAGAAGAATCATGATGTTGAGAAAGTTAAATGGAAAATTGAGGAAAAGATGATAGAAGTTTACCCTAAACAGTTTTCAAGAAACGGTAAGAATTTTGAGGACGAAATTTCTTTAAGGGGGGAAGGGTGTGAAACCCCAGAATTTTCATATAAATAAATATTGTATTTAATAGTTTAAAATGTTACGTTTTCCGTCATATGAATTTTAGTTTAGAAACGAATATATATTTAATTGATTCTACCAACGGATAAGAATTTTGATTTAAGATTATTAAATGGGAACATGTGTTAAATGTTACTTGTGGGTTTACAAGTCAATACGAGAAAAATCCTGTAATTTAATTGTAAAATATTTAGGGACTTAATTTAGTTGCTTCATAAAATTACACATCAAATAAGTAAAAAGGAATGTTGTGGGTTATAGTTAATCACTTTAAACTCTAAGGACCATGTCGCAATTTAGAAGACTTAAAAAAAAACCCACCGCCTATGCCAAGCTTGTTGAATGCATATAGCCGCATGCTCTGTATATTTTTTTTAGGGCAGCAACGCAACTAGACAGAGGAAAAATGGCGTGAAATAGGAAAAAAAAGGAGAAGAGAGGAAGAGAGACGGGAATAGAACGGGAGGAAGAAAAGAAAAGGAAGAATAGGAAAGAAGTTGGGAGAAGAGGAAGAGGAAATTGTGGAAAACTTCAAAACGTGGGTGAGTTTTGGGTTTTGCAATTCAATTGGTTTAAGTTCTTGGAACAAAGGATGAACTTGCTTTTTGGGTTGGTATTTAACTGGTAAATTGAGATTTATGGCATGTTTTCTTGCTTGATTTTTGATGAATTGTTAACATTCTTGTTAGATTCATTAATATATTATAAAAGAAATTGCTATTTGTGAGTCAAAATTTGGAAACGGTGTGACAAAGTTCTATGATAAATTTAGATGCTTGAGTATTAAGATGAGGCTTTATTTGCATTGATAAGAAATAAAGTTTTATGGGTCCAGAGTACTGCGGTCAACATTTGTTATGATCCAAAGGCTCTAGAAGACATTGTATGTGGACTGTGTATCTTTAGAACGAGCAAATCAACATTTTGTTTGTGCAAACCAAATACTTCCTGTGATCTTGAGATTGCTCTCTTTTGGAGTGAGCTTAATGCAACAGAATCCGAAAATCTTCCTTACATCATTGCACTGGGCAAATATTATGGTTTCTCTAATTACACAAAAGAAAAGGACAACTACTTGTCTTTCTTTCATTGGAGTGATAACCCGAGTAGTTGATGTACAACTTTGAATCATGCTGCTGATTCACATCTGCCACATTTAAGCTTATTTTCTCTTTCCGTTAGATGGGCGAAAGAAGGGAAATAGGCTCTTTTGCCTCATCTTTCCTATATCATTTCCTGTCTCATATTTTAATAGTTTGACATATGTCTTCTTATTTTTACCATCAGCTGTCCTCCCTCGTCCTAGTTATTTTTTATAATATTCCTGTTTTAATTTTACATTTTTTTTGCACAGAAGGAATTAATACAAAATTTGCAGATTTACTGTGCCCCAAATTATGATGACTACCACTGGAATACCTTTTAGGTGGTCTTGATTTCATTTATTTCGAGAAATTCACCATAACATTTTGAGTGCTGCACTCCAAGTCCATGTACTGGGGAGAAAAGTAATTGCACTGAATTCTTCATCTGTCAGTGGTGAATTTTCTTAAACTCCCAAACAAACCCTCCAATGTTATTTCTTCTATATTTGATCATTATTGCATATGGCTCCTTACCCCATGTTTGTGCTAGCAAATTGTTAGAACAGTTTGATGATGAAAGCTGAGACTGGAATCTTCTTCTTCTTGGCTCTTTTAATAGTTGGAAGTTGATACTACCTTTTGACCCAGTGGATCAAAGAATTTGGTATTTCGTATTACACAATAGTTGTAGAACTCTGAGTCTAGTTTAATATGGTTTTGCTTTCACACTGTTTGGATTTTTGGTTGCCAAGTTATGGCCAATTGAAGCAATCTTGTCAGGACTGAAATCTTTTCTGGGATTTCAGTCCTGTTTGAAGTTTGTACAGTTTTTAAAGCTATTTGTAAAACGAATTTGGGGATTTATAAAGCATAAAAGTTTTACTATTACCAATCTAGTTTTATATGCTTTTGATTTCATATTAATTGGAGGTTTGGTTACAAAGTTATGACCTTTTGAAATCAGTATGGCATAACTGAAATCTGTTACGAGATTTCGGTCCTACATGAAGTTTAAACAGTTTTTAAAGCTATTTGTAGAACGATTTTGGGGATTGATAAAGCATAAACGTTTTAATATTATATATCTAGTTTCATATGCTTTTGGTTTCATATTAATTGGAGGTCTGATTACAAAGTTATGACCATTTCAAATAACTATGCCAGAACTGAATTATGTTACAGGATTTCGTTTCATGTCCCGTTTTACACTAGTTTCTATACTGAATTCGGAGTTTTACAGAACATAAAAGATTTAGAATATTTGCCCTAGATTTACATGGTTTTTGTTTCACATTGTTTGGATTTTTGATTGCAAAGTTATGATAGTTTGAATCAAACATGGTGGTACTGAAATTTATTACCTAAATTTTAGGTTGTCTTTTGGAAGGAACTTTGAACACCTTTCATGTTTAATTTGGAATCTTGTAAAACATGAAAGTTCCAGTATTTTAGAGCTGGTTTCAAATGGCTTTTATCTCACATCATTTGAATATATTTTATATTTAATTTGGAGGGATAGTTTTGTTTTTGTGTCAATTGATAAGTGAAGGGGATATGGGCATTGTTTGAATTGTGGACACTCTCTTGTCTTGCATTAGAAAGGGCACTCTCTGTTGAATGAGTTTTCTCACCCTTTGTCAACTGGAATCTGTTGTAATTATTGTAATTGATATGTCAGTATATATGTGGGACTTCATGCCCATATAACAGGTATTGATAAACTAGGTACATTGGAACTAAGTGTTGTGCGGAGCTAAGTGCTACGCCACTTTAAAGGCGGGAGCCACCTCTAGAGTCTGTACGAGCCACCTCTAGAGTCCAACATTACCAGTGACTTTTGAGAAATTGAGATATGCTTGTGTGACAATATACTTGTGCCCGAGCGTGGGAAGTGAATGATACATGATTGTTATATGATTTTTGAATTGTGTGAACGTGTTATACTTGTATTGTATTTGATTGCATGGGCCCTAGTAGGTGTTGGCTTGGAGGGTGATCGAGACGGCATTGGGCCGACGATTACGCCAAGACCACACCGGTGAGCCCCGTCAGGTGATTAAGGAGTTTTTAATCCCGTTGACGGGAGTCAGAGTGGTAAATCCGGATGCCACGTTAGGCCTGCGGGGCCATTGTGGTCATTGACCACTAGGAAAGATAAGGTAGCTTCTCAACTCGTGCACGCAACAATGAATTGTTAGGGTATATAAGGTTGGTAAAGGTCGGCAAGGCCGATCATGATAGGTACCAATTATATGTCTAATGTTTTATATGGACTTAATGAGAAAGTTATGTGATATATGGATATGTGCATTGCACAATATTTTATGTGATATTTGAGACTTTGTGATATGGTTATTTGCACTGAAAAAACGGTTTTCATATGGTTATTTGAATTGGAAAAATGTTTAACTGAAAATGTGCTTTCTTAAAGTTAATTTTCTGAAAATTATCCATTACTCCCTCACTGAGCTATTTTGAGCTCACCCATTTTATGAAAATATTTTCAGGGCGACTCAAGTTAAATGGTGAACAAAATTCTGGATTTTCAGACGCTGAAGTAATAGGAGTGTAGAAGGTTAATGATACGAATGGAGTAGCTTTTGAGTTCTATTCCATACGTGTTTCACACCCTTTGGATCGTTGTTTCTCAATAATCCCTGGACAAGCACAAACACAACAAGACAAAAAGATATTGAATGAGAAGGAATGGAAGAAATCAACCAAACCCCAACGTTAACACAAATAGATTCAATCCAACTAATGTAAATCAAAAGTTAAACTTCCTCAGTTTGGCATGTTCTATAAATCTAGAACGGGTAAGCTCAACCTAAAACTCCTCACTAAAGGTATTGCGGTCTTATGATTATTCAACTGAAATCAATTGAATAAAGCACGTCTTACAACTTTTCAAGGCTGTAAATTTTTTTTAGCAAAGCTAAACTTTTATCAAATATCATCTATGTAAAAACGTTACAATGACCATCCTTAAATAGGGAAGAATTCAGCCATGCAAAGGAAAAAGGAAACAAGAAGCAAATTACGATTTGACTTCTTGGCTAACTTGAAAGTTTCCTAAAAGACTACTTTCCTAATTATCATGTAAGATAATTGGATCAAGTAATTACTTAACCCATACATAAAACACAAAGACTTAAGCCCATAATTAAATGTTTAATGGACTTAATTATTACAACTCAAAATAAATCCTAAATTAACAATGAGAATGGCGTGAACACATCATGAAGCCCAACACGCCATTGCTTGGTCTTCTCGGCCTTTGTGGAGTTTCTTCAAGGTGGATCATGAATTATTAATGAAGAAACATTCCAAATAACTTCATCTTGAGATGGTGATCCAAGAGCTTCCTCAAGTCCTTCACAAGTTGTCGCCATTAATGAATGCAAGGCTGTCTTCATCTTTGAACTCCTTGATCTTGTCATTGGACCATCAAGACTCTCCAAAAGATCTCGTGAAGGTGGACTAGGTAACATGGGCTGATTTCCATCATTCCCTCCCTCCTCGAAAGGATTCGTCCTCGAATAACCTACATCAAACAAAGATAAATCAGTAACATTAAATGTAGATGAGACATTACCATACTCACTAGGAAGTTCGATCTTATAGGCATTATCTCTAATCCTTTCCAAAACTTGAAAAGAACCATCTCCTCTTGGATGAAGCTTAGATTTCCTTTTGTCGGGAAACCTCTCTTTCCTCAAGTGAATCCAAACCCAATCACCCGGTTAGAAAATCACTTGTCTTCTACCCTTATTGGCTTGCTTAGCATATTGCTCATTACGCCTTTGAATGTTTTGGCGAACCCTATCATGTAACTCCTTAAATAATTCAGCTTTCTTTTGACCTTCGACACTAACAAACTCATTAACAGGCAAAGGCAAAATATCCAAAGGAGTTAAAGGATTAAAACCATACACAATTTCAAAAGGTGAGAAATTAGTAGCACTATGCACAGTTTGATTGTAAGCAAACACAATATGTGGTAAACACCCTTCCCAGTTCTTTAAGTTTTTCTGAATAAGGGCACGAAGTAAGGTAGACAAAGTCCTATTAACTACTTCAGTTTGTCCATCAGTCTGTGGATGTACAACAGTAGAAAACAACAACTTAGTATCCAACTTATTCCAAAGAGTACGCCAAAAATGAGACAGAAATTTAACATCTCTATCACTAACAATACTCTTAGGCATTCCATGCAATCTTACAATCTCCTTAAAGAACAAGTCAGCAATATGTGTAGCATCATTAGACTTAGAACAAGCAATAAAATGTGACATTTTGCTAAATCTATCAACTACAACGAATATGCTATCATGGCTATTGCGTGACCTAGGCAAACCAAGTACAAAATCCATAGAAATATCAATTCAATGATGACTAGGAACAGGCAAAGGTTGATACAAACCAGGAGGCATCACTTTAGATTTTGATTGTTTACACACAATGCATTTATCACAAACACCTTTAACATCTTTAGTCATGTTAGGCCAATAAAAGTGTTCATTCAAAACAGCAAGTGTTTTAGCAATACCAAAGTGCCCCATTAACCCTCCCCCACGGGTTTCCTTAACAAGTAAAACACGAATGGAATTTTGGGGAATGCACAATTTATCTTTTCAAAACAAGAAACCATCATGCACATAAAAATCACCATTCGGTTTGGTCTTACAAACTTCAAAAACGGTGGCAAAATCATGATCATGCTCATACAAGTATTTAATCAAATCAAAACCAAGTAACTTAGCATGCAAGTAAGTAAACAAAGTATACCTTCTAGACAGTGCATCAGCTACAACATTATCTTTACCAGACTTTTACTTAATCACATACGGAAAAAACCCAATGAATTCTAACCATTTAGCATGCGTCTTATTCAACTTACCTTGAGTCTTCAAGAATTTAAGGCTTTCATGATCAGAATGGATTATGAATTCTTTAGGCCATAAATAATGTTGCCAAGCATACAACTCCTTGTCATAGGTTGCATATTTCAAAGCTGCCCCATTAAGCTTTTCACTAAAGTAAGCCACAGGCCTTGATTCCTGCATCAAAACAGCACCAATACAAATTCCGGAGGCATCACAATGTATCTCAAAAGCTTTATGAAAATCCGGCAATGCAAGTAAAGGGGCGTAAGTCAATTTGTCTTTCAAAGTGTTAAAAGCATTTTCATGTTCCTTATTCCATGCAAAGGTGAATTCTTTTTAACAAGTTCATTCAAAGGTGCAGCAATAGAACTAAAGTCCTTAACAAACTTCCTATAAAAACTTGCTAATCCATGAAAGCTTCTAACGTCACTAGCATTTTGTGGTCTCGACCAATCCATGATTACCTTGACTTTTGACTCATCAACAGATATACCTTGAGAACTGACAACATAACCCAAAAAAATAATAGATTCCATGCAAAAAGAACACTTTTTGAGGTTAGCATAAAGCTTGTTCTCACGTAAAACAACAAACACTAGCTTAAGATGTGCAACATGTTCATTTAGTGATTTGCTATAAATAAGGATGTCATCAAAGTAGACTACCACAAACTTACCAATAAAGTGACGAAAAACATGATTCATAAGCCTCATAAAAGTACTAGGTGCATTAGACAAATCAAAAGGCATAACTAACCATTCATACAACCCATACTTTGTTTTAAAAGCAGTTTTCCATTCATCACCTTCTTTTATGCGAATTTGGTAGTATCCACTTTTCAAATCAATCTTAGTAAAAATAGTAGAACCATGCAATTCATCAAGCATATCATCTAATCTATGAATTGGATGTCTATACTTAATGGTGATCTTATTAATGGCACAGCAATCAACACACATTCTCCAAGACTCATCCTTTTTAGGAACTAGAATAACAGGAACTGAACAAGGGCTAAGAGACTCACGTACAATACCTTTGTCAAGGAGTTCATCCACTTGACGTTGAATCTATTTGGTTTCCTCCGGATTTGCTCTATAAGCTGGACGATTTGGAATTTGAGCTCCTGGTATGAAATCAATTTGATCTTCAATACCTCGAACTGGTGGCAATCCAATTGGTAAGTCCTCGGGAAACACATCACTGTATTCCTGCAAAAGAGAGTAAACAACACTAGGAAGAGAAGCAAGGTAAATCACTATCATCAATAAGTACAAAATCCTTGCGAATCATTAAATACAAAGGCTGTTTATCTAGTATAGCTCTCTTAATCTCGCTAGAAGAAGCAAAGTAGCAAGACTTCCTATCAACTAACTCACGACCCACACTATTACAAGATGAAGATGAGCTAGCTATTACATTTTGTTTCTCTTGATCTTTCTTCTCCTTGGCGGCATTGAAATCTTTACAAGCTTGAACAATTTTAGCTTGATCTTCAAAAACTTGGAATGGGGATAAAGCACGAAGATTGTACTTCTTACCCTCAAAATTGAAACTGTAGTAGTTTTTCTTGGCATGATAAAGTACATCACGATCAAATTGCCAAGGTCTACCAAGTAAAATATGACTAGCTTCCATGAGAACAACATCACATACAACTTGATCAACATATTTCCCAATGGTAAAAGTAAACTTCACTTGTTTAGTCACACGAGTTTCGGCTGAATTATTTAGCCATTGAAGTCTATATGGCTTGGGATGTTTCATGCAATTCAAATTCAGCTTATTAACAAGTAAGGTGCTAGCCACATTGGTACAACTTCCACTATCAATGATCACACTACATACCTTATTTTGAACCATGCATCTAGTGTGAAAGATATTTTCTCTTTGCATTAAATCTTCATTGATTTGTGGTTGCACATTAAGAACTCTTCGATCAACTAAAGAAAAAGCAGCAACCTCATATGTTTCAAAATTCTCACTTCCTTCACTTTGGTACTTTTCTTCAAGAGCTGACATGTCGGCACATTCCTCATCACTTTCAACCTCTCCTTGATCATTCAAGAACATCAATTTTCGAGTTGGGCAGTCGGTTTGTACATGTCCAAAACCTTGACACTTATAACACTTGATATCCCTCAACCTTTGGGAAGGTTGTGGCGCCGATTTAGGAGCAACTTCAGCAACCTTTGGGACTGTTTTTGGAAAGCTTGATGTCATAGTTGAAAGCTGGTTTGGAGTGAATTGGCGTGGCTTTGTTGATGGAGTGAAAGGAGCCATATTTGGTTTGGCACTTCTTTGCCAAGGCTGATTAGGTTGTGTGAACCTTTGCTTTCCTTTCATGTGCCTTTCAATCTTTATTGCTTTATGAACAAGCTCAGTAATATCAACATAGCTTTGAAGATCCACATGGTATGCTAACTCAGAATTCATATCTCGAAGAAGCCTTTCAATGATTGAATCCGGATCTTCATAAATATTAGCCTTGATCATAAGAGCCTCCATCTCATTGTAGTATGCTTCCACTGACTTATTTCCTTGCACAAGTGTGTACAATTGCCTATTGAGTTCACGATTAAAGTGTGAAGGGACATACTTCTTCCTCATAAGCAATTTCATTTGGTTCCAAGTCGTAACTGGAGTTTCACCATCTTGGCGTCAAGTTCTCATTACCTCATCCCACCATAAGCTAGCATAATCCTTGAGGTGCATGAAGGCCAGTCAGTATCTCTTATCCTTGGGATAACTATTGCCTTCAAAGAAGTGTTCAAGTTCTCGAACCCAATCAAAAGTATGCTTCGGGATCTGCTTTTCCATGAAAAGTAGGTAATGTCAATTTAACTGAACTAATTGAAACTTCAAACTTTTTACCAATTTTTGTAGAACCAACAAACTCCTCCTCCTCATCATCGGATACAACTTCATCAAAGTTGATGTGTCGTGAGGTGGAACTCTTTGTACGGCGTTTTGGATTGGAAGCAAAATTATCCATTTGCAATTGCAACTTTTGAATCATATCAAAAAGTACTTCCATCTCAGATTTCTATGCACCTTGAGATACAGTGTTATCTCCGTCCATTGTACCTGCAAGTTAGTGAAAACAAGAAGAAAACAAGTGTAATCCTCACAGGTTCTCACTATTTGGTGAGTAGATGCTCTCCTCTCTAGTGTAAAGTCTTTTCTCGTGTATACCCTATCTAAGCTCTCAACAATGTCTATCTCAAACTAATTAAAACTTACCGTCCAACAATTTAAAGAACAAATCTCAACCAATTAGTTCAACAAGTCAATTCACACAAATTAAACCAAAGAAGTTTGAAAAGAAAACACGTCACAAGAGTATTTTAAAGATCACGTATGGGGTATAACTTGGTTTATTTCAGAAAACTACGAAATTAATAACTAGACAAGAAGACAAGAAGAATAGTGTTTGAATCACTCTAGTCCGAATTAAGATGAGAACGATATATCACTTCTAATATTGGTGATTTCCAAGCACAATTTAAGAACACTTAGTTCTTTCAAATGGAAAACAGAAAATAAATAAAAGAAAGTCCGAAGATATATTTTTTTGATTTTTTTTTATATTTTTTTTGAATTGACTTTTTTTTTTGAATCTGTCTTTTTTTTTTAAACTTTCGGACGCCTGTTTCAGACGCTCAGACCCGTTCGATCCTAAACTTCTGGAAGGACGATTTTGAACTCAAGTTTCGGACGCCTGTTTCGGACGACCACAACTGTCCGAACCTAAACTTCTGGGGCTTGAATTTTTTTGCAAAGTTTCGGACGCTAGTTTCGGACGCCTGTTGATGTGGAGCAAATATGTGTAAAAAATTACGATCGTGGTTACTATTTACCCCTACTCAAAAATAATGCTAAACAACCCCGTGAAGGTGATAGTATAGCAAGTTTGTTCCCACGAGGAAAGGACTGTGTTTAAACTTTAAGAAAATATTTTTGGTTTTTTAATGTTTATCAAACTAAATAATCAGTAAGCAAAGAACAAAACGGTGATTTAATTAAAACTCAAGTTAAGCTAGTGTACTCCCGAGATTATATTTTAGGGTTACATATAAAGCATACACATACATCCTATCTATGGTCATGCAAAACAAGAGTAAATACTATAACTCACGCCCTCCTATTAGGCTAAAGGCAAGGAATGAATTAAGGACTTACCTACTTAGATATTAACTAATTCAATAAACCCTCCTATTAGGCTAAAGGTAAGGTTTACTTCCTTAATTAATCCAGAATCTAATGCAACTAACGAACTCAACCAAACCCTCAAGTTCAATCGCTCCATTAGGCTAAGGCAACGCTCGAACCAGTCACGCTAATGCTAAACTAATCCACCAAATTCCTCCTATTAGGCTAAAGGTAAGAATTAAGGAAGGATTAATCTAACAAATTCACAACCAACCCACAATAGATCCCAAACAACCTACTCTAATCCTCCTATCAGGCTAAAGGTAGGATCAAAGCAAGTAATCTCTAAATAATTTACTGCATTTTAAGAAAATATTCATCATACATAATCCGGCCAAAATCATGCATAATTATGAAGAACACAGCAAAACTTACTTCACAAAGACCAAAAGATAGAACTTAGTATGTAAATTAAGCACACAAACCCATATTCATAATCCCGGGAGCACAATAGATTTAGCCAAGCATGGCTAAATCAAACATCATCATATTAATGTTAATTAAGCACAATATTGACAACATAAATTAAAAAGAAATATAACACCTTGAATAGAGAATCCGTAGATGAAATCTTTGTCTCTAAATTAATGAAATCAGTACTCAACGATGTTCCCAATCCGTACAGCTTCAATTCTCCGCGAATAGCTAAAAGAATGAAACCCTAGCTATTACAAAGAAATAAAACCCTTGCTCAAGCTCTCTCAAAGTTGTCACCCACTAAAATATGTAAACCCTAGCCTTATTTATAGTAATTCTATGAAGATATTTGCTAATAAGTCCTTAATGGACACCTTTTTGAAAAAGCAAACCCAAAGTGGGCAAAAATCGCAAATTTCTAAAAATTAGGTCGTAAACCTGCGTATTTCCCGACGTCGCGACGTCCATGGTCACGCGTAAACACGTCCACGCATGTCGCGACGTGTAGGGTCGGACGTCGTGACGTCGCGGCACGTCGCGACGTGGGAGGGGTCCCGAAGTCGCGAGACGTATCTCACTGGAAATTTCTCAAAACTTGTCCAAAAATTCAACCAAAAATTGCATTTTTAATGTTGCGACATGGAGGATCTTCAGCACGACGTGCACCCACGTCGCGACGTAAAGGGTCTGACGTCCTGACGTGTAGATTTTTCTTCAACAATTTCGCGATCTTTCTTCCATTTTTCCTCCACTTTGCAACCGATTTGACTCCTTTGTGATTTCCCTCTTCCAAGAACACACCATGGTCAACAAACCTACAATTAAAACACTAAAACGAATAAAAACGAACAAGAACGACCAAAGAATTAAGTATAAACCCTACATAATCGGTGAATAAATTCACCTCATCAATTTCCCCCACACTTAACCTTTGTTCGTCCCCAAACAAACTAAACTAAAAACAACAAACCTAAACAAAAGTCTAAAACAAAAACCCTAACAAAAATTCTAACACATAACAATCAGAACGCATCCAACTTCATCAATTCAATCTAAGGATAAATGTCATATATGAACCTCATAATCTCAAGTAGTCAAATGTCAAGTACACATAATATACGTCTCCAAAAGTTATCAAAGTCCATTAACGTACTCATTTAGACACGTTGAGCCAACCATGTGTGTGTGCGCGATAGGTTCCACCTCAGTTCATAACACATCTACAATCACGCCATAAGTCAGGGTTCCAACAACTAAGTCTTCGTCTCAACTTTTCCTCACTAACATATTAACAATTCATTATTAAACTCATATAAATGAGGATTCACTGGGCAAACCTTTAAGTTTATAAATAACACTCATTCCCCCAGACTATCACACATAATTAGGGTATTTCAATGGAATTCCCGTGACATCCACCTGGAGTACTGTCTCACCTTCAGGTTTTAGACCCATTCCCACTCATGCAAGTTCTCAATTAACTATTCGTTTAAGAGCAGTCTCGCCGAGGAGTGGCAATATGAAGCCAGAGTCTTACAGCTTCTAATCTCCGTTACCATCCATATGAGTTCTCTTAGGGTTATTATTAAAAGCAATCTCATAGAGGGATGATAGTATGAGCAAAACAAGCCTAAAAATGCAAAAGCATTAAGTGCAAACAATTATGCAAGCACATTTATTAAAGAGCACATTTTAAGCGAGTTATATAAGTTTCAACTAAACAAAGCGTTAAAAACACTCCAACCTACTTAATGATTACAAACTTGTCAATTCCCTCAGTAGTTCCCCTAAGTGCATAAAAATGATTGACTCAAAATGCTAAACTTTCCATCAAAGACCCGATTCCCTCTAGATAGTATATTATTTTCCTATCCCACATCGAATCTTTCGATAAAATCCAATCATTGGCAACATAACACTTATCACAACAAGATCAGAATTTCAAAAATTTTGATACTACACGAAAAATGCCTAAAAACCAGAGTGTAATTATGCAAAAAGTTATCATTACCGACTTACTTATTTACGAGCTAAGGTTAACGCAAGGAATAACTAATACGAATGGGACATAATTAAAAATTTAAATTAAATCCTAATTCCATTAACATAATTGTCTTAACTTGATGCAAAATAACACGAAAACATCAAAATGAAAACAACAAAAGAAAAGAAAAAACATCAAAATGAAAACAACAAAAGAAAAGAAAAATAACATCCAAATAACAACTAAATAACATCAAAATAAATTAAAAAAAACTAAACAAATAGAAAAACAATATAGCATAACTCCCCCCCACACTTAAAATCCACATTGTCCTCAATGTGGGTAAGGAGAAACACCACCTAATCCTTCTGCATGTCATCACGTGGAGGAGGCTGCGAACTAGTACCCTCGCCTCGGGAAATTTGCCAGTGCCTGCTCATCTGACGGACCATGTCAGAAATTTGCGACATCTGATGAGATAAGTTGGTATACGCCATCTCCATCTGATCCAACCTCTCATCAAAATGCGTAGTCTGATGCGTCATCATAGCCTCCATGTCATCCATGCGTGTATGGAGGCCTGCAAGGTTCATGACACGGCGAGGTGGGGGTGGAGGAATAGGCTCCTCGTCTTGCTGCTGCTGCTCCTGATCCTGCTCTAGCGGTGGCGGTTGTTCTGGCTGCTGCTGTTGCTGCGGCGGTGGCACCGGAGGTTGTCCCCGCCTCTCATAGGAGCTAATTCGATATGCATTATATTGGTCAGTGGTGATAACATCACGCATGCCACACATCTCATCCGTGCCCAATGCTGGCACCCCAGCCGCGTAGCACATTGCCGTGATCGTAGAAGGATAATACAATCCTGTCCATATAAACCGACTCGCCTTTCTGATCTCAATGTCCATAATCTCCCCAACATCTATGGAGAGCCCCGTCTGAATAGCGTAAATCAGAAGAGCCTTGTCGTCATCGCAGGAGGCTTGATGGATGCTAGGGATGAGCTTGCCAATGATAAAATAATGCCAAGCTTTGGTGATCTTGGTCATTTGAGCTAACTTTAGCTCAGATATCCGATGCGTCCTTGTGATTCGAGCAAATGGTTGAGCAGTGATAGTGGACAGAACCTGTTGACGAGGATTGTCGTGGTTATACAATTCACGGTATTCACTCGCCACGATGTCGTTCAATCCGTAGTACTCATTAAATCTGGTGCGACTGACGGGCACATTTACTCCACGTATATGCAAAATACCCTGCTGTGCATAAGGGTAGTTTGCGTAGAATTCCCGTACTAAAGTAGCATTGCCGCCTACCAGTTGGCGGCAAAGTTGTTGCCAACGACGGTTCCTTATCTGAGTCGCAATCGGTGCGACTGTGACCTGGATACCTCGCTCCTCTACCATCACCTTGTTTGCCAGATGCTCATCATGGAATTTCTCCGCCTCCAAGCACATAAACCTGAAATTATCGAACCCCGCTGGGTTGGGCTGTGGCGGTGGTGGAGGAGGTGGCGGTGGCGGTGGTGGAGGAGGTGGCGGTGGCGGTGGTGCATTACCAGTGGTAGACCTGCGTGTCCTCTTAGCTGCCATATCTGTCAATTTAAATATATTACAGACAAACCATGAACTAATTGACAAGATAATATGTAACACAATTCGCACACTTAATTCACACCATTACTAAATGACATGTTCCCCCCACACTTAAGCCAAAACACCACTTCAACACTAAGCAGGAAAGGCAAATACTAGACTACACGCATGCAAGAACAATGGCAACTAATCACAAAACACCAAAAACAGAAATAACAACTCATTAAAGTAAAAACAATTCATCTCCACAATGTGTAAAAGTTCAAGAATACATTCTTTCATCTTTAAAGACAATGAATAGTTGTTAAAGTAAAAGGATACCATATATGCATTCTATCAAACACATAACATGTATGTTGTGTTCAAGCATATATATAGGTGTGTCAAATTCAAAACTAAATCATTGAAACATTCTGAGAAACACCTAACATGCAGTAAACTTTTTATCCTGTTAACAACATCAGTCCAACACAATTTTCCAACAAATATCACAACAATTCATCACATTATGATAACACAATCAAAATGTATCAATTCAACATGATTTCATAACCCGAATCACAGAAATCACAATTTTTCCAACAACCGTGTCTAACAAAATTCCAAACATTCAACAATTTAATCCCAGCATCCATTCATCATCACAATTCACTCAATAGTGTAAATAAAATATGTAAAGCACGATTAGACACAAAATTGCAACAAAATTAAGAGAAAAATTTTGAAATTTACCTCTTGAAGACCAAAAATCAAAATGCAAAAATTGTGTGTAATGTGATGAAGTAGAGCCCTCTACACCGTCCCAAGACCTTCTAGAACGGATTGAAGCCACCAAACTCGAACAAATTACACTAGAAATTCGTATTCTTGAATTTGTAGGTTTTGAAAAAAATTTCAAAATTTCAAGAAATTTGATATTTTGATCGGTCAAATTGCGTGATTTTGATGTTAATGTGTTCCTAACTCAACCTATAACACCAATGTGGAGTGAAGTTTTAGAAAAACGAGAGAAGAGATGATTGAGTAGAGAGGATTTAAGGGTTTTTGGGTATTTCGGTGAAGAACAATGAAACAGTTCTTCGTATAAAACCAAATTTTTTTTCGACGTCGCGACGTGGAGCACTTGAACGTCGCGACGTGGGTGAACCCTAGGGTTTTTTACGGAACGTACTTGGACGTCGCGACGCGCGATCGTGCACGTCGCGACGTGGGAGACTTCTGCTACGTTTTTTCAATATTTATGGACGTCGCACGTGCACGACTATTTTCTCCACGTTTTTGCACCTTTAATCTTCCAAATTTCCCTTAATCCTTTCTCCAACCTACAAAACAAAACATTTGCACAAAAAGACTATTAGTTAATGGAATTTTTAGCCTAACTTCTAGATAAACCTAATTAAAACTTAAATATATAAAATATAAACTTGGGTTGCCTCCCAATAAGCGCTTTGTTTATCGTCGAAAGCTCGACGCCTGTTGCTTATTCTTCCCTCAGTGACTCTTCAAGAGTCACCTTTTCAACAATGCGGAAAACTTTTTCGCCTTGAGAAAAATAGATTTTTAATCTTTGCCCATTGACTATGAAGGAATTTCCCGTTCTTTCATTTAGAAGCTCCACTGTGCCATAAGGAAACACTGTCTTAACCCGGAATGGACCATTCCATCTTGACTTAAGCTTGCCTGGAAAAAGTTTCAGCCTAGTATTATACAGTAAAACCAGCTGCCTGGGTTTGAACTTTTTATGAAGGATGCGTTTATCATGCCACTTTTTGGTTCTCTCTTTGTGGAGAGATGCACTTTGGTATGCATCAAATCGAAACTCATCCAAATCATTGAATTCCAACAACCGTTGCTCTGCTGCCTTCCCATAATCCATTTTCAGCTCCTTTAATGCCCAAAAAGTCTTGTACTCAAGCTCAACTGGTAAATGGCAAGCCTTACCAAAAACCATACGATAAGGAGATGTACCAATAGGGGTTTTGAAAGCTGTGCGATATGCCCATAGAGAATCATCCAATTTTGTTGCCCAATCCTTCCAAGAAGGTTTCACAACCTTTTCTAAAATTCTCTTGATCTCCCGGTTTGATATCTCCACTTGTCCACTTGTTGAGGATGGTAAGGGGTTGCCACTTTGTGTCGAACTCCATATTTTGTCAATAAAGCTTGAAAAGCCTTGTTGCAAAAATGTGTGCCTCCATCACTGATAATAGCCTTTGGGGTTCCATAACGAGTGAAAATGTGCTTCTTGATGAACCCCACCACACTTTTTGCATCACAAGTCGGCAAAGCAATTGCTTCAATCCATTTAGAAACATAATCCACAGCCACAATAATGTATGATTGACCATTAGATTTTGGGAATGGTCCCAGGAAGTCAATGCCCCAGACGTCGAAAATTTCCACCTCCATAATATTGTTTAAAGGCATCTCATTCCTCCATGAAATATTTCCTGTCCTTTGGCATTCATCACAATGTTTGATCCACTCTTGAGTGTCATGGAATAGTTTGGGCAAATAATACCCCGACTGCAACACTTTGTAAGCTGTTCTTCGCCCCACAAAATGTCCTCCATAATCAGATTCATGGCATGACCGAAGAATTTCTTTTTGATACTCCTCAGGAACACATCTTCGAATAGCTTGATCACTGCATGCCTTGAAAAGATAAGGCTCATCCCAATAGTAGTAGCTTGCATCGTGGATGAGTTTTTTCCTTTGTTGGATAGACAACTTGGGTGGAATTTGTTGTGAAACCACATAATTTGCAATGTCGGCGTACCATGGAACCTTTTCAGCTTCTTCCACTTGAAACAATTGCTCATCCGGGAATATCTCCTTGATTAGAACATTACTGTCTTCTTCCAAATGCTCATGCTTCTCCAAACGAGAAAGGTGGTCGGCAACATGATTTTCAGCTCCCTTCTTGTCACGGATTTCCAAATCAAACTCTTGTAGAAGTAGAACCCATCGAATCAACCTCGGTTTTGCATCCTTCTTGGCTATTAAGATCTACCTAAATATTGTGTGGCCTGCTCAAAGGTGGGACATTCACCTTCTAAATGCAAGCGGTCACAGACTATTCTCAGACGCGACCCAGGCTAAGTGTGGGTTCCGAAGAAACAGCTGGTTGACAAAGGCAAATCACAGGTTATTGGTAACCTTGGGAACAACAAGGCTCAGCCCAAATCAGTGCCATTAGGGAAGAAACACAATGAAACTCAATCGGTTAAGCCGTGTGATGGTGCAGGTTCTGGTGTAGGAACTGAGACCCAAAGTGATATCTCTCCACAGACTGCAGGAGGGTCGTCAGTTCAGCAGAGGTAGATGGTTCAATCCAAGATGTGGAAGCTACGACAGGACCAATTTTGAATAATGAAGGAAAGGACCTTGACTAGTTTTTGGCCAATCTGGGACAGTTTTTAGAACTCATTAATGGCAAAGGAAAGGAATCCGAGGGTCTTGATCTCCATATTGAGGATTATGTGTTAGAAGCAATGCCTCTAGCAATTGAATACCCTCGTGAAGACATCAACACCCCTGATTTGGAGGTTAACAGCTCCCTTGATAAGGAGGCTACTAATGAGCCAAGCCAATGGGAAGAAGGGGAATCTTCAGGCTCGCATAAGGACAGCTACAATTCGGATATGGCAATCCTACAAGCCATGAAACTTTGGTTTGGGATGAAGGAAAATTTTCGAGCATTCAGAATGTAACCTCCGCGTCGGGCTTGGCCCTTCTCAAAGCTTTAAATTTTGATACTTAAGTGGATGATGATAGAGAAGACTGCTGGACGGAGACTAGTTTCGAGGAGGAGCCTCAAGATAAACTAGACGAATTCCTTGATAAGATGGACAAAGATCTAAGCCGCCCAAACAGTCAAGGAATATCGAGGCTCTACTGAGTCCTAAAGCAAGTACCTATTCGGGAAGAAAACTAAGGGACCGCAATCCCTTCATATGCTACTCAGAAGGGAAAAGGTCGAACCTAAGGTGAGATTACTGCATTTAACCTACCGGTAGGCCCCTGATTACTGATACTTATATCAGCTTGGCCCTGTCAATTATTTAAAGTTTCTGGGATTTTTACTGTGGACTACATGCTTTATCTTGAATGTCTTGCCCTAGGATAGTCATATTTGTTTGCTGAATCTCAAGGAATACAGTTTTTGGGATTTTATCATGTTGAGATACCTGAGCATAGATGTACTAATGTAGTGTGGCTAAATGCTGCTTTTGAGTTGGGATCATATATGTCAGCAAATATGAAGCTGCTTCTATTTCTGTTGTGCTGCTGTGCCTGATTTTGTGACCATAGGACCCTAATGTGATGAGGCATATTTTCATGGAAATGGAAATGCTGATCTGTTAGCCACTGTTTATCACCCTACGGATTTGACCATTCGTATAAATGCTTAACTGCATTAGTGCGAAATGGATGAGGCCAATTGGGGAAATGAAATGCTGTTTCTGGCTCTTTTTCTTTTGTGTATTGCTATATGGTGAATGGAGGGCACATACTGAGATTATGCTGCCAAAATTTTGTTGGTTGACTGTTGTCATAAAAGATTTCTTCATCTGCCCTTGTGCTTCTCTTGAGGTTTGCTACTTAGTGAGGGACAGCTTGTTTTGAACCTTTATGCTGATGATGGTTCCGCACTTGGTGCACACCTGTTTTTTCAATTTAGAGGCTCCATTCTTATGAACTAAAGGGAGCAGAACTGGGGGGATCTGGAGTGGTGCTATCTGCCTTTACTGTAACTATATTATGGTGTTAATTTGAAATTTCTTTAGCTGCTTTGCTTTGGTTCTCAAGGCCAAGCATTTCGTTTTGGGATTCTGTGGGAGTTTGTTTGTTGTTTGCTAAGAATCCGAAGATTCTTAAAGGCAGAACTGGGGGCTTTTGTACATATTGACCTGGGGTTTTTTCTGGAGTAAACTGCCTCTGTTGGAGAAATCATATGTTTGCAAACATGAAGGAAATGTGCTGTGGGAGTAATCCCCTCGCGCCTGTGAATCTGCAAGAATCCAATACGTACTGAACCTAGCTATGGACCTGGAAGAAACCAAGTTGCTTTGGGCTTCATCATATGGGTGATGGGACATTTTTGGGCTGAATTGGGCTGTTAGTCCATGTTCTTCACTAGTTATAACTGAACAGGTTTGGGCTGAAGCCCGCTTAGCCCATAGCCTTAGGACTTTTGAAGCCTTTTGTTATTTATCAAGAATCAAGAGTCTTTAGGATTTGATGTGTCTTTCGGGCTTTCAAATCGTTTGGACTCTTAATCTCCACATATACTCCTAGTTGGCCTATGGATTGTAAAGGAGTAGTACTCCTCGTTTATGGCTTTCTTTTGTATTGGGGTGTCGGGTATATCCGGCCTCGTAAATTTTATTTATCATATAATAAAGTAGTTTTCCAAAAAAAAAAAGTAACGAATTGTTGCATGATCAGTATAAATAATCACTTTGGCTCCCAGCAAATAAGAACGGAATCTATCCACAGCAAATACAACTGCCACAATCTCCTTTTCGGTTGTAGTGTAATTACACTAGCTGGATCGAGTAAACTGCTGGCATAATGAATAGTATGGAAAATTCTATCTGTCCTTTGACCAAGAACTGCCCCCACAGCAAAATTACTCGCATCACACATAATCTCGAAGGGGGCTCCCCAATTGGGAGGTTTAATGACCGGAGCCGCTACAAGTTGGCATTTGAGAAAATCAAATGCTGCTTTACAGTCATCATTAAAGTTGAATACCGCATCTTTCTCCAAGAGATGGCACAAAGGCTTGGTGATTTTATAGAAATCCCGAATGAATCTGCGATAGAACCCGACATGGCCCAAAAAGCTTCTTACTCCCTTGACATTTATAGGATATGGTAGCTTCGCAATGAGATCCAATTTTGCTTTATCCACTTCCATGCCTTTAGCTGAGATCTTCTGGCAAAGGACAATTCCTTCTTGCACCATAAATTGGCATTTCTCCCAATTCAAAACCAGATTAGTCTCTACACATCTTTCAAGAACCTTAGCCAAATTATCCAAGCACCGATCAAAAGAATGGCCAAAAACTGAGAAATCATCCATGAATACCTCAATAATATCTTCTACCATGTCATGGAAGATAGCCATCATACACCTTTGAAATGTTGCAGGTGCATTGCATAACCCAAAATGCATCCTCTTAAATGCGAAAGTACCAAAAGGGCAAGTGAATGTTGTCTTGTCCTGATCTTTTGGGTCAATAGTAATCTGATTATACCCAGAGTAACCATCCAAGAAGCAATAAAATAGATACCCAGCAATTCTGTCCAAAACTTGATCAAGGAATGGTAGACGAAAATGATCTTTGCGGGTTGCCTTATTGAGCTTGCGATAATCCATACAAACTCGCCATGCATTAATGATACGGGTTGCCAACAACTCATCATTATCAGTTTTGACCACTGTCACCCCACTCTTCTTTGGCACACATTGGACTGGACTTACCCATTCACTATCAGATATAGCATAAATCATCCCAAAGTCCAAGAGTTTGATCACCTCCTTTTTTACCACATCCATCATTGCTGGATTTAAGCGACGTTGCCTATCAAGTACTGGAATTGCATCATCTTTCAAAAGAATTTTATGCATGCAAATTGATGGACTAATTCCCTTAATGTCAGCAATAGTCCACCCAATTGCTCCTTGATACATTTTTAGCACCCGAATAAGCTTCTCTTCTTGCCATGGTTCCAATATAGCTGAAATCACTACGGGCAAAGCGTTATTTTCTCCCAAGAAGGCATATTTGAGATGTGAAGGGAGTGGCTTGAGCTCTAATTTTGGAGGTTTTTCAACTGAAGGTTTCAACCTATTTTCACTACAATCAATGACTTCAATTGGCCTCACCTCAATGGGCTCCTCACAAACAATATCAGTTAGCTCATAAATGGAAGCTTCAAGACAAACATTTTCAACCATACTTTTTAACTCTAATGCAATATTTTCATCAATCAAAAGCAACTCAGAATTAGACATATGCATTAAAGAGTCATCATCATTAGTACTACATGTTTTCATGGGATTGCATGCAATAACTGAAGTTTCAACCACATCCATGAAAAAACAAGTATTAATATCCCTAGGATGCTTTATAGCGTAATTCACATTAAATGTTACCTCTTCGCCATTGACACGAAAAGTGATTGTCTTGCTTCGTACGCCTATTAAAGCATCTCCAGTTGCCAAGAATGGTCTCCCAAATATGAGAGGAACCTCTTCATCCTCCTCCATGTCCAAGATAATAAAGTCCACCGAAATTGTGAACTTATAAACTACTACCAAAACATCTTCAATGATACCTATAGGAGTGATGATGGATCTATCAGCTAACTGAAGAGTTAGAGCCACTGGTTTGATTTGCTCACCCATTCCCACACTGACAGCAATGGAATAAGGCATCAAGTTAATACCAGTCCCCAAATCACATAATGCTTTAGCGAAATATCTTGTGCCAATTCTACATGGGATTGTGCAGCTTCCTGGATATTTAACCTTAGGGGGAAGATTCTTCTTCATTAAGCATTGCCCAACCTCATTCAATTAGATTACCTCCTCACATTGCAAAATCTGCTCCTTGTTTGAAATTAGATCTTTCAAGAATTTTGTATAAGTAGGCACTGTCTTCACCAAATCCAACAAAGGTATTTCCACATGGAGCTGCTTAATCATCTCAGCAAATTTGCTGAACAAGATCTTCTTTTTTGATGGTTGAATTCTTTGAGGAAAAGGTGGTGGTGGAGCACATTCTCGAAAATTGAAGGCACTTGGAGGATTTTTCTTTCTCCCTTTACTTGCACTTTCTTCCTAATGTTCAACTTGCTTGGGTAAATCTTCCTTCTCAATTTGCACTTTGACAGCTTCTTGATCATCTATTGGAGGCTCTTCTTCATTGATAATTGGAGATTGCAATTCCTTACCACTTCGAAGTGTAACTGCATGGCATTGCTCTCTTCCATTTGGATTAGGGAGAGTGTCACTTGGTAAAGTTCCTGCTGGTCTATTATGCACTTTATTGGCGAGTTGGCCTATTTGAGTCTCCATATTCTTAAGGAGAGCTTTATGTTCCCTGAACATTCCAACATATACCTCCATTCTTTTCTCCACATTGGCTTGTTGCTGTTGACATTCTCCAAAAAGCTTTTCCATCTTGGCCCCCAACACAGTTATAACGTCATCAATTGTTGCTTGTGAATTACCACCTTGTGTGTGTTGTTGATTTCCATAGCCAGGCGGATAAGTTGGTCTTGATGAATTAAACTGTGGGTGATTTTGTCCTCCTTGAGACCATTGATTTCCACCAGATGGTTTCCATTGATTTGAATTAGTATTCCGGTTGTAATTAACATACTGGACTGGCTCATTAGTGACTTGAGGACATTTGGAATGGGCTGTCGTAGGCCCACCAATTTAACCTAAAACACTATGTAGTAGCGATGAAGGATCGTATCCACGGGGAGAGGGTTATGTCTCGGTTTCAATTATGATAGTAAATAACAACGAAATGATATTACTCAAATGAAATGGGGAAATAAACAGTAATGGGAAGTGCGTTGCCTCGAGGGATAAACAATTAGCATGGACCTTTGTTCACTATCACGGACTTGTGTATCATGTGAGGGGTGTATCTACTAGTGATGTGAGGCTGATTGGCCTGTTGGCCCTCACAACTCCAGATCACAGATGCCCTAAATCTTCTCTTGATAGAGCAAGATCTCGGTTCAAATTAATACCCTAGAACCCTATCCTATAGGTCAACTCTATTTCTATGCCTAATTGTTTCCCTTGGTAGGGCAAACAACCAAGTTACGCTTTCAAATTGAACTATTCAGATAAACCCAGTCCTGATCATATAATCGACCTTAAGATTGTCAGTTGACACCACACAACTAAGATCACAAAGCAAATAAGTAACTGAGACTCACAAGATGTTGATTTCAATTCTTTGTATGTTTTATCCAATTGACGTGGGTAGATCCACACAGATCTCAGTGGGTACCGCAGATCAAGTAAGGATTTGAACAGATTTATATAAACCCATTGAAACAAAACATACAATGAACATCAATCAAGATTTAGCACAGATACATTCTATTTCAGTTGTCTCAAATGAACCAGAAATCCATACAATTGAACCCTCAAGGCAACACTATGAAGTTAGCCGATCATGATGATCGGCTCACAATCCATGATTACAGTCAATGAATTCAAGCTAAAATCTATCTCCCTCTGTATTTTGCTCTTAGTTGTTCTTAGGGTTTTTTGGTGTCTGGACGTTGAATTTCTCTCTCTTCCTCCCCGACTGCCTCCTTCTTATCCTTTTTTCTCCTTCCTTTTTATACCTTCCCCTTGTCATCCTTGATCATGTTGGTTGAATTGCATCCTCCTCCATGCCTGATTCCTCCACGTGTCCTGTACCAATCAAGGAATAAAATGAGCTCACGTGGTCACCCCTATGACTCAATCGTTACGACTTAGAAAATTCACAATCACAAACACCTAGTGAACATATGCAATGCTATGCTTATGCCTTGTGTGTTTAGTGAGTGTCATGCCTTTGTGTGTGCACATGTGTGTGTGTCTTGAGGGCATTTGTCCTATGGATACAGTTAAGTGTGCAAGGGTAGTGGTGATGAGCTGATGGGAATGTGCATGTGAGAGTGTAGTAGTAAGCTAGTGCATGAGTGAGGTGATTTAGTTGTAAGCATGCAAATTGGTGAAGTGAGTTGTGAATGAGTATTTGTGTTACGCATTAGTGCACTGAGAGTGAGAGCATTTGAGTGAGTGAGTGAGTGTGTGAGGGTGAGTAGGTCCGACGGCCGTCAGGAGTGACGGCCGACCAACCAGTCGGCCGACCAACTTGACGGCCGTCAGGTTGGCGTGTGAGTGCGTGTGTGTGTTTGCCTTGTGTGTGTTGGGTGTGTTTGTGATGCTTGTGTTGTGTGAGTATGCATGAATGTGAAGTGCAAGTATAGGTGTTTGATATAACAATTATCGCATGCACAACTCATTTCATGTCTCGTTAACACTTCATCGCAAAAAAACCATTTTCATCATGTGTTCATTCATCACACTGCATTCAAGACATCAACCAACCCAAACCCCACCAACATCAACTTGTGCATGTGTGTGACTGTGTGTTTGGTCGGCCGTCACTCCTGACGGCCGACCCATGTGTGTGTGTGTTTGGTCGGCCGTCAGGAGTGACGGCCGACCTGTGTGTGTGTGTTGTGTTGTGTGTGTTCTTTTGTGTTGTGTGAAGTGATGGTGTGCTAGTGTATGTGACTTGTACCGCACCAAGTGTGATCTAGTTACATCCTCCTTCACGCAATTACATCAATTCATGACACATTTTCTCAACACTCCACTTATTCTCTCGTTTGCAAGCTTTAACACATTTTCACACAAAAGATGTTCGACACATGTTCTTTTCATTGTGAATGCATGCAAAGTTCAAGTAAGAAAGAACAAATAAGACCAAATAAGTTAGTGCACACACAACTTATCAACCCCCCACACTTAAACCTTTGCTAGTCCCGAGCAAAGCAATTTACAACACTTCCCATCATCCATCACTGCACAATACCCATTTCACACTCACCATATCATCAATTGTCCCGCAAAAGAAAATTTTTTCGCATGCACAAGGAAACCTATATTCAGGCAAGTTCACAACTCATCTGACTGATATACTTGTCAAGCAAGGTGCAGTGAATAAAGACCAAACCGCCAATGTGCAGTGTGTGCTGAGAGTTTCTTGTGTTCCCTTGCATTGTCTATGCAGAGTACTCAAGTAGACACTTAGAACATAATTTTTGCACTACAATCCTTTTGTCCACACACACGATCACTTAAACATTACAAAACTTAATTGAGCTTAACATCGCACATTGGTGCTGAATAATTTTTTCTTTGCAATTCTTGCCGCACATTGGTGCTTGGCTGCCAGGGTTCTGTGGCTATTTTTTCCCTTTATTCTTGCCGCACATCGGTGCTTGGCTGCCCACTGGCTTTTCTTCACATTAGCATCATTTTCAAACAATTCGTGTTCGTGTGTGTCTTCAATAGATTATATATCCAAAATGCAAGAACAAGTGTTTACGAGTAGAAGGCACATAAAAGTAAAGGATCACAGTCTCTCTCCTATGTCAGGAGGGTGATGGCGTTTCTATCTTACTTTAACACCGCACTTTACCCAGCAAAGTCTATGCATCATTTGAACATTGTGAAACTCGCAAAAATTTTGAATACATAACAAAGGTAACATTTGGGATTGTTGATGAGATTTGGAGTGCTAGTGTCTTGTGAGTGTGTTGATGTGTTGAATGGAGCAAGACATAGAAAATTTCACACACAACAACAACGTACATTCATATTCATCATCACTGAAACTTAACACAACACATTACATTCATGGTAAGGCCAGTGCCAGGCACTGCCTTTTCTTTCTTCATATTCCTAGCATTACATCACACACATTCAACATCTTCTTCTAGGCTCTCGACCCTAAAGTCACACAACAGAATGATTTCAAGCATACAACACAAACTTTCAAAGCTTTCATTACAACACACCTTCAACATTTTTTTTTCTTTTTTTTTCAGTCACACATGAAAAACTTGAAACATCAGCACTCAAGGTACCACCGGTGGAATAGACCTCATCAACCCAGACAACCCAGACAACAGACATAACAATGGCCCAACAAGCAATCAACAAGAAAAACAAACAACAATAACAATTCAGGAATACTCAGACAACAACTACATCAGCAGCCCAGACAAGAATCAGAAATAGAATAGCAGCAACAACCCAGAGATTAGCCCCCCACTCTCTTCTCACTCCCTTTCCCCCCCACACTTGTAGTATGCCATGACATCAATTGGGGATAAAGGGAGAGACACAGCCCCGTTTAGGTGCCTGGTGGAGGTGGTGGAGCAGAGAACCGAGCAAAACCAGGGAATGGAACATTCATGTTTCTGATGTTGGGGTTTTTATGGTAGTTGGATGTGTTACCCCTTGGTGGCATATTAAAGTTGGATGGGCTGGCCCCCTGATGCATATTAAAGTTGAAGGAGCTGCTCCCCGGATGAATGCCTCCGTCATGCATCACCACTCTCCTCGAGGTGTCGACAACCATCCTCTGCGTTTCCATCTCCTCAATTGATGGGAAGTAAGAATTAGGGCCCCTTGTTTGGTGGTGATACACCATCATCAGATTTAGAATGTGATTTCCTGTCTGGCATTGATTCATTCTGTTCTCTATTTCTGACCAATGTCTGTTATGCTCCTGTGTCATTGAGTTCAACTGCTTCTCCACACTTGTCTGAAAATTTCCCCACCTTTCATCAAGGTGACGGACCATTGAGAGGTGTTGTTCTGTCATTGACGCTTGAACCTCTGCCAGGACGTTCTGCATTGGTGCAAAATTGGTAAAGTCCTGGACTGGCTGCGTGTTGTGTGCTTGCTGTTCTGGCTCCTCTTCGATTTCCTCAATGTCTGGGATTGCTTCTTGAGCTTCCTCTTCCCTCCTTTCTCTTTCTGCTTTCTCCTGTTGCTGGTAATTCTCAAGTGGCTGTCTCTGATAGGGCTCATTGATGCCTTGCAATCCTCACTTGGGGCAATCCTTATTCCCTGCTTCACTGCATACTCAAATAGGAAATGAGGAAAAAACATGGCCTGAGTTTCATCCGCTATGGCTTTGTTAATATAATTCATGAGAATCCTCTCAAAGTTCACTGTTAGCCTGTGCTTTATGGCATATATCAGATTCACCCTGTCTCTGGCAATCTTACTGTTGGGGGTCACTGGCATGATCCTGGAGTTAATGAACAGAAGACATGTCTTTGCTTCGGCAGTTAAGTTTTTCAGTGCCACGTGTTTTGGATGCCCTTGATGGTTTCTCACCCAGTCGGATCCTGGAATTGTCACTGTGCTCAGTATTGTGTCTGGGTCTCCCGTCCTGCTCAGCTCACTTAGTTGATCGTGAGGGTCATCATCGAGTTCATAATGCTTGTTCACCACCTCAGATGTCAGTTTCAAATACTTGCCTCGTACATATACACCTTTCTCCTTTCTGTCTTGCTCTTTCATTCCGGCGGCGTTAGCATAGAACTCCCTAGCAATTGCCACATTGCAGCTTTGAGGAGCCACCATCAACGGTTGCCAACCGTATTCTATGAGCGTGTCGGTGTAGGGATTCATTGTGATTATGCATGGTCTCTCAATATGTATGAGTCTCATAGCAAAGTCACAGTACTTGTTCTGAGCCTTCTCATTTGCAAACTTTGGTATAGGTGAGGTCCTCCTTTTCTTTTGTTCTTGGTCTAACTCCTTTTCTTCCTCCATTTCATCTGGGAAATATTCGTCACCTGAGCTGGAGTCATCTATCACTTGCGTTGGCACTCCTACTTTTCCTTTTCCTTTCTGGCCTCTTGATGTTGAGGTTGAAGCTTGACCAGCTTTCTTGGGAGGCATGGTTCCTAAAACACAACATCCCATATCAATCGTTGGTGTCAAGACATGATTTGACAACAAAAATTCATCCAGATCTTAGTGACTTTCTCATTCACAACAAAATCCAAATCCATGTCTATCAACATAACACCTTATATGCAGTTCATGCATGTAATTAAATTCCAACAATAAGAAATGACTCGAGTCCATATCACATGGGGATTTCATCACTGGTCTCAAGTGTCATTTTGATTTGCACCTCACATTAGTCCTTTTGAATTTTTTTTCAGCTTCATATCACCACAAAAACGTTCACATACTCATGTCATGCAAGAAGAATTGGACAAAACTCAAAACATCAAAGTTAAAGAACATGATCAGAGCTAAAATTTGGGATAAGAATCACTTGATTTGGGTCTAAATTGAGCAAAGTTATGGGTGAAAAACCGTAAGGTGCCAAACTGGGTCATTCAGCTTTTAACACTTTAGCAACTCAGATTCAGCTCGACTTTCCTTGCCTCATTAGTCTATGTTCCAGTGACAATTAGCAAACGTTCCAAACATAAATATTGTAGGTTATCATGTTAACAAAATTTTGCAACTGGAATCATGCATTTTCGACATTCCAAACTCAAGTTATGCACAAAATACCAAGATACAGCAGTGCTGAAATAATCTAAGACTCAGGCCAACTTACCCCTCACTTAGCACACACCTACATTCAACACCCTCTCAGAGCATGTAAAGATCAAGAACCTTCTCAATCACGAATTCAACAAGTGTATGAAGGTAGATGATTTACTTGTTTGGAGATTATCACATTTAAATGCAACGTAAAGAGTGGAAGAAAGCGCAGCTCCTCAGTTTTGAAAATGGGCTTCCCTTCTTGCTCCTTCTGGCCAAATCGTGACAGTAGATGCATGCAAAGGATAGTGAATTTTGTTCATTCATGCAACATGGCATTTATAGACGACATTATCATGTATGAGTGGGTTATGTGTAACTAAAATCCTAAGACATGTGATGGTACTAGAAGACAAGATGGTAAATAACAAGTCACAAGCTTCCAAAGTATTGTCAAGTTGAATCAATCTATCAATGCACTATTCGGCCACTTCAAGATGTTTTTCACTACAAACAAAACTTTGTGGGCCCTCACTATCAATTGAAGGTGGCCTTTCATTTCATCACAATATCACTCTTTTACAGGTTCATTTCATGCAATGATCAGCCATTCTTTACCAATTCAATTTAGACTCCACAATGCAAGTGGCAATATCGTGTATAATGATGCATGTACGCATGACTTTCTCTATTTTCCTGTGGTAGCTTCCCTTTCCCTGGATGATTTTGACTCTTCACTGCAGTGCTCAGATAAATTAGAATCAAGAAGGAAAATTTATTTAAGCTTGAAGATTTGAAGTCAAAAGAATCAAATATTTTCCACTGCTCCGATGATGCAAACTCGGATTTTATCCTTGTCCCTGGGGTGCAGAGAATATTCCTTTCATTTTCTTTTTACCTGCTGTGACCCGTGATCTCCTAACTTCTCAAGTTCATCTGTGCAGACTTCCATTCTGTGTTGCCTTCACTTCAGGTTGATCCTGCAAATGACACACCAGAGAAGAAGTAAGGTTCAATTGTTTTATTGCGAAAGAAAACCAACAAAGACAGTAATTAAAATGGTTGGGTTGCCTCCCAACACAGCGCTTGGTTTATTGTCCTCAGCCAGACATGAAAAAGTTTCTGTCAAGATGATGGATCATCAAGGAACTGGGCGTGTCCCTTGTCCTTATCTTCTGCAGCCGACTTGAAGATTTTCACCCTATGCCCATTCACCTTCCAACATGCCCCAGAAGCTTCCTTTTGCACCAACGAGTCCATATGGGAAAATCTTGGTGATGGTGAATGGTCCAACCCATTCGGATTTCAGCTTACTAGGGAACAATCTCAGCCTGGAGTCATAAACAAGCACTTGCTGCCCCACCTCGAATTCTTTCAGCGTAATCTTGGCATCATGCCACCTTTTAGTCTTCTCATTGTACAGGTTTGCACTGATGTAAGAATTCTATCTAAACTCATCAAACTCATTGAGCTTCATCATTCTTGCTTCCTGGGCCAACTTTACATCCATGTTTAGCTTCTGCACTGCCCAATAAGCCATGTGCTCCAACTCAACTGGAAGGTGGCATTCCTTTCCAAATACAAGCCTGAAGGGTGAAGCGCCAATTGGGGTTTTATAAGCTGTTCTATAAGCCCACTGTGCATCATCAAGCTTGAGTGCCCAATCTTTTCTTCCTGGGTTTACCACTTTCTCCAAGATCCTCTTGATTTCACGGTTTGACACTTCAGCTTGTCCATTGGTTTGGGGGTGGTAGGCTGTGGACACTTTATGTTGTACCCCATATCTAGTCAGGAGAGATTTGAACATTTTGTTACAAAAGTGGCTCCCTCCGTCACTTATAATAGCCCTTGGAGTCCCAAATCTGTTAAGGATATTTCTCTTGACAAACCCCATGACACTTTTGCTGTCATTATGGGGAAATGCTACAGCTTCCACCCACTTTGATACGTAGTCAACTCCAACCAATATGTATTCATTCCCACAAGATTGTGGGAATGGACCCATAAATTCCAAGCCCCATACATCAAATAAATCTACTACCATCACATTGTTTCGGGGCATCTCATCTCTGCTGGATATATTTCCCACCCGTTGGCATTTGTCACACTGGCTTATCCACAGCTTCGAGTCTTTAAATATTTTTGGCCAGTAAAATCCGATTTGTAAAATCTTGTGTCCAGTCCTTTCTACTCCAAAATGTCCTCCAAAAGGTGATTCATGACAAGCCCTGAGAATTTCCTCTTTTTCTTCTTCTGGTACACACCTTCTGATTACTTGGTCACTACATCATTTGTACAGACTACCATCTTCCCAAAAATAATATCTGGCATCATGTTTGAGTTTCTTCCTTTGATCACTGGAGTAGTGTTTTGGCATCTGTCCTGCAACTACAAAATTAGCTAACTCAGCAAACCAGGGCAGCGCTTGGGAGTGAACTCTGAAGACTTGCTCATCTGGGAAATGCTCCTTAATCCACAACTGTAATTGTTCCTCATTCACAGTCCCCGTCTCAAGCCGGGACAAGTGGTCTGCTACCACATTTTTGCAGCCTTTCCTATCCCTGATTTCAACATCAAATTCTTGCAGTAACAGCACCCAACGTATCAACCTAGGTTTAGCTTCCTTCTTTGCCATGAGGTATTTTAGAGCTGCGTGGTCTGTATGGACTACCACTTTTGATCCCAAAAGATAGGCCCTGAATTTGTCAAAGGCAAACACCACTGCCAACATCTTTTCTCTGTGGTGGTGTAGTTCAGCTGTGCACCATTAAGCAGCTTGCTAGCATAATATATAGCATGGAAAATCTTTCCTCTCTTTTATCTTAACACAGCTCCCACCGCGTAATCACTGGCATCGCACATTACCTCAAAGGGTTCCCCCCACACTGGTGTGATTATAACCGGCGCCTCTACCAGCTTGGTTTTTAACAGTTCAAAGGCTTCTTTGCACTTCTAATCAAAAACAAAGGGTGTGTCCTTCTTCAGCAATGAACACAAGGGTTTGGCCACCTTTGAAAAGTCCTTGATACATCTTCTGTAAAAGTCAGCATGTCCCATGAAACTCCTCACTCCCTTCACATTGGTTGGGTCTGGGAGTTTGGCTATCACCTCTACATTAGCCCTGTCCACCTCTAGTCCATTCTTTGAAATCTTGTGCTCCAACACCACCCCTTCATTCACCATGAACTGACACTTCTCCCAGTTCAACACCAAGTTGGTGTCCACACATCTCTTCAATACTAGAGATAAATTTTCCAAGCATCCTTCAAATGACATTCCAAACACTGAAAAATCATCCATAAAGATCTCTATGATATTCTCCACCATGTCCTGGAAGATTGCTATCATGCAACGTTGAAAGGTGGTTGGTGCATTACATAGCCCAAAGGGCATCCTCTTGAAGGCATAAGTTCCAAAGGGGCAGGCGAAGGTAGTTTTATCCTGATCTTTTGGGTCAATGGCAATTTGGTTATACCCAGAATATCCATCCAGGAAGCAATAAAAGAGATACCCGGCTATTCGGTCCAGGAGCTGTTCAAGAAAAGGTAGAGGGTAGTGATCCTTTCTAGTGGCGTTGTTCAACTTCCTGTAGTCAATGCAGATCCTCCAGGCATTGATGACCCTGGTGGCCAACATTTCATTTGCCTCATTGGTTATCACTGTCACTCCTCCCTTTTTTGGTACACACTACACCGGGCTAACCCACTCACTATCTGAGATGGGAAATATCATCCCAAAGTCAAGCAGCTTGAATATCTCCTTTTTCACTACTTCCATCATTTGTGGGTTTAGCCTCATTTGCCTTTCTCTTGATGGGACAGCTTCTTCCTCCAGCAATATCTTATGCATACAAATGCTGGGGCTGATCCCCTTGATATCTGCTATTGTCCAGCCGATTGCTTCCTTGTACATTTTCAGGACTTCCTGCAATTTCTCTTCCTGCCATTTCTCTAACCTTGAAGATATAACCACAGGAATAGTTTCATTCTCCCCAAGAAATGCATACTTCAGATATGGAGGAAGTGGTTTCAGCTCCAACTTGGGTGGCCTTACAGTAGAAGGTAGCAATTTCTCGTTCCTGCACTCAAGATTTTCTTGCCTCACCTCAGTGGGCTTCACTTCAACATGTTCATCAGTTTCAAAATCCACATTTGATTGCATTTCACACATTGCATTACTTTCAACATTTCCATCACAAGCATTTTCAAATTCTATTTCTACAACAGATTCATCTATCACACAACATTCAATCAAATTCGTCAATTCATGCATAATCTCACGTTCTTCATCATTCAAAACAAATTCAATTGATTCATCCTTGTCTTGATCTGAGGTTTCAAGTAAAGCAACAGAAAACTTTCGCTTATGTTCTAGTTCAAGAAGACAAGGATTACCTTCAACAGGGTGTACAAAGCAACATTGCTCCACTGATTTGGGGTACTTCATTGCGTAGTCCACATTAAAGACCACTTGCTCCCCATTCACCCTGAATGTAATGGTCTTACTCTTGACCCCGATGAGTGCATCCCCTGTAGCTAGAAAGGGTCTCCCAAATATTAATGGCACCTCCGGGTCTTCCTCCATGTCCAATATGATGAAGTCAACAGGGATCACAAATTTGTCTACAGACACAAGCACATCCTCAATCATTCCAGTGGGTTGCACCAAAGATCTGTCAGCCAATCGGAGTAGTACTGCTACTGGTTTGATTTTACCCCCCAAGCCAACATTCTCAGCAATAGAGAGGGGCATCAAATTAATACCAGCTCCAAGATCACAAAGGGCTTTGTTGAATAATCTAGTACCAATTGTGCATGGTATGGTGCAGCTCCGTGGATCTTTCAACTTTGGAGGTAGGTCATTGTTTACACATGCCTGACTTTCTTTTGTAATGGGTATTGAGAAATCACACTGTAGGATCTGTTCCTTGTTGGCAATCAGGTCCTTCAAGAATTTTGCATATCGGGGCATAGCAGTAACCAGGTCCAACAAGGGTACATTGACATTCACATTTTTTACCATATCAAAGAATTTGGTGAATTGGGCTCCCTTCTTAGCTTGAGGTGGGGCTCTCGGAGGGTATGGAGGTAGTGGTGCATACTCTGGGTAGTTGTAGGGACTTTGAGGTCCCCTTTTCTTCTTTGGTTCAGGCGCCTTCACACTCTCCTCTTTGTTCTCCTCTTGGATTTCCTCCTCCACGATAATCTCTTCGTCCATGACTTCTTCTTCAGGATCGTCCTTTTGTTCTTTCTTCTTGTTTCCACTTATTTCTTTACCACATCTCAGAGTTATGACATTACAGATTTCTGGTCCTTTTCCTTTTGGGTTCGGCTCTGTATCACTTGGGAGGGTACCTTGGGGTCTCTGATGGCTTGCCTTAGCCAACTGTCCCATCTGCATATCAATGTTCTTGATAGAAGCCTCCACGTTTTTCACTTGGGTTTCCAATATGGAGGTCCTCTTCTCATACATGTCCATTTTTCCCAGAATTTCGTGGAGCAAATCATCAGTTGTCTTTCTCTGTTCCCGGTTGCTTGACTCCCCACTCTGGTAGTACTACCTTTGCTGAGTTCCCTGATTATTCTGCCCCCAATTGCCTTGGCCTGATTGATTTCGATAACCACTGTATTGTTGGCGGTTGTTGTAGTTGTTGACATACTGCCACTGATTCCTGAGTAAGCTCGCACTCATCCGTATGGTGCTCTCCCTTACACAGCCCGCACATCAACACTGGAGCGACCTTAGCAACCTTTAGATTTTGAACTTGTCTTGTGAGGGCCTCAACTTTTGCTTCCAAAGAGGTTTCTTCATCTAAGTCCAACACACCACGCTGCTTCCTCATGGTAGTTTTCGTAGCTTCTGGAAATAGATATTCATCGTCCGCAATCGAGTCAAAGAGTTCCCTCACCTCGGGCACGCTCTTGTTTTTTAAAGCCCCATTAGCACACGCCTTGACCATCAGCGAGGACTCCGGAGTTAGGCCCATAAAGAATGTGTTGAGCTCCCTGACCTCCCCCAGGTCATTGTTTGGGCATTGGCGGAGTAGGTCGTTGAATCGATCCCAGGCTTCCTTGAAGGTCTCGCCATCCTGTTGCTGAAAACTGCGGATTTCCAATCTCATTCGCTCCAATTTTGCTGGAGGAAAATACTTAGCTAAAAACTTCCGCTCCAGTTCTTCAAAGGTGGCAATGGACTGTCCTCCAATCGAGTTAAACCAGTGCTTAGCTTTCGCTTTGAGAGACAGGGGAAATAGAACTCTTCTCACATCGTCTGGAGTAACTCTCTGCAGCTTAAAGGTGTTGCAAAGTCCTAGGAACCAATCTAGATGCTCTTTAGGATCCTCATGACTCAGGCCTTGAAAGATCTGTCCTTGGGTGATCATGGACACGATTTGTGTCGAAATTTGATAACTTTCGACGTCAATTCCCTGATGATTGTTCCTCCGCTCGAAATTTACCGCAAAATGGTCCCCAAATCGAGGTGGTTGGGGCTGAGGCCTCTCCACATTTTGTTCCGCCATTTCTATTATCCTTCCCCTTTCTCTTAAAGTTCTTTCCAATTCTAATTCAAGAGCAAATTCTGGAGCTTCCCTTCGTAGCCTTGCTCTAGGTAGCATAAACTGGGAATTCTCACAAGAAGAAGAAACAACACTAGGCAGAATATCAATAGAACAAAATCAACAGAGACAGTAATGAATTACGATTTCAACAAAACAAACAGATCAACAATTTCAAATAAGAATTCGTAAAGTAACAACAAAGTGAAACTATCACAAAAATCAAACTTGACACTCTGCCTCTCCTCGGCAACGGCGCCAAAAATTGGAATGGGCTGTCGTAGGCCCACCAATTTAACCTAAAACACTATGTAGTAGCGATGAAGGATCGTATCCATGGGGAGAGGGTTATGTCTCGGTTTCAATTATGATAGCAAATAACAACGAAATGATATTACTCAAATGAAATGGGGAAATAAACAGTAATGGGAAGTGCGTTGCCTCGAGGGATAAACAATTAGCATGGACCTCTGTTCACTATCACGGACTTGTGTATCATGTGAGGGTGTATCTACTAGTGATGTGAGGCTGATTGGCCTGTTGGCCCTCACAACTCCAGATCACAGATGCCCTAAATCTTCTCTTGATAGAGCAAGATCTCGGTTCCAATAAATACCCTAGAACCCTATCCTATAGGTCAACTCTATTTCTACGCCTAATTGTTTCCCTTGGTAGGGCAAACAACCAAGTTACTCTTTCAAATTGAACTATTCTGATAAACCCAGTCCTGATCATATAATCGACCTTAAGATTGTTAGTTGACACCACACAACTAAGATCACAAAGCAAATAAGTAACTGAGACTCACAAGATGTTGATTTCAATTCTTTGTATGTTTTATCCAATTGACGTGGGTAGATCCATACAGATCTCAGTGGGTACCGCAGATCAATTAAGGATTTGAACAGATTTATATAAACCCATTGAAACAAAACATGCAATGAACATCAATCAAGATTTAGCACAGATAAATTCTATTTCAGTTGTCTCAAATGAACCAGAAATCCATACAATTGAACCCTCAAGGCAACACTATGAAGTTAGCCGATCATGATGATCGGCTCACAATCCATGATTACAGTCAATGAATTCAAGCTACAATCTATCTCCCTCTGTATTTTGCTCTTAGTTGTTCTTAAGGTTTTTTGGTGTCTGGACGATGAATTTCTCTCTTCCTCCCCGACTGCCTCCTTCCTATCCTTTTTCCTCCTTCCTTTTTATACCTTCCCCTTGTCATCCTTGATCATGTTGGTTGAATTGCATCCTCCTCCATGCCTGATTCCTCCACGTGTCCTGAACCAATCAAAGAATAAAATGAGCTCACGTGGTCACCCCTATGACTCAATCGTTACGACTTAGAAAATGCACAATCACAAACACCTAGTGAACATATGCAATGCTATGCTTATGCCTTGTGTGTTTAGTGAGTGTCATGCCTTTGTGTGTGCACATGTGTGTGTGTCTTGAGGGCATTTGTCCTATGGATGCAGTTAAGTGTGCAAGGGTAGTGGTGATGAGCTGATGGGAATGTGCATGTGAGAGTGTAGTAGTAAGCTAGTGCATGAGTGAGGTGATTTAGTTTAAGCATGCAAATTGGTGAAGTGAGTTGTGAATGAGTATTTGTGTTACGTATTAGTGCACTGAGAGTGAGAGCATTTGAGTGAGTGAGTGAGTGTGTGAGGGCGAGTTGGTCCGACGGCCGTCAGGAGTGACGGCCGACCAACCAGTCGGCGAACCAACCCGACGGCCGTCAGGTTGGCGTGTGAGTGCGTGTGTGTGTTTGCCTTGTGTGTGTTGGGTGTGTTTGTGATGCTTATGTTGTGTGCGTATGCATGAATGTGAAGTGCAAGTATAGGTGTTTGATATAACAATTCATCGTATGCACAACTCATTTCATGTCTCTTTAACACTTCATCGCAAAAAAACCATTTTCATCATGTGTTCATTCATCACACTGCATTCAAGACATCAAACAACCCAAACCCCACCAACATCAACTTGTGCATGTGTGTGACTGTGTGTTTGGTCGGCCGTCAGGAGTGACGGCCGACCTGTGTGTGTGTGTTGTGTTGTGTGTGTTCTTTTGTGTTGTGTGAAGTTATGGTGTGCTAGTGTATGTGACTTGTACCGCACCAAGTGTGATCTAGTTACATCCTCCTTCACGCAATTACATCAATTCATGACACATTTTCTCAACACTCCACTTATTCTCTCATTTGCAAGCTTTAACACATTTTCACACAAAAGATGTTCGACACATGTTCTTTTCATTGTGAATGCATGCAAAGTTCAAGTAAGAAAGAACAAATAAGACCAAATAAGTTGGTGCACACACAACTTATCAACATTCATCCATATGATGCGCTCCTTGACATAATCCACAAGATGGTGTGACTTTGCTTATCAAAGATGCATGAATACTAGCAAGTTGGCTCTGCATGGCTGTCATTTGTGCTTCCAAGTTGGCTGTTTTATCCAATTCTAGCATTCCAATTTGCCGTCTTCCATGGTTACTTC
Source organism: Ophiorrhiza pumila (assembly GCA_016586305.1). Classification (NCBI taxonomy): domain Eukaryota; kingdom Viridiplantae; phylum Streptophyta; class Magnoliopsida; order Gentianales; family Rubiaceae; genus Ophiorrhiza; species Ophiorrhiza pumila. The sequence goes on along the minus strand of BLIW01000003.1, from coordinate 22,494,263 downwards.
TTGCATTGGGCAACATTAGCTCATTACTTACTATACGCTCAAAAATCTCTTCAACTTCTTCGGGTGATTTATCACGCAAATTTCCTCCAGCTGAAAGATTTACCAAATGCATAGTATCAAAATTGAGTCCATTGCAAAAGAAATTTAGCTCTCTTCCCGACTCCAACCCACTGTTTGGGCATTTATTAAAAAGCTCCCGAAATCTATCCCATGCTTCAGTGAATGACTCATTTTCTCCTTGACGAAACTGTAAGAAATCCATCCGGATCTTGTCCATTCGGGATGGAGGAAAGTATTTAGTCATGAACCTCTTTGCAACCTCATCAAAAGTCTCAATTCGTGCCCCATTAATAGAGTCATACCATCTCTCAGCTGCTCCTTGAAGAGAAAAAGGAAACAACATTCTCTTTAAAACATCATGTGGGATATGTGGAAGATTGCTTGTGTTTTACACTTTAAGGAATGTCCTTAAATGTGCATATGGATCATCAGTACTCAATCCATGGAAAACCTGGCCATTTTGAATCAAGTTTATGAAAGCCGGCGGAATTTGAAAGTGCTCCCCAGTGTCAATAAAAGGTGAATCCAAGTTATCCATTCGAGGCTCGTAATGATCACCATACCGACGCCGTGGTACCACTGGTTGTACTTGTGGAATTCTGGGAGGGTCCTCCACTAGAGGATCTACACCACCCACTGGAGGTACACCCACATTTTGCTGATTACCCTGTGCAGCCATTGCTTCAAATTCCAATTTCTTCTTAACACGCAAAGTCCGTGCAAGTTCCGGATCGTATGGAAACTCCGCTAGACCAAGAGATCTTGTCCTGGGCATGCAAAGAAAAGAATAGCAACAGTACTAAAAAGATGTAAGAAAATTAAAACTAAAACTAAAACAATAAAATAAAATAAAATTTCGACACGACTGTTTTCCCCGGCAACGGCGCCAAAATTTGATGTGGAGCAAATATGTGTAAAAAATTGCGATCGTTGTTGCTATTTACCCCTACTCAAAAATAATGCTAAACAACCCCGAGAAGGTGATAGTATAGCAAGTTCGTTCCCACGAGGAAAGGACTGTGTTGAAACTTTAAGAAAATATTTTTGGTTTTTTAATGTTTATCAAACTAAATAAGCAGTAAGCAAAGAACAAAACGGTGATTTAATTAAAACTCAAGTTAAGCATGTGTACTCCCGAGATTATATTTTAGGGTTACATAAAAAGCATACACATACATCCTATCTATGGTCATGCAAAACAAGAGTAAATACTATAACTCACGCCCTCCTATTAGGCTAAAGGCAAGGAATGAATTAAGCACTTACCTACTTAGATATTAACTAATTCAATAAACCCTCCTACTAGGCTAAAGGTAAGGTTTACTTCCTTAATTAATCCGGAATCTAATGCAACTAACCAACTCAACCAAACCCTCAAGTTCAACCGCTCCATTAGGCTAAGGCAACGCTCGAACCAGTCAAGTTAATGCTAAACTAATCCCCCAAATTCCTCCTATTAGGCTAAAGGTAAGAATCAAGGAAGAATTAATCTAACAAATTCACAACCAACCCACAATAGATCCCAAACAACCTACTCTAATCCTCCTATCAGGCTAAAGGTAAGATCAAAGCAAGTAATCTCTAAATAATTTACTGCACTTTAAGAAAATATTCATCATACATAATCCGGCCAAAATCATGCATAATTATGAAGAACACAGCAAAACTTACTTCACAAAGAACAAAAGATAGAACTTAGTATGTAAATTAAGCACACAAACCAATATTCATAATCCCAGGAGCACAATAGATTTAGCCAAACATGGCTAAATCAAACATCATCATATTAATGTTAATTAAGCACAATATTGACAACATAAATTAAAAAGAAAGATAACACCTTGAATAGAGAATCCGTAGATGAAATCTTTGTCTCTAAATTAATGAAATCAATACTCAACGATGTTCCCAATCCGTACAGCTTCAATTCTCCGTGAATAGCTAAAAGAATGAAACCCTAGCTATTACAAAGAAATAAAACCCTTGCTCAAGCTCTCTCAAAGTTGTCACCCACTAAAATATGTAAACCCTAGCCTTATTTATAGTAATTCTATGAAGATATTTGCTAATAAGTCCTTAATGAACGCCTTGTTGAAAAAGAAAACCTAAAGTGGGCCAAAATCGCAAATTTCCAAAAATTAGGTCGTAAACCTGCGTATTTTCCGACGTCGCGACGTCCATGGTCGCACGTAAACACGTCCACGCACGTCGCGATGTGTAGGGTCGAACTTCGCGATGTCGCGGCACGTCGCGACGTGGGAGGGGTCCCGACGTCGCACGACGTATCTCACTGGAAATTTCTCAAAACTTGTCCAAAAATTCAACCAAAAATCGCATTTTTAACGTCGGCGACGTGGAGGATCTTCAGCACGACGTGCACCCACGTCGCGATGTGAAGGGTCTGACGTCGCGACATGTAGATTTTTCTTCAACAATTTCGCGATCTTTCTTCCATTTTTCTTCCACTTTGCAACCGATTTGACTCTTTTGTGATTTCCCTCTTCCAAGAACACACCATGGTCAACAAACCTACAATTAAAACACTAAAACGAATAAAAACGAACAAGAACGACCAAAGAATTAAGTATAAACCCTACATAATCGGTGAATAAATTCACCTCATCACCTATCTTAGTTTCGGCCGGCCGAAAATATCGCGCTACTGGGTGAAAAATCCTGATTTTTCTGACGAATTTTTTTTTTTTGAAACTTTTGATGAAACCTTAGCGCGCGATGTTTTTGACGTGCGACTCAACAACGAAAACACAATGAATTCAGCACTATGAGGATGAACAAATAATGCAGAATTGACACCAAAAAGGACGCAAAGAAAAACAGCAGCAAAGACGACGCAAAAACAACAAAAATTTGGCAAACAAGAAAGCTAAAACAAGAACGATTTTGGGACAGATTTCAGCACGAATTTTGAGTGCGATTTTGGAGCATATTAATAACAAATTTAAGAGCTGAATCTAACACGAATTGAGATAGCAAGAATGACTCAAAACAGCAGCAAGAAAGACACAATAACTGCAGCAAAAAGAAGCACAAAAATAGCAAGAAACGAAACGGATTAACCTGAATTTTGGAAACAACCTTTGCTCTGATACCACTTGATACGAATGGAGTAGCTTTTGAGTTCTATTTCACACGTTTTCCACACCCTTTGGATCGTTATTTCTCAATAATCCCTAGACAAGCACGAACACAACAAGACAAAAAGATATTGAACGAGAAGGAACAGAAGAAATCAACCAAACCCCAACGTTGACACAAATAGATTCAGTCCAACTAATGTAAATCAAAAGTTAAACTTCCTCAGTTTGGCGTGTTCTATAAATCTAGAACGAGTAAGCTCAACCTAAAGCTCCTCACTAAAGGTATTGCGGTCTTATGATTATTCAATTGAAATCAATTGAATAAAGCACGTCTTATAACTTTTCAAGGCTGTAAATTTTCTTTAGCAAAGCTAAACTTTTATCAAACATCATCTATGTAAAAACGTTACAATGGCCATCCTTAAATAGGGAAGAATTCGGCCATGCAAAGGAAAAAGGAAACGAGAAGCAAATTACGATTTGACTTCTTGGCTAACTTGAAAGTTTCCTAAAATATTACTTTCCTAATTATCATGTAAGATAATTGGATCAAGTAATTACTTAGCCCATACTTAAAACACAAAGACTTAAGCCCATAATTAAATATTTAATGGACTTAATTATTACAACTCAAAAATAAATCCTAAATTAACAATGAGAATGGTGTCAACACATCATGAAGCCCAACACGCCATTGCTTGGTCTTCTCAGCCTTTGTGGAGTTTCTTCAAGGTGGATCATGAATTGTTAATGAAGAAACATTCCAAATAACTTCATCTTGAGATGGTGATACAAGAGCTTCCTCAAGTCCTTCACAAGTTGTCACCATTAATGAATGCAAGGCTGCCTTCATCTTTGAACTCCTTGATCTTGCCATTGGACCATCAAGACTCTCCAAAGGATCTCGTAAAGGTGGACTAGGTAACATGGGCTGATTTCCATCAGTTAAGGTATTTTAATCATTCAGATTTGGATTGTAATCACGTTGATAAACAAAAGTTTATTATTTTGAATGGTTTGTCTTTTGGGGATGTAAGATACGGTGAATATTTTGTTGAACATTTTATTGGTAATTTTCAAGTTATAATTTATTAATGTTCAAGGTTACAGCCCAGAAGTGAGTCGGGCGTAATCTAACGTTCCCGTCGCATTTTCGTATAAGGGAATTGGGCGGGGTGTTACATCTTTACTCCTATCTTCAGCCCATTTAATCCTCCAAAAATCTCTCCAATTAGCTTCTATCTCTTCTGCACGCACCACACAAAATCCTCTAGATTCTGCAATAATTAAAACCTTTAAGTACAGATTTTTCCCATTTAAGCATATTAAAGTGCACATAAAATTATGAATATTATGTACTTATCAAATATCCCCACACTTGAATGATGCTGGTCCCTCAGCATTCACATAAAATAACTTACAACTAAACACAAACTAACTAAACCACTTCTCTAATATAAACACTAATCCAACCAAACTGAAAAGAAACTCTTTCAGAAATTCATGCTTAGTCCAAGTAACAAGTTCATACATAACCAAGTCATCCAAGTCAAAATAAAAAATTCTGAGTAACTCTCCAAGTTCACTCCAAGCACTCATTAATGTTTACAATCAGGTTTAACGATTCATCAAAATTGCGCATAGAAACTTACAACAAGTTTGCAAATATGTCACAAGATAATCATAGTATCAAAACTAAACGGGAATCAAAAGGTCTTTCAATTGGGTTGTAATGGGGTTAGGGCTTACAAGGTAGGATATAAGATGAAATAAAGGATAAAAAATAAAACCAAGGTGTAAGCAACCCAAAGTAAAATATCCCTACACTAATCTTGCATCAATCTCAACTTTTCATTTTCAAAACTCATCAAGTAATTTCAGCACAACATGTACTTTTTTTTTGTGCTTTCTCATATATTTTTCTTTCTTTTCTTTCATTTCTCTTTTTTTTACTGCTGCAGTTTAGGCAAATAGCACAGAAAAAATTCTGCAGATTTTTCTTTTTCTCTGCCCAGTGCTGTATGGTCGAACAACCGACTTCATCTTTCACTTCAGCTTAACATATATAGAGACTTTTTCATACAATTCTCTCCCATTCAATCAAGGGGGTAACAAATCATAACAAACTTAGTCACTTACACCTTAGGGGCCAAAAGAAAGCTAAAAAGGGTCTTAGGTGAAACTTTTAGGTAGGTTTAAACACAAAGAAAAAGTTAAGGCTCAAAGTGTTAACTAAGGGTAAATTAAGGTAGGAATGAAAAGTAAAGTCAAAAAGGGTTAAATCCTAAATGCCTTTATCATATTCAAGTTTAATTTCAACACCATAGAATCCATGCACAAAAAAGTAAATTCAATAAATCAAATATGTGCAATTTACACTCATTCAAAGAAATTATTCAATTAAGCACCAACAAAGTGGTCATTGTATGCTTGGCTCAAATCCTCATTTTAAAGTAGGCAAAAATAAACTCAGAATATGCATTCGTCATCCTTGGGGTCATTCAAAATTATGCAAAAACCAACACAATAAACTAAGCAAGTTTTAATTATGTTCAGTTGGCAAGATAATGCTCATAAGAGTGAAACAATTCAAAACATCCTACAACAAATAACAAATTAAAACAAATTTTAATTATGATTTTTTTTCGATTTTTGGTATTTTAAAACAAAATTACACATAACATATAACACCTCCCCACCCTTAAACAATAACATGTCCTCATGCGAAAAAGCAAACAAACTAAAACATAATTAAAAAGAAATACACAGAAAATAAAGAGATTAGGGACAGCCTGATCATTGTGGGGGTTGCTGCGGGGGCAAACGAGGACTGCAGAACTGGAGAATATTAGAATTTGAAATTTTGATTACTGTGATTTTAAAGGAAATTCAGAGACCATGGCAGACCCAAGAAACGCTATTAATCACCTCTTCTTGAAAATCAACAATATCTCATTCAGCCGCAAGTGCATATTTAACGCTGCTTGAATGGTGGTGGTTGGTGAAGATTCCTCCAGTGAAGTTGAAAGTTTCAGTAGAGGAAGGGAAGCGAACTTCATATTCACCATTGTGGTGGACTTGGTCGGCGATAATGGAGGAGTGAAAGGTGGCGGATCGTGGAAGGATTGATGAAGGCGCCACTGGATAAGTAAGGAAGAAGATGGTGATTGCTGATAAGGTTTAGAGGAGGACAAAATTAGAGAATGGTTGATTTGGGACTATTGGGACTTTTGTGAATAATAGTGGTGGGTCACTTAGTATAATAATGTGTGTCTCTTAGGCCCAATGCCTATTTAAAGGGCTATTTCCTTTGTTCCCTTTCTTAGTTCACCCACTCCATTACTGCAACTTAATCATCTCCACATCCATGACCACGATTGCACACAAATCTGGACAAGAAGAAAATTTTATTAACTGGCAAGAAAATTAAATAAATAACTAAAAATTAAAAAATAAAATAAAATTTAAAATTGGGTTGCCTCCCAACAAGCATCATTGTTTTAAGTCCTTGGCTAGACTAAGTACGTGTCAAACTCGGTAAACCATTGGAGGAGGCTCGGGAGGTGGTCTTGGAGAAGGTACATCTTGTATACAAGTCAAAGTTCCTCCTACATTTTCCTTGCATTTTCTTTGGTTCCCAAGCAATTTGATCCATAAGCTTTGAGTAAGATTCTTGTTGGTGACAGTGGGCATCATTTTTTCCTTACTCAAAAATCCAGATTTCAAATGTTTATTTGAGGATCTAAGTTGCAGAATCGAAACTTGTAAAATATAAGGAAAAAGAGTATTAGCAGGATCTCGTTCGGGCAAACGGAAGCTTTATGGGTTGCTTAACAACACTTGCAGCGAATTCAATGATATCGTTTCATCTCCAATCTCTTCATCCTTCAATTCTTTAACTTCAAAATCTGGTTCTTTACATTCATACGATAGTGTATCCTCAAGAACAATCGGCATGTCATCACATTCCACCACCATCTCGTCTTTTAGATGTTGGTTTCTCTTGGCAAGAAACTCTTTTTCAAACTTTGCAACCTTTGGCATTTTTCTAATTGCTTCAAGGAAAGCGTCTGCAATCTCCACCTTATTGAATATGGTTAAGATATTACTCATGTCATCATCCTTCACATTCCTTGTTAACCTGCTAGGTAAAGGCGGAGGAATTTTAAATTCTGAAGTAGGCAAATTCAATTTAGAATGTACCTCAGATTTCTGCGCATCCGTCGTTTGGTCGAACGACGACTCCATTTCTGGGCTGATGGGTTGTTGAATTTCAAACTTTGCCTCTAGTTCTTCAATCTTTTGTCCACTACTTAACATCATCTGATTGACGTCTTCCCTTGGATTAACCAACACTTGGGATGTGAATTTTCCTTGATTACTAATCAAATCATTGAATTGAGTAATTTGGTAACTCAATTCTTTAAAACTTGCCATTGTGGCTTCTCTTTCTTGTTGCATCACATTCAAATGTGGAAAGAATAGAACTATGTCTTGTTGTAATATATCATCTTGTGTTTGCACATTGCCTCTCTGCATAATTTTAACTGAGTTAAGTAAATTTGCAACTAAATCTTCAAGAGATGTACCTGAACTAGTAGTGGGTACTGCAATGTTTTGGCCAAAAGAAACCATTGATTGTTGTTGTTGCCATGTCCATGGTGATAGCTGTTGCTGCACCATATCCCCATCAATGTAGTTTGGGTAGTTCCACCACTCTGAATTGTATGTATTGGAATAAGGGCTGTAATTATTTTGCGGATGAAAACTTCCAATTGTATTGAATTGTGCCCTTGGATACTCCTGAGCAAATTGACACATAACTGCAGGATGGCTTAGATCTCTATGCACGAGCGATAGCAAATTACCGCCAAGATGCTGGTTCAGCCATGGAAGCTTCCTCTGTTAAAAGTTCTGGTTCAGCTGGGTTTGTAGTTCTGCTCGTCGTCGTTCGGGCGAATGACGCTCCTAGTGTTGAACCAGAATTAATTCCTTGGCAATGTTAATCGCCTTACTATCTTTTCGATTTCTGGATCGAAAAGCAAATCTGGGTTAGAAGATCTGGACATTAACCAAAGAATAATACAAATTAACTAAAAAAAATAGCATCGTTCCCCGGCAGCGGCGCAAAAATTTGGTGTGTCGTTTCTGTACCAAAATTAATTCTTAATCTAAAGATTAAAAATAGTCTAATGGGAGTAATGTCGATCTCACGAGGAACAACAATTCTTCTTAATTAGTTAATTTGCAATCGTCACAACAAATAAAGTTATAAAGAAATTTATGCATAGGAAACTAAACAAATTCAAGAATTAATTACCAAAGCAATTAATATCATAAAAATACCGAATTAAATTACTGAAGATAAAAGTCTGACAAATAAGCAATCCACACTAATCTTTATTAGTTGTTCATTGACGCAAGGATAATAATTTTATTTTCAATCAGTCAGTTATAGGACACTGAGAATCGGCTCTGACGTGTCCCAATTCTTCCTTACTTATTCGATAGTGGACAAGTATCAGTTTAATCCACTATTTCCCTATTTCTAAAATAACCAGGCCAGAATCAGCCGATCACCCAATTTAATGTTAAAAAAGCATTAATTCTTAAAATGACCTAACTCTAACAAATTATACTATGATCAGCATACAATAATTTGTTCACCAATTGTCTCCGTCTACCTAGACAATAGTTTTGTCACTAATTAATCTTACTAATTCAATCCAGTGATTTAACTAGAGAATAATTGACTCTACCTAAGTTTATTAAAGTTGATCAAGCTTTAATCAAATTAGGTAATGAACGCTATTCATAGAAAACTTTTGGAATTGAATATAAAATCATTGATTAACACAATTTGTTCTCACAACTTAATCATAATTAGTGCTTCTTACTTACTTACCAGATGAAGAACTACTCACAATTATTGTGTTCTCTTATATAGAAGAGAACAAACATCTTTTCCTAATTTTATTGAAACAATAAATCTTCTTGTTTTCCAAATCCAAATCCGATTCGGCCAATCATGGCTCCATTATCTATGTATAGATACATGTCCTAATTTGATCCTTCCACGATTTTGGGAACTTCCAAGAGTCCTCTCATTTGCCAACTCTTTACTCCTATCTTCAGCCCATTTAATCCTCCTAAAATCTCTCCAATTAGCTTCTATCTCTTCTGCACGCACCACACAAAATCCTCCAGATTCTGCAATAATTAAAACCTTTAAGTACAGATTTTTCCCATTTAAGCATATTAAAGTGCGCATAAAATTATGAATATTCTGTGCTTATCAAATAAAAAAATATCTTTAAATAAAAAAAGGCATATCTTTAAATAAAAAAATATCAAATTTACAAAAGAATCCAAATACGAAGCAAAAAATCCAATAAATAAAAAATAATATTAAACCCAAAAGATAACCGTTTGAGAAAAAAATATATATAATAAGAAACATAGATATGGAGAGAAGACGTAGATAAAACAAATTAACTAAAAAAATGAAAATTAGAAATTACGAAGATGTTTGCATAACTTGAAAATTAATCTGCAAAACAAACATGGAACTAAAAAGCCAAAAACTCATAAATAACGACAACGATCAAAACATTAAACCCAAAAAATAGCAGATAGAGAAAATAAAATAAAAAATATAATAACAAATATGGATCTACAAGAAAAAGTAGGCAAAACAAATCAAATGAAAACATAGAGTGAGTAGAGTGAAAAGAGAGAGGGAGAGAAAGAAAGAAGAAAAGGAGAATGAGAGAGGCAAAATGCCGCAAAAAGGGAAGACGTAATAGAGTAGTAAAGAAAAGGTCAAAAGCAAAGTATTTATATGCTCAACCGGATATAACCCTAAGGGCTAGTTTGGTTGGTAGGGAATTTGGGTTGGGAAAGTAATATTTTTCCTAATTTTCAAATTCCTGTGTTTGTTTCAAATAAGGAAAGTAATCATTTTCCTAATTATTAAATTTCTCCGTTTGTTTCATCTAGGGAAAGTAAAAAGAATCCTGAACCAAGGAAAATAACTGCAAGATTCTAAGATTATGAATCCTCTTTAAAAGGTGGTATTCTGATTCCTCTCTTGAGGATTTTGACTATGTGGCTCTTTCTTTATGTTTATTATTTGTATTTTGAGTTTAATATGTTTCTTATGTTAAATTTCAATTCATTTGGTCAAATATTTTTTTTTAGTTTGATATTTGTTTTTATTGAATTTACTACTTAACTGAAATTAAAATTTTTGTAGTTTTTAAATGTCTTTATATTGACTTTAGAAAGGTAATTCAATGTAAAAAAAGTTAAATAGATGGATGGTATGTTATTTTTTTATTATTAAAATTATTAACATTATGGGGGGTTTAATATATTTTTTTAAAAAACTCAAAATTGTATTTTATGTTGCTTTAGACTTTTTCTTTCATATTTTTACTTAATTAATTTTCATACATTTTATATTTTCAATACTTATTGTTTAATAAATTTTAGCTATTTTTATTAATATTAATTTGTAAATTTATTTTTCATTTATTTGATCAACTATTCTTTTTTTTAATAATATTAATAAAGAAAATTTTTATTTTAACACTTTTTTATAAGTTGTAGTTAGTAGCTTAATTATTTAATTAAATTAAAAATGATAATTTTTACAATGATGAAAATATAAAACATAATATTAAAACATTTACTATAAGGTAAAAATATATAAACTATATAAATGGTTATGTATAAGTATAATATACAAATGGAATTCAAATAACATTATTTGATTCAATAATTTAAATCAAATAATAAAATAAGAATCATACTAATTTTTTAAAGAATCTATCCAAATACAGGGTAAGTATTCAGATTCCTCACAATTTGCGACGACCCAGACCGCCCCTTAACCCGGAGTGAGTTGGACCGTCAAACCTGTACATTATCCCAAATTACCCTTCTTCCTCTTAATTAAAATAATAACCGGAATCAAGATGTCCATAAGATTTTTTTTAAATACTAATACCATATTCATCATGCATAATCTTATTATTAGATTTTTTTGTGGGGGGGGGGGAGTCGAGCTTTTATATATATAATAAGCAAAATACGATGCTGGATATACCCAAACGCATCGTTTACAAAAGGAAAGCGAGCACTATGGATTACTACTCCAATACATGATTTTAGAATTAAATGTGTAAGAGGGAATGTAGAAAATGTCTACTCTAGGAAACTAGATTATAATTTTCTTCTTTCCAGTCAGAATTCTACTGTAGGAAGCAAATGAGACGACTATAATGTCCAGCTTCAGAAGTTGAGTCGGCAATGTAGGTTTGCCTTGAGAGCATCTGTCTGATTTCTAACCACTCTACCAATCCAAGCAATCGCAGTTGAATCCATTTAGCACAAGATATTGGTAAGGCAAGTTCCAAGGATTATCACACTAAAGGCAGGGACACATGTATCCTATGTATCCTTAACCATCCGTGTGCAAATTTAGGAGAAGTATTTGTCAACAATCACATAGCCACAACTTCATCAAAGGTAAATCCATCATTAATCCTCCACAACCAGAGGTACCACCCAAACTTGGTTTTCCATATGCATTCACTACGCTAACGTACCAAGCTAGGCAAAGCATGTGTACATAGTCACCAAAATAGAATCAAACGTGCACCAAGTACAACCAACCAACCAGCAAAAAATTTACAGCAATACAAACCAGCACAATAAGGTTGCCATACTCGTTAAAGTTTAAGCCAGTTACTCACCATACTGCCAAGCAAATGTATCAGGCTGCTATTCCAAGGACAAGAAAACAAATGCTTTATCAATGGCAACAAATCCTTAAATTCATCAGCAGCTAGAAGAAAGTACATGAAAAAGCACTTTAAGCAACTAAAGGCTTCACACTAAAATCAGTCACCGAGCACTTGCATCAGACAAAACGTAACCCAATAATTTTTAGTTTCTGCATACGAATCATCCACCAGACAAATTAAAATGAGAGAATATATTCAGCTTAATCATCATCCACCCACCACCAAAAGATTGACAGATTGCCGCCAGAGTGATGGAGGGAATGAGCGTGCACTCTAATCGAGGGGGCTGAGCTCAAATCGGGATCTAAGCTCAGATCGGGTGGTGTTAGCAGGAGGAGATGTCGCCGGGAGCTGGGTCCCCCAAGCCACCAGCGGAATTCTTCGCGTGCTTGGCCGATCTGACTGCTGGCACCGGGATCCCGATCTGATAGTAGATCAGAGTAAGCTGGAGCTCAGCTTCGAGCTCGCTTCAACGAGATCCTGCCGCCTCGGGATACGAGCATGTGCATCAGTCAGCTCACTGAGTTCTTGAGGGTGCTTGTAGACTGCACCACGAGCTGTCTTGAAGTGATTATCTCCAAAAATGTGTGGAGAGAGCATACGAGATGTAGAATCAAGTGGGTCAACAGCAGGATAGATGCTAAGCTCCGAGACATTGAGGACACGGATTGAAAAATCGGCAGACACAAAAAAATGCTTCACAGGAATTGAGTTTGGATCGGGCCTTTCAGCTTTGGAGCTGAAAGGCCCTTGGAAATAATTTTAGATGGTTAGAGAGAAGGAGGAGAAAATTTCTAGAGAGAGAGGAGGAATTCTGAGTGTCAACACCCTCATTCATAGATTAAATATCAAAGCGCGCCTGTATGTACAACATCAAACTATCATCTACATCTACAACATCGAAACATCCACAATACAATACCATAAAAACCTTCCATACAATCCCCTACAAAATTACATACGTAACTTTAATGTACAATCACACTTTTTGTTTCGCAATGTACACCAACTTCAAAATCTGTCTAACAGGCTCCGTGGCCCCACCTCTTAAATTCGTTAAACTGGCTCCTCCTGACCAAATTCCTTCGAATCCTCTGAAATAAGGGTTTTAGAAAATGTGGTGAGCTATAACGCTTAGTGGGGAGGAAATATGACCACTTGGTATAAAAAACATAATGAAATTTCACAATTATTTTCACAATTTATTATAGCAAATTACTAAGTCAGTCAGTCACATATAACACAAGTATTCCGAAGGGAATATGCACAAATATTACAAGTATCATATATATCAAGCAGTAATCATTACCAGACCAGTACCAGCCTTATACCACCTTACAGTCAGTGGAATATTCATACCACTGTTGAAGCTACCTTATCCATCACAGTCAATAGTTACCCCGCAGGTAACAGTGTGACATCCGAATTTGTCACCAGTCAGTCAGTACCCACTTTGATAGAATTAAAATCTCCTTAACTCATTCAAAATGGAGTTGGTGTCATAGTAGTCCTAGGACAATCGTCGGCCCTTGCCGTCTCGAATGCCAATAAGCTACATATGACGGGGCTCAAATATTTTAACATTTCCAGACAGTCCAATCTTTATAAATAACAAGGTAAACAGACAAGACGCCTATACATTTATAGGGGTACAAGTAAATTATTATGTTCTCATTTATTATTATATCTACTACCATTTTTTTTGTTATTATTTTACTTGTATCATTATGATTACGAATATTATCATTAATATCAGTATTATTTTCCCTTACTAATATTATCATTATTAAAACAAGAATTCTTTTACAAAAGTGAGGTAACGTAAATTTTCCTTTAAGGTTGACAATAAACTTGAAATAAAGCATTAATTTTAAAGCTTAAGGCTTATAATTGAATAACGACACCAAATCCCATTAAAACCATTTATGTTATTATTTCAATACCCTATAGCCCAAACTGATAGTGCACAAAAGCCCACTCTTAAAAGGTTCACTTCATATTAAACTCTAAAACCCCATTCTTATTACTCAAATTCATTTTAATTCTTGATGGACTAAAGCCCAAATCGGTAGTGCACTGAAGCCCATGCTTATTACTCATATCCATTTTAATCCTTGATGGACTAAAGCCCAAACTGGTAGTGTACTGAGGCCCATACTTATTACTCACATCCATTCAATCAACTCCCAATCTTCACTAATTCTTAATGGACCCATTTTTCACCATCACAAAATATTTAAAAAGCCCAAATCAAGTTAAATTAGTCCAGCTTCATCATTCTTGTTCTTTGATCTTTTGGCTATATTTCCTTAAGTTACGTGGAATTTCTAGAATTATTTAAGGAAATTGTTTATGGTTAAGCTTTGTAACTGATTTAATATAATTTTCCTTTCCTTCTCTTCTTTCTTTTCCCCTGATCGAATACACCCCAACATCCTCTCCAAGATGAATCCTTTTCTTTTTCAAAATATAGAACTCACTTTCTGCTTCTCTTTTTTTTTTTGTTTCTTACTGCCTCAGCTTACAACGTTACAAGGTGATTAAAACACTCTTGTTTAATCATCCCTTACAAATGTTTAATTTTCTTTACCTCAAACGAAACCAAAATCCAGCAAGCAAGATTACCCGTATGAACCCAAACACCAAATTCAATCATCAACTTATTAAAGCTACCACAAAACCATGAAAAGGATTTCATTGTATTAGTCCAACACTGAAAATTCTGACAAGCCACTTTAGTTCAAGCAACAAATTTCAAGGAAGGAGCAAGAACTTTCTTTTTTTTTTAATCATGAATCCCCTATTGCTGCACAATTATACCACAGGACAAGAGAAAAGAATGACCTTCGCGACCATAACTTTACAAGCAACAATTGCTGGGTGTTTTTTCCCCACCTGTTAAGAAGTTTTCAAAATTCTTCCAAATTAAACAAAGTGGATTTGTGGAGCCTTCTTTTCCTCTTCTACTTCTTCTCCTGCTCTGCACCTTTTTCCGTTTCTTCTTCTTTTTTTCTTCTTTTTCTTCCCTTTTTTTTCTTCTTCTTCCCCTTTTTTCCTTCTGTTCCGCTCTATCTTTCTTCCGTTCCTTTTTCTCTCTTCCCCTTTTTATCGTTCAAAGTTATCTAATTTTTACCGATGATTGCCACGAATTACTGGTGGTGATGACGTGTAAGTTTAACAGCTTACACGTATATCACCTGTTTACTTTTTTTTAATACTTTTCTTAATTTATCAATAAATCCTTATCTTTTATAAATACAAATTAAGACCCAAACTTAATATTAGTTAATATAATTAATTTCCTTATAATATTCTAAAATTGATAATTTACTCCTAAAAATGAATAATTAATTAAAATGCAAACTATTAAATCACCATTTTCACAAAGCACTATGAATTCAAAATTTATATTAACGTGCAAATTAAAATATCCAATGAGATTATTACTTAAAAATTCTGGAGTCTCACACAATTAAATTCTTAGGAATCAGATGATAAGGAAAAATATTCATTTTCCTCAAAATTAAAATCCCAAGAATCATATTCTTATCTAACATTACTTTCCTGTCAACCAAACGAGCCCTAAAGGATAAGTTTAACTGGTTACAAATCAATAGTTGACTGGACAAGAAGGATACCAAATAAGTTAAACGGTAAAAATCACAAACACACACAAAAGTAATGAAACCGGTGGGCTATCGGCAATTGATACAGGACGAGAAGGACATAATTTGGTCCGAACTCCCACTTTATAATAGTAAAGATATGACTGTTTAATTTACCAAGAAAAAAAAATAAAAACCTTTGCTCGAAATGGGTTTAGAAAAAAATCGGTTGGAAAAGATTTGGAAGAAAATAAGGTTATAGATAAGAACTATAGGATAAGATTGAACTTAAAGCTAAAAATTAAAGATATATTTTTGAGAGATTAAATCCTCTATCCAAGATTATCTCTATTCTAATTTGACCTTCAAAATAACGTAGTTTAACTAAAATTATGTATTGAAAGAATAAATGTCACTAATAGATTCTAACCAATGATTGAGTGAATCCTACAACGTAGTTTAATTTTGGACATGATAATACATATAATCTTGAATAGAAGATCCCTACTCTATTCTTAATGGGTTTTGATAGGTTTGGTTTTAAAATTCTGAATTGGTAAATTTGCGAATGGGGTTGGAAAGATTTTGAGGAAAATAAAGTTATGGAAAAGGACTATAAATTGAAATAAGATTGATCTTAACACTAATAATTGAAGATATATTCTTGATAGATTTTGATTGCTAAATTGCAGACTCTGTTTGGATGCTCTTGTTTTAGTGATTTATTTCACAAATGCAAAATGAGTCGTTTGTTTTATTCAATTTTTTCATCAAAAATTTAAAAAACAAAAACAATGCTACAATAATTATTTTTGCTACAGTGTTTTTTATAAATAAAATATTATATTTGAATTTAAATTTTAAATTTTAATAATAAATAATTCTTTCTAACACAATTTTCACCAAAATAAATTAATAAAATATTAATTTAAATTTAAATTTCAAACTTTTATTAATAAAAAAATCTTCAATACAAATCCAAACAAAGCAAAATTATTCATTCCAAACACTCCCAAAATATTTTTTCTCATAACAAATCCCAAGAAAAAAAATTTCATGACAAAATCCAAAAATACTTCATCCAAACGGAGCCTTGCTGAATTGGCTATTTTCTTTGATATTACAACTGATGGTGGTGATTTTGTTTTGGTTAAAGGATAAGGAGAAAGAAGGTGAGGGTATTTTAGTATTTTGAAGTACAATTGAAGGGTAAATATGTTTTTTTATTGAGATATGTTACTTATAGTTGAAATCGTTAGTTTTGCAAAAAAAAAAAACTCAAACTATAGAGGATAAATTGAATCTTTATGAACTACGAGTAGGTAATTAGTCAATTTCATAAACCACAGTGAGAAAATTAGCAATTAACCCTTAAAGCTAAGATAAATCACTAAAATTGTAAAAGTCTTTTAGTGTCGAAAAATAAAGAAGAAATAGTAATTTTATTCGCAACAAAATAGAAAAAAAAACAAGAGAGGAATTACCGATGATAAGTTATCTGGTGATACAAGTTTCTACAAATACGGATACATTCTCCATCTTTCAATTCTTTTTCCAACGGAGCAAAAAATTATCAATTATTTGTTTAGATAATGTACACTCATTGGGATTGTGTAAAAAATTTATCATTCATTTCTTTAAATGTAGATTTGAAATTGATCCTTCAGATAACAAATGAAGATTGCAATTTTATAGAAAAAATGTTTTAAGATTATCAAATGTGAAGCGAGATGACATTTGAGATGCAAGAACCAATTGTGTGTAAATTGATAAAAAAAATTTGTGTTTTTTAATTGGAAAAACTACAAAAATAGTCATTGATATTACAAAAAAAAAATTTATTCACATTAAAAATGATGTATTTTAATCATTGGCATTTAAAAACGTACATCACAAAAAACAAAAAAAAATAATTACCCCAAATATCAACACTAGAATATCTAGGGGGTGAGGGCCACCAAAATTTGAAAAATTATACTAATTTTCTTTTAAAAAATTACAAATTTTCAATTAGGTTCTTAAGAAAGTAAAATTTTACCCCTCTAAAAGTTAAAATATAATTTTTGCCCATCCAAATAATTCTCAATGTTTTCGCTACTGAATATCAAGGAAACACTCAATCAACATCAAATCCCCCTAACACTTAAGATATTTGATTGTCCTCAAACAAATTGAAGGAATTAATAAAAACCCCCTATTCATTGCGCATAAGAAGGTTGTTGGTTAACTTGCTCTTTATCTTCTACTACACTTGTTTGCTGCGAAGGCTTTTTTGCTTGTTTATTCTTCTTTGCTTGCTCATGCTCAATCTATTGAACTAATTTGAGGACCATGTCTTGCACCACATCATGGATTTAATTTTGCTCCAAAATAATGAGTGAAGTCTTCTCAACCTCTGATGGTTCTTGATTGTCCTCATGAACCTTCTCATTTTCTTTGCTTGAAGGTTGAGTGAAATGTAGTTGTTGGGAATGTTGTGGAGTTTCTTATAGAAAGACCGTCATGAATTCATTGATCTTCTTCATATTGTCAACAATGGTAACAAGCTTCTTGTCCATGTTGGAGATTTTGGAGTTTGGAGTTTACAAAAAATCATATCAACAAGAACACTTAAGAATGTTCACAAATGATCCGATAAACTTTGAGGAATGTATATCACAAAGTATGAATCTAAGGCGTGTTAGACACTTTCCTTAAAGAGTTTATTGCCCCCACTAACTTGCTAACCGGGTTTAAGTAGGCAACCTCTTCTAGGATACAATAGATTCAGAAATAACCAAGTAGCAAGCTCTTGGATTATTTCCACAAGAATACGAATGCATGAGTTAGAGTGTCTTATCCCAACTTGACTAATAGCACACACATATATAGAGAGCTCTTGGATTTGGGATGTAACCTTTCAAAGAGGTGCCTCAAATTTGTGGTGTAACTCTTCAAATAGATACCACAATTTTGGAATGTAACTCTTCAATAAAAACATCAGATTTGGGATGCATCTTTTCAAAAAAGATGTCACAATTGAAGAGATGCAACTCTTTGAAATATAGCTACACTTGAATTTAATATTACAAACTAAAATTCCAACATTCCCCCACTTAGTTTGTAATATAAATATCAAACAAACACGTAAGATGTCATGCATAAAGAGAAGTAACTTTCATTTTAAACTTTTCTTTTAGTGTAAATAAATCACAAATCTTAGTAAGTAATTGGTGGCCAGGTTGCTTAAACCAATACTCAAAAAAAGATCAGAAATACCACACACATGAACCATCAAAATGCATTCTTGTATTCACATAAAATTTTAACACTATTACAGGCCATGTGCTCATCCTAGTTTCATAATCATATACAAAAGATTTACTCCAAACTTTTGCTAGAAGCGGCTCCACTTCTTATGATTACATAGGAGAACTTTTATCTTAAATTTTATATATTGTACCAATAAAACACAACAAGATAAATCCATTAAGAACTTAATGTTCAACCTACTCACTTAAGAGTAACAAAATATGCACCGTTAACTTGGAATGTTGTACACAAATCAGGTGCTCATAGCCACTTAATGACTTTTTTTACCCTTTAAACCTTTCAATCTAGGAAATACTAGAAGAAGGTTGGTTCCCATCATTGAATCATTTTAGTTTAGGAGTTTTAATTCCATTTCGGATGTTGTCTTACTCACCAAATCTCTTGCTAGAGATTTTGTCAACGGATCCGCCAAGTTATTATGAGTTCGTACGAACACAATGGAAACAACATCATTATTTAGCATTTCTCTAACAAGTGCATATCTCAAACTAATATGTCTAAATTTACCATTGTATACTTTGTTCAATGCTCTAGACATAGTGGCTTCACTATCACAAAAGATAGTTATAGGTGACATAGGTCTAGGCCAAAAATCTACATCTAGTAATAGATCTCTTAACCATTCAGCTTCTTTACAAGCTGAAGACAAGGCCACAAACTCAGCTTCCATAGTAGAGTGAATAATTAGAGTTTGTTTCTTTGAAGCCCAAGAAATAGCTAATGCTAATAATCCAAATTGCATTCGAGTATCCTTCAAGAACACAAGGAAAGTTATTATAATAGAGTCCTAAATCTCTTGTTTTCTTGAGATAACCAAGAACTCTTGTCACCGCTTTCCAATGTTCACTACTAGGATTCTTGGTATACCTAGCTAGTCTACACATGGCATAAGAAATATCAGGTCTGGTACAACTCATGGCATACATAAGGCTTTCAATAACACTAGCATACTCAAGCTGAGCTATTGGATTACCATTATTAACATGAAGCTTGAGATTTGGATCAAAAGAAGTGCTAGCTTCTTTCACATTCAAATGTTGATACTTCTTCAAGATTTTATCAACATAATGTGATTGAGAAAGAGCAAACCCCCACTATGCCTTTTAACTTTTATGCCTAAAATAATATCAACTTCACCAAGATCTTTCATCTTGAACTTAAAAGATAGATACTTTTTAGTTTCAACTATGCCATTTGTTGTATTACTAACAATGAGCATATCATCAACATAAAGACATATTATTACACCATACTCACTAGTGAATTTAGAATAAATGCACTTATCAGCATTATTATACCTAAATCCATTTGAAAGTATAACAGCTTCATATTTTTCATGTCATTGCCTAGAAGCTTGTTTAAGACCATACAATGTTTTTACTAACTTACACACCTTTCTTTCATTTCTAGGAAGTACAAAACCTTCCGGTTGTTCTATATAAACTTCTTAATCTAAATCACCATTTAGGAAAGCCGTTTTCACATCCATTTGGTGAACATGAAGATTTAATATAGAAGCCAAAGATAAAATTACTCTAATAGAAGTAATTCTTGCAACAGGGGCATAAGTATCAAAATAATCAATTTCTTCTCTTTGTCTAAATCCCTTAGCAACTAATCATGCTTTATATGTGAGAATTGTTCCATTAGTGGCACGTTTTCTTCAAAACACCCACTTGCAACCAATAGGCTTGGAACCTTGGGGTAAATCAACTTGAACCCAAGTATTGTTAGACAATATTGAGTCCATAGCATCATTTATAGCTTCTTTCCACAAAGCTGAATCTCAAGAATTTATAGCCTCACCATATGTTTTAGGATCTTCCTCTACATTAAATAAAAATAAAATTTTATTCAGTAGAGAATTCCTAGTTCTTTCAACAAGAAACATATTGGTTTGATACCACAAGAAATATGAAGAAAGATGATTATCTTTTCTTTGTCTTTGACTTCTCCTTGATTCATTTCGAGTGACAACTTCAGTTCTTGTTACTTCACTAGAAGTATCCAAATCTTGGGAAGTACTTGGCACAAATAATGTGTCCATTCTCACCCTAGAATCTTTAAGAAACTGATTCTCAAAGAATTCCATATCTCTTGATTCTATTATTACATTAGAATCAATGTCAAGCAATCTATGTGCTTTGGAATTTTCGGCATAGCCTACTAGCAAACTTTTAAGTGCTCTAGGTCCCAATTTTGTTCTTTTGTTATCAGGAACTCTATAGTAAGCCAGACAACCCCAAACTTTCATATAAGATAAGTTTGGTTTCCTTCCTTTCCATAACTCATAAGGACACAATTTAGTTTTGTATGAAGGAATTCAATTCTCATAAATAACAAGCAGCGAACAAAACTTTACTCCACAAATTATTTGGCAAACTAGAATTAAGTACATGAAATTCACCATAACTTGTACCGTTCTAGTTTCTTTCCAACCAAACCGATTTGTTGTAAAGTGTATAGTGCACTAATATGATATATTACATCATTATCTTCACAAAATTTTGAGAACTTATAAGAGAAGAATAAGAATTCACCATGTATACTACATCTCAAAATTTGATTCTTTATTCAAATGATTTTCTACAAGATACTTACAAGTCTTAAACAAATAAAATACTTCATACTAACTTTTCATTAGATATACATGCACACATCTAAAACAATCACTAATAAAAGTATTGAAGTATTTAATTCCACATCTTGTTAGAAGATCATTAAATTTTCACTCATTTGAATTCACAAGATCAACCATATGTCTATTCCTTTCAACTTTTAGGAAAAAATAACTTTGCAAGTTTCACATTTATTTATTCTCATGGGCATTAGTAGAGACAAAACTTTTAGACATGTAATGCAACAAACGTATCCTAGTCTATTATGCCATAAAGAGAAACAAGTATCAATACAATAAAAGAAACTTATCTGGTCTTGTGATTCATGTAGTTCCGCCAACCAAACCAATCAAACTTGACAAACCTTGATTCCCCACTTTGATAGCGATCTCTTGTGCATACTCCATAGTTGTACAAAATAAACTCTTTAAGATTGTTGGAGATTTTGGAGTTTGGAGTTTAGACAAAATCATATCAACAAGAACACTTAAGAATGTTCACAAATGATTCAATAAACTTTGAGGAATGTATATCACAAAGTATGAATCTAAGGCGTATTAGACACTTTCCTTAAAGAGTTTATTGCCCTCACTAACTTGCTAACCGGGTTTAAGTAGGCAACCTCTTCTAGGATACAATAGATTCATAAATAACCAAGTAGCAAGTTCTTGGATTATTTTCACAAGAATACGAATGCAAGAGTTAGAGTGTCGTATCCCAACTTGACTAAGAGCACACACATATATAGAGAGTTCTTGAATTTGGGATGTAACCTTTCAAAGAGGTGCCTCAAATTTGTGGTGCAACTCTTCAAATAGATACCACAATTTTGGGATGTAACTCTTCAATAAAAACATCAGATTTCGGATGCATCTTTTCAAAAAAGATGTCACAATTGAATAAATGCAAATCTTTGATATATAGCTACACTTGAATTTAATATTACAAACTAAAATTCCAACAGTCCATTTCTCCTAACTTTGACTTCACTTCTTGAATTTAAGCCATCATTTTGGTCATTCTTGGCCCAGAAGTCGTGCTTGTCAAATGTTGATTTTCTTGTTCATCATTGTCCTCTTCTTAGGTTGTTTTCTTTATTTTTTCAATGACGATACTAGGGACCTTTTATTCTCACTATTTCATCTCCCAATTGTTTCTTAACTTCTGCTAGTAGGCAAAATTCAGTTATCATAGTTGGGAAGAATAGTTTGAGGTTGTTAATGTCCAAGGTTAGCTTTACCTGGTAAGCTATCACTCTAACAACATTAATGGTCCTTCTCTCTTGGATGACCATAATCATCTCTAAGGTGCCTAGATTCAATGTACTCATATGTTGCCCTGAAATAAGTTTGGCTAGAATGAAAAACTGCCACACCTTGGTAGGAAAAAGGAGATGCTTTGCTTGAACATTGGCAATTTCTCCAATTTTTTCGTTTTCCATTCTACCCCAGGCTTTGTGACAACTGCTATTGTAAGGGCTGGCTATGTAGACGAAGTGGTATCCATCTCTATTAATGGTCTGCAAACTATAATGTTTATTGATGGATTTATGGGTTACTATAACTGGTTTGCCTCTAACTGTAACCACTCCATCTTTGGCTTCTATAGAATTTTAGTAGAATTCTCGAACCGTGGTCACATTAATATCCATAACAGATTCTGAACAATTTCTTCCAATTGTAAAATGTCAAGGTGTCATGAAATTGAGGTATTCGTTTAACCATCCCTCTATCTAGAAATAGTTTATTCCCAACAATTTTCTTAGACATCTCCACAGTCTTATCACTAACATATCTAGGTGTCTCTTGATCGATGCGTCTTTGGACAGGGTAAGAGAATCACAACCAAATCAAACAAAATATTGTCCTATTTCCTCACTCGTTATGGTGTATCAATTCACCATCTTTTATAGCAAAAAAAAGTATATGTGTCTACAGAGAGAGGGGAAGTAATACCAGAGTCAATAAATTCAAAGTAAACAATAGAAAAATCTAACTGGGGTATTGGAAATTAAAGCAATTGTTAAGAATGGAAAGGAGTGAATCAAATGCCTAAGTTAATAGCTGAAAGACAGTTAAACTAACAAATGCAAGTCCTGGAAGTTTCGGTTATGGTCCAATAAACTCTCACAAAGTATATTGAAATAATTAAATAACTTTGATTGCTATATTCTTGTCCGACAAGGTTACTGATGAGAATGAACCGTGTCCATGTACAATGTGTCAAAGACAAATTTTATGTGCTGAAAGATTCTGCCACAGTTTGGTATTTTTGACATATCTCTTTCGATATAACTTGGAATTTGGTGATTCAAGAACCCCTGGAACGATAAGAGATAGAGCTATTGGTGGAGGTCGGTAGCTCGACCTCGTCAAATACCCAAAATTACTCAACTAATGTAGAGGTGGCAAGTGGGATCGTATCCACAGGGAAGGTTTGGATGTCAAGAGATCACTTGTTCAAGAAACCAAAGCAAATGGGACAAATGCAAAACAATATGAATGCAAAAATGAGAATGAATGGGTTAGTATGCAAGCACTGCCTTGAGGATGAACCAATTGGTATGGATCTCTCCCTATTATCATTGACTTGTGTAACGACATGTATGAGGGGATTGACCTCTAGTGAACTTAGGACTGATCTTCTTGGTAGATCTCACAAGCCTAATTCACAATACTCCCGTGTCTTCCCTTGGTAGGGCAAGATTCAGGCTTAGCTTCCTAATTCCAAATCCCTATTTGGTCTTAAGGCCATAGCTAAAGGTTCAAGTGTTAATACTCAAATAATCCTAACTCTCTTTCACTGGATTGACTTCAATTGTCAGCGGGTACCGCAAGATTGAAGTCACAACAAGGCACAGATATTAGAACTCATACAATTTTGTTCCATATTCGAGTGATGTTGTTTCAATTTCCTTTATCAGCACTAAATTGATTTCAGTGGGTACCGCAAATCACATAAAGGGCATAATCGTGTGTGAGTAAGCATTGAAATGAAACATCAAACGATATGAACCAAAATCAAACACATAATGAGTAATACGAATGTCTCAAATAAGATTAGATCCATCAATTGACCCTCAAGACAGTATGATCTAAAGAAGGAAAAAGAGAGAGAAAATCCTAAGCTAAACTATGAACCCTAATCTAAAGAATGCTATGCTCTATTCTATTGTGCGGCCGTCTCCCCTCCTCGGGCTCCCTCTCTGATGTTCGTCTTGTAGTATTTATAGCTTCCCCTCGATGAGTCCCTTTGAATGGTTCCTAGAAGCTTCCTCCTTTCGCGGGGATGTTGACACGTGTCTCTGTAAATATTAATCAAAGCCAAAGTGAGGACACGTGCTTGGTACAAGACTTAATGAATAAGAATTATCAATGAAAATCATCAAACAGTTGGTGCTCGTGGGAGACATTTGCCTTGGTTGTTCACTTGTGTGTGTTAAGTGTAAAGAGGAACCGAGTGTAGTGTAGTGCCTACAAATTGCATGAAAAAAATCCTAACTAAAAATATAACAAAGGAAAAATGCATGAAAAAGTGTAAATCGTGCAAGTGTGTGAGGTGAGTGTGGCGGGCGCAGGGTGCGCCCGCCGTGTGTGTGGCGGTCGCACTGTGCGACAGCCGTGTTTTGTGTGTGCGTGTGTGAGGCGGGCGCATGGTGCGCCCGCCTTGTGTGTGGCGGTTGCCCAGTGTGACCGCCAAGTATTGTGCGCGTGTGTGAAGTGTTTGTGCCTACTAAGTGTGTTGTGTGAATAGTTGTGGACCTCCATGAAGACTAGGAGGTCCGTGGTGTGCTTGTGTGTTTTGTGGACTTGTGAATGTTGTGCGTGTTGTGAGAATAATGCAAGTGTGAGTGCAGAACTTGTGAATAGTGAATCATGGACTTGCAAATCATGGACTTTTGCATAGTGAATTGTGGACTTGCATGAAAACTTGGAGGTCAGTGATGTGTGGACCTTCATGAAAACTTGGAGGTCAGCGATGTGTGGACCTTCATGAAAACTTGGAGGTCCGTGGTGTGCAGCACTAAGTGTGTTGTGTGAGTGTTGTGTAAGTGAAGTGGTGGACTTGTGAATAGTGATTATGGACCTCTAAAGTGTGGACTTCCAAGTGTGGACCTCTATAGTGTGGACCTCCAAGTGTGGACTTACAAAGTGTGGACCTCCAAGTTTGGACTTCCAAAGTGTGAACTTCCAAGTGTGGACCTTGGCAACTTGTGTGGTGAGCCAGTGTGCTAGATTCAGACCACATACAAATATATCCGTTTCCAAAACATTTTGTAACACTTTGACACATTCCATCATTTATCAAATTTAGAGAATTCTTCCTCACAAGTCATTCACGTAGTACAGTTTCCAACAATATTTCATACAAAATATCAAGAAAGTAAAGTGAATAAGTCGGTGGAATACCGACTTATCATCTGCCCTACTTAAATCTTTGCTAGTCCCGAGCAAAGGAAAGCTAACTATCCACTCCACATTCAACATTCTCAACATCATCAACTTTTCATTTTCAAACTTTTTCGCATGCACTCAACCTTTAGTTTGGTAAGTTCACAGTCCTCCCAATTTATACAAGTTGTCAAGCAATGTACCATGAATAAAGACCAAACCGTCAGCGTGTAGTGTGTGCTGAGAGTTTCTCATGTTCCTTCACATTGTTTATGCAGAGTACTCAAGCAGACACTTAATCAAAAATTCTTGCACTACAGTCCTTTTGTCCAAATAGACGAACACTTTAAACATTAAACAACTTAACAAGTATTGTCATGCACATTGGTGCTTGATATTTTTCTTTTGTAATTCATGCCGCACATTGTTGCTTGGCTGCCAGGGTTTTGTAGCTATTTTTGCCAGTTATAGTTACCGAGAACGTCACTGACATAACCTCATTTCTACTTACCTGTCGGTAATTAAAAGGACGCCTTATTAATTACTCTCTAATTAATAAACAATCTAAGAGGATGCCTCATTAGATTTAATTCATTAACAGCATTAAGATGAGAGAAACCTGATTATGATATGCCCATATGGACGCTATATACCCATACCATCCCCTTATGCCCACTGTCGATGAATAACAGTCTTACCACCTATTAAAACTAAATGGACAATTACGGATCAACGTTTTTAATTGGTATTAGAATTTTCTATAATAAATTAAATATTGCCCACTATTCAATAATATAAGAGTTTGATTAATTAAGGAAAGATGTGTTATTTATTGCTTTGGATGCTAATAATTGCTCTGGCAATAACAGCAACCTATTAATAAGGGCATAATTGACAATATAATGAGATTATAAGTTAGTTAAGGGGATAATTGTTACATGATTGATTGGTCAAAGGTTCTTTTGGTAGTTTAATCAAACGTCAACTAATGTGTAATTTACAAGATAAATATTGAACAGAACATCTGTTCTCTTTGGAATCATATTCTTTGAATGATATAACCCACCAAAAATGGTTAATTTTAAGGATTTCTAACTTTTTATTTTCTTTACACCATTCATTAGATAGCATATCGCCATTTTATATAAGTGTTAAAAACGGCACAAAAACAACTTGAAAACGTCTACCAACGACAACTTTTTGAAATTTTTTCATTTTAATTGCATTCTCTTGCCAACTTTTGGTCACCTCGTATTATAGCCACTCCAACCTCTATAGGAAATTTCATAACAAAATGATATGGGGACCTGATATCCTTTAATTGCACCATGGCAAGTCGTCCTAGAATAACATTGTATGGAGACGTGACATTAAGGACTACGAACTCAACATAGATGAGTCTTTCCTTGGGATATTCTCCCAATGTCATTGGCAGGTTTATCATTCCAATTGGCATCGATGTTTCTCCTGAAAAGCCGATAATGTGTGAATGACAAGGTTTTAACTGTTTCTTGTCAACACCCATTTTTTGACAAGTTTCGTAATATAGAATATCGGTCAAATTGCCGTCGTCTACATATACTCTGTGAACTTCCTTGTTGGCAATGATTGCTTTAATTAGCAATGCATCGGTATGTGAAAATTTGGTCGGTACCGCATCTTCTTCTAAGAAGGTGATGGTATCTGTTGCATTGAACCATTTATGAACTGCCACTTACTCTAGAATTCCTCTGTTCTTCGATTTTTTGGAGGTCATTGAATCCCCATCATAGGGTCCTTCAATAATGGTGTGAATCACCCCCGTGATGTTCTTATCCGCATCGGAATTTCTGTCATTACCATTATCTCTTCTCCTTTTTTCGTCAGGATGATCTGGGTCTTTTTTATCTTTAGGTCGGTTTGATGAATTCCCAGTTCGGAAAAACTCTTTTAAGTGGCCATTTTGAATCAGTTCTTCTACATACTTCCTGAGGTCTTTTCAATGCTCAATATCGTGACCGCGTTGATTATGAAATTTGCAAAAGAACTTCTTACTCCTTTTGTTGTCTGGACCTGTCATCCGTTATGGGTACCTCACCGCTCCTCGGTTCTCCAAGATAGCCAGTACTTAAGTTAGTGTTTTATTTAGGAAAGTGTAGTTCTTGTCTTCACCAGTTGTAGACGTGTTGTATAACATTTTATCGAACTTTTGCTTTCGGTTCCCACCACCTGATGTTTTAGCTTTTTCTTCCTTCTTCTTTTCAGGTATTTTATCATTGTCTCGTTTTCGTTTATCCGTATCTTCACCTTTTGCGAATTTCTGAGCTCGCTTCATCATATCTTAAACACTAATAGGAGGATCTATTACAAAATCTTTGTACAGTCTTCCAGGTCGTAAACCGTTCGTGGAACCTCCAATCACCACTTCTTTCGATCTGTGCCCGAACTCTAAACTTTCATTTATGAATCTATCAACGTACTGAGTTAATGACTCTGAATCTCCTTGTTTTACATTGAGTAACTCAACGCTTGTTTTCACAAACTTTTCTCGTTGCACAAATCTATTTTTGAAAGCTGTTGAGATGCCATTAAAATCATGAAAGACCTTAGGATTAAGATTGTTATACCACAATCGGGAAATTCCCATCATCGTTATGCCAAAACATTTGCATAGGATTTGATCTGGATAATTATAAATCCTCTAACTTTGCATATAATGATGCAGATGTTCTGACGGATCCGATTCGCTGTTATAGAATAACAAATTTGGCATTTTAAAAAAATGTGGAAGAGGATAATTTTCTATATCATCCACAAATGGAGAATTTACCTCTGAAGCTCCATTACGTTTTGGTCGTGAAGTGGGTGGCAGGTCGGATGGTCCTATATCCCCAAAACGCAAATTCTGATCCCTTGGCTGTTCATATGGCATATAAAGGTTATGATGATCTTCTGCTCTTGTGCGCTGTCTATAATGTGCCTGTCTTTCATTTCTGATCAGAGATCTGGAATCTCTTCGGCGAGACAAAACTAAGATATGATCTCGATCTCTTCTGTTAGCACGTTCCTCAGCTCTCATCCTGAGTTCTTGCTCTTCTTGAAACTTTTGACATAGATCTCGTTCACGAATAGCCTGATTCTACTCTTCTCATTGCCGAGCCGTGCGAGCTTCACGTTCATCCAAATCTACCTAAGCGTGATTTGCTATCATCGTTTGAATTCGTTCTCCGTTTTCGATCAGAAACTTGAGTACATCCGGTGAATTCAAATCAATGAAGGGAACTGAACTTCCATTCTCAGAACCTCTTTCGTCTTGAATAGGAGTTCTGGTGGATGAATTCGCATGATCTTCCCTTAAAGGAGGATTAGTCTTCTTCTGATGATCAGGATAAGGAGAATTCCGAGTAGGCTGCTTGTCACGTTTTGACAATTGTAAACGAGTAGTAGGCATGATTGTTTTCTACTCCACGGTGGGCGCCAATTGATGAGCATGAAAATCTCACGTCGTCGATGTGTCGTTGGCAGGCTGTCTGGTCGTCCGAAACACACCGAATACCTGCAATAAAGTCCCTGCGATTAACCTAGGGAATAAACTCCGAAGCTTAAGTCATTTATGAGCCTTAAGCATTTATCGATATGTAATTGAGAGTACGAATATCCAATCCCCCTCCAAAGTGATGGAGGGGAAGTATTTATAGAATACATACCTGAGTTAGAGTTGTAATGAAACTCTAGTAACGTACCTTGAAGAAGGGTTTGCTGTAATATAAGAGTTGTAATAGGATTGTAACTCTTAGCATATATGTGTAATAGAAATAATTGCTGAAAAGGAGTTAGACTCCTATGAACTGAAGGATACTTGTTGTATTAGAAGTCTATTTCTGAGGTATTATATCTGTATTGAAATTCAACCCTCATCAGGGATCAAAGCAGTAAAGAATGTCGAGCAGGTTAAAACTATGTTATAAACAACTAAGAACATTCAAGCTAAAGAACTCAACGTTCAAAATATAAACCGCACTAAGGGCAAACTAGTGAACACCACACTTAGTATATTTCGATAGAAACACACTTATTTGGCATATTGAGATGATGATGGAGGTGGGGGAAATAATCTTTTCTATTTCTTTGTGGTAGATTTGATTGACAACATTTTGTTTGGTGAGTTTATAATAGATTTTGTGGTGGATTTGTAATGGGTTTAATTAGCAACAGCTTGTTTAGTGAAGGTAATAATGGAGATGGAAATAGAGATTGAGGTTGTGTTATGATGATGAAGGTGGAGAACAATAACTTAATAATAGAAGTTTTATGAGGAGAAAAAGAGAGAAAGAGAGAAGAAGAAGAAGAAGATAGGTTTGGGAGAGAGGGTGAGTGAGAGAGAGTATGATGGTAGTGGTGAACTTTTATAGTGGAGAGAGAATGAAGAGAGAGAGAGAGAGAGTATGGAGATGGGTGGCGACTTCTATGGAAGGATAAAATTTATTTAATTTTGTAGATTTAAATGAGGGGTAAAATAGGTTTTTCATAGCTTTTTGTTAGTTTTAAATGAGAAAATGACGAGAGTGGCCTTAAATGCATTTTAAAGAATATAGTGATCATTTTTTAAACAAAAAATATAGTGATATACAGTGGCACATTTAAAAAGTATAGTGACATTTTATGTAGTTTACTCTTATTAAAAAAAAATGTAACTCTATGTAGCAAGAAGCAATCATAGTTATGTAAAAACAAATATATAAGTTTTAGGGGTAAGGATTATGAATTTAAAATAAAAATACAAAATGTCAACAAATTTGATGGAAAGGTGTCAATAGTAGTGAGTGATTTTGAAAAAAATTCAAAAACGAAATTCAGCCATTAATTGTGAAGTTTAAAGTTCGATTTAGGAGATCAGTAAAGACAAGGAAAAGTCTACAAAAAAAGAGAAAAAGAGTAGCAAAAAAGATAACTTTTGAGAAGAATAAAGTTTAAATTATAGATGAATACGATAATAATGAGATACTTCATAATTAAAGAGAATGTTTACTCAGAAAGAGAAAGTAAAAGGAAGTACAATACATAAGAATTGATAGAAAAAGAAACCAAAAGGAAGTACAATACAGCAGAAGATAAAACTCAAGAAAAAATAAATTCATGTAAAACAAACCTTTTTATTCATAATTTAAATCTTTTTTTCATTGCATTATTTTTAAATAACATACTACAAAACGTACATCGCATGTGCCTAATTTCTAGAAGGAAAACTTAATTCCTTGGGTGAACATTTGAAATCTGTATTTTTGGTAAGGGGAGAGACACTGCCATCATGATAAGCAAACCTCTCACGAAGACCAAGAAAACAAGTTGATTTGGCATATAAGATTTTTGAACGAGAACAAAGAAATGTAAGTATTATTACCATTGGTTTTATTGTGAAAACACTCTGCATGGTAAAAATGTCTATCTAATTTATAGAAGAAGAAAGACTAATGAAAAGGTTTTAGTAGGAAATAAAATGTTGAATAACAAATAGGTGGTACCATATAATCCATACTTGTTTATGAGATATAACTATCATATTAATATAGAGGCGTGTTCTGACATATCCCATTAAAACTCTTCTTAATTTATTTATTTTATTTTATTTTAATCATGAGTTGGAAAATTTTGAAAATTTATGTATGATTCATGCTTTAATTGTGAAAAAGTGAATTGATGTTTTGGTTTTAGTTATTAAGTTCTATTAGAATTCTACACTGAATAAAAATATTTTACGGATTAATTTTTTTATCGATTAAATAAAAGTGTTTATGGATTAATTTAATAAATTTGCTAATTTAACAATGTTTTGATTTTAGTCATTAAGTTCTATTAGAATTCTACATTAAAGTATAAATTTTACCGATTAAATAAAAGTATTTAAGGATTAATTTAATAAATTTCCTAATTTAATAATGATTTCATTTTAGACATTAAGTTCTATTAGAATTCTACATTAAATAATAAGTGTTTATAGATTAATTTAATAAATTTTCTAATTTAATAATGATTTGTTTTTAGTCATTAAGTTCCATTAGAATTCTACATTAAATAATAAATTTTTTGGATTAATTTACCGATTAAATAAAAGTGTTTATGTGATTAATTTAATAAATTTCCTAATTTAACATGAAAATTTCAAAAATCAACTTTTTCTAATTTAATAATGATTTTCTTGGCATGAAAATTCCAAAATCAACTCCCAAATGCATCTTCGGCTCATTATATAAAAGCATGACATGTTATTAAAACTCTTATTATTTAATAATTAAACTCTTCTTAATTAATAATTTTTTGCATAACTCAAATAAAGTATATTTCCAATTAGTAATCGAATACTCTATAGTAATTATTTTTTGGTATAATTGTTGGTATTCTATTTATTATAACTCTTCTTAATTAATAAATTTTTGTATTATTCCAATTAAGAATCGAATATGTTACTTATTCAAATACAGTTATGAATCAAATAACTTATTCAAGGTGACCAAGCAATTAAAATACCTCATTCACTTTCTTTTGAAATTTGTTTATCATCAAAACTTAGTGAGGTTCTTTGGTTTCTTGGATTCAATGTATGATTTTTAATGCAAATTCATTGATTCGTGGTAATTTTTAGTATAAATCCATTGATTTTGTATTAATATTTTTTTGGAAATTTTAATCATGCGATAATTTAAGGAGTAAATTTTATGTTTGTTTTGCTTGTTCTCTGAAAGTTGTGAAGAGTTTGATTTCTTATAGCATTGTTATTGAGTGGTATGTTTTAGTTGTCAATATGATTAATTGGTGGTTTGTAATTGTAGTAGCACTCCTTTTGATTTAGAATAATTGATGACAACTATGCTTTGCTTATCGTACATATTCCATGAAACTTTGTTTGTTGGTCCAATGATTCTAACATTTAATATACCTTTGACACATGTAAGAATATGACATGTTGATATTTTAGGGCGTGTCTGGTTGATAAGAGGAATAACAATGATAATGATAATACTGAG
Organism: Ophiorrhiza pumila; assembly: GCA_016586305.1. NCBI lineage: Eukaryota > Viridiplantae > Streptophyta > Magnoliopsida > Gentianales > Rubiaceae > Ophiorrhiza > Ophiorrhiza pumila. The sequence goes on along the minus strand of BLIW01000003.1, from coordinate 22,461,368 downwards.
AAATGATAATAATAATAATTCCATTCCCCCAAAATAGAGAGGTATGGGATATTTTGCAATACTGATATATAAAAATAATTTTAATGGAATGATTATACACTACTAAGCACCATTTTTATATTTCATTCCCTTTTTCCCCTTAAACCCTCTAACCAGACACACCCTTACTGTTTAGATAGTATTAAAACTCTTCTTAATTAATTCCAATTACAAATCTTCTAATACAATTATGAATAAGAATATAAGATATCTTATTCAATCTATTTACCAACTAATTAAAACACCTCACTAACTTTGTTTTGAAATTTCTTTATCATCAAAATTTAGTGAGTTCCTTGGTTTGTTTGATTCAAGATTGAAAGTATGATTTTTAAACAAAATTTGCATATTGTACCTTTAATCAAAGAAACACAAGAAGTTTTAGTAAATTTTGATGATAAAGAAATTCCCCAAATGTAAATGAGGTGTTTAAATCAAATATGATAAGAATTTAATTAATGATAATGAAATATAAGTTTGATACTTAATCGAATTACTAAAAATTATTGATAAATAATTCTACTGTAAACTTTTTTCTAAACAAAATTAGTGGTAATTCAAGTATAATACAATTAAGGATGTGTTAACTTATTCTAAACAAAATTAGTGGTAATTCAAGTATAATACAATTAAGAATGTGTTAACTTATGCAATCTATTCCATCAAATATAATAACGAACATTTTATAATAATTCAATATAATAAGAAACCAATTAATGTTATAACTCCTAATTAAATTCAAATGATTATATCAGTTTTCGATTTGATTTTCTGATATTTTGGTCTCTATATATGGGAGTTAAAAGCCAATGTTAGATTTGTGCTATTGGATAAGTATACGGTTAAGTATGTATAATTAATGATAATAAAATTTAATAGAGCTACTTTTTATTAATAATTATCGCCAACTTCTTATATAAATATGTTTAATACATGGATTACGTTTTTATGCTTGTTATATGTTTTGACTTATATAGTTTTGTATTTAAGTGATTGCATAAGTTGTTTTAAAATTTTGTGTTCTAATAACCTTTTATATACTAACTTAATGATAGTCAAATATGATAAAGATTTAGTTAATGATGATGAAATATGAAAATGGAATATAATATTGAAATATAAGTTTGATACTTAATCGAATTTCTAAATATTGATCATTCATAATTCTACCCTAAACTTTTCCTACACAAAATTAATGGTAATTTCAAATATAATACAATTAATAATTGGATAACTTATACAATCTATTTCAATCTGAATCTTCTATTCCATTTCATATTTTTGTCCCAATTTATAAATACATGTCTCATATATTTTACTAAATTCCTATCAAGTAATTAGTGAATTCTAAGAATAGGGTTATCTTCAATTTACCCCTATGAAAGATAATCTTTAATCATTTTGCCCCCATCAAAGATTTTTATTAGTACTTTGCACCGATAAGGATATTGAGTTACTATATTTAAATGGAAATTTTAATTTTTACCTTAAAAAATTATTTTTTTATATTTTAGACTATTTTACCCTTAAATTCAATTCTGAAAATCTTATCCTATTTTATCATCATTTTATTTTCTTTTTGCTTTATATATACTTTAACAAATTAAATTTCTTATTATTATTTTAAATAATAGAATAATATATATAATCTTACTAAAAAACAATTAGATTTTGGATACGGTTTACTATTTTTTATAATTTTTTAACTATTTTTAATGTACTTGGTCAATAAAAACCTCATATGAATTATTTAATTTTTTGGAATGTAATAAAATAATACATACTTTGTCCAATTTTTTAATTCTTTAATAAAAAATTAATGAAATATTTTATTTTACCACTCTAATATCTATGGATTTTTAATTTAGAGTGAATGAATTTTTTATTAAATTTATTAAGTATAAAAGATTTCTCTATTAGGAAATTATATATTTATAATAAATATACACCTTACAACTAATAAGCAAATAATTATTTTATTTATTTATTTTGTCATTATTTAATTTTATTATATTGATTAGATTACTTTAATATATATAATAATATAATAAAAAAATTAAGATATTAAATCAATGCTTTAAATTGTCAATAATATAAATAAGATAAACAATCATATTATAAAGACACAACAAACTAAAATGAGTAAAAAAATCATAAATTAGAAGAAACTTGACATATTTATTTATATAAAAGAAGATGAAATAAAAGAAAAAGAAAAAAGATGAAAAAATAAACAAGTTTCTTATTTTGTTAAAAAAATTGATCAAATATTTTATGCCTCAAACTAATAATATTTAAGTATTAATACAAAATTATGGAGTAGATAAATTGAAAATAATGTTTAAATATAAGAGAGACAAATATAATTTAATTTATTTCTTATTGATGGATAAAATTGTCATTTAAAATTAATAATTAATGACGTTATCTATTAGCATATTTAATTGATAGTCAACCGTGCAAAGCGTTAATAAAAATCTTTTATGGAGGCAAAGTGAATAAAGGCCATCTTTCATGAGGGTAAATTGAAGATAACCCTAAAATTAATTCTATTCCATTCCTGTTTCATTTTATAAATATATGTTACGTATATTTTACTAAAACCCCTACCAAGTAATTAGTGAATCTTAAAGGATAAGTGTTCAATACATGTAGCATGTATTTAAAGATTGAAACAGGACTTAAAACAATTATAGATTGAAACAGGAATTGAAACAGAGTGTAAGAGAAAATCCATTAGAAATCTATTCCATGAAATATAATTATACCCTAAACTTTTCCTAAACAAAATAATAGTAGTTTCAAATTTAATACAATTAATAATTGGATAACTTAAACAATCTATTCCATGAAATATAATAACAAAAATTTTATAGTAATCCAATATAATAAGGAATTGGATAACTTTTGCCAAAAAAAATTGGAAATTGGAACACTTTCTTCTAAAATTAGCTAATTTAATTATATTAATGAAAACAATCATGGCTTTCTTGAAATTAAGATATTAACATATTTTCAATCCTAAAATAATATAGATTCTCAACTATTAGAATTTGAATATTATGATAGTTAGTGGTTTAATTGGTTACATTCTGAACATAAATCTAATCTGAAAATAAAATATACTCTTAATTGAATTGAATCTAAAATACCATATTTGGGTACTTTAAATAATAAATGGTTAATTGTGGACACATGCTAAATTAATGATAAGAAATTATTAAATATAATAGCGAATTGAAAATTTAAATCAAATATAATTAAGAATTGGAAATTTTCTTAAAATTTAAATCAAATCTAATAAGGAATGTGAAATTTCCTTTAAACCAAAATTTTTAATTGTGGACATTTATTAAATTAAGGATGGTCAAATATGATAAAGAAATACTAAATATAATAAGGAATTAGAAATTTAATTTAAATAAAAAATTGTCAATTATATATGATAAGAAGTGGTGGGCGAGCTGTCGCGGCTCTCCAATTTAACCCAAATTTACCAAACTAATGTAGTAGTGGCAAGCGGGATCGTATCCAACAGGGAGAGGATTGAATTAAGAATTGTACAAGTGATAGGATAACAAGTGTTCAAATAAGAAAGCAGCAAGAGTAAACAAATACCTAAATCAATCAAGAGGTGAAATGGTGTTGCCTTGAGGGAGGTCAGTGGTGATGACTCTATTTGATTATCCTTGACCGGTGTAAGAACATGAATGAGGGGGTCGTTATCCTAGTGAGGTTAGGTTTGATCTCCTTATAAGACTCACAATCCTAACTCACCATGCTCCTCTCATCTTCCCTTGGTAGGGCAAGACCTAGGCTCAGCTTCCTAATTCCCGATCCCTACCTGACTCTAGAACTCCGACTCACTTGGACAAGACAGTCAACCAAAGCCCGAGTTCTAATGTTCAGATAATCCTACGTCTTTCCATTATATTAACTTCAATTGCCATTGGTAATGCACAATTGACGTTGCTTCCTTAGACAGATCGTAGGACTCATTCAAGTTGTTCCCTATTCTAGTGTTGTTATTTCAATTTCCATTAATAGCTCTAGATTGACCTCAGTGGTACTGCAAGTCACATGAAGGGCCTAAGCGTGAGTGAGTAAGCATTGAAATAAAGCATCAACAGGATATAAGAAACAATATCAAACACGTAATATGCAATATAAATGTCTCAAATCAATTTAAAGTCATCTCACTTAATCCCTCAAAGCAACAACCTAATGTTTAGCCGATCATGTTGATCGGCTTTGAAAACAAGTTTGACAAAGCCAGATCGAACATAGCTATTACAGAAAGATAAAATGGAATGCTCTCCACTCTGATCTCTTTTTCCTTGAAGCCCTAGCTCTCTTGAATCGATCTCCGTCTCTCCCCCCTCGCTGTTCTCTTGCTTCTGCTCTTTCACCCTTTTATAGATTTGCCTAAGTGCGTAGCTTCCAGGAACCTTCCTTTGTTTGCGGAGATTTCGCCACGTGTATCTACAAATGTAAACCGAAGCTGAAGTGAAGACACGTGTTTAATGAAAGACTTAATGATTAAGAATATTCAGTGCATTTACTCAAACAGTTAGAGCCCGTGAGAAAGACATGTTAAATCCCTTGCTTGTGTGAGCTTGGGGTTGTGTGCTAAATGTTACTGTGGGAACAAGATTGCTTGAGTGGTGTTTGTGCAAGTGTGTTAGTGTGTAATGAGAAAACTGTACAAAAACATTAATGAATGAAAATGCATAAAAATAAACAACAAAATGTGTAAGTGTGTGTGCGTGAGTGGTGCGGCCGCACCGTGTATATTGTGCATGGTGCGGCAGCACCGTGCGGCCGCACCGTGTTAGTGAGTGAGTGGTGCGGCCGCACCGTTTTGTGTGTGTCTGGTGCGGCCACACCGTGAAATGTGTGTGTGTGTTTGTGAGGTGTGTTAGTGTGTGATTGTGAGGTGTTCGTGAGGTGTGTGCTTGTGAGGTGTTAGTGTGCTTGTGAGGTCGTGTGCTTGTGAGGTCGTGTGCTTGTGAGCTCAAGAGTAAATGTGAGTGTGAGTTGTGTGCCGTGACTTTCATGAATTGTGACTTGTGAGTGGTGAGTTGTGACTTGAGTGAATAAATGCAACACTTTGTAACTAAATTCGCAGCACTCAAGTATTCATAACACTCAATTGTAATCAATATAACACACAAGTTACGTAATCAAGCATCGATTCACAAGTTATTCCAAGCAAGAGACTAACAAAATAGAGCAAATAAGGAATTAGAAATTTAATTTAAATAAAAAATTGTCAATTATATATGATAAGAAGTTACTAAATATAATCAAACAATTGAACATTCCTTTAGCCCAAAAATCGGGAAAAAACCAATTAAATTGTTTTGGTGAATGGTTTTAAGTTTTTTTATTCTAATATACCTCTATATATACTAAATTAAACACAATATAATATAATAAATAATACTAAACATAATCAAATATAATGAGGGGATTGGATAAGTTTTTCAAAAAATAATTAGAAATTAGAATACTTTCCTTTAAAATTAGCTGATTTAATTAAATTAATAAAAAATAATTTAGTTTAAATAGGTTAATTACATGAAATAAAAATGAATTTTCGATTTTAATGTTTCAGTAGTATATGTTACTTTTTGGCATTTAGAGGTATGTTTTTTTATCTCGATTTATTGGAAATAAAAACAATAATAATTTTTACAAAAATCTCAATAGCACGAAGGGCCTTAGTGTTCTAACGGTTATGTATTTAGAGGTCCAAATACGATAAAGATTTGAATAAATTTTGTAAAATATAAGTTTTACTAAATATAATTAGAAATTAGATAAATTATTTTAAGTGTTTAGTTGTTTTAAAAGGAATTAATAAATATAATAAATAATTTAATGAATTTTGCCAAATATAAGTTTTATCAAATATGATTAGAAATTAGAACAACTTCCAATTTAATTTAACTGTTAAGTTATTTTAAACACAATTAATTAAATAGAAAATTTCATAAATACTCTAAATTAGATTAAATTTAACATTCCCCTAAATAAATTAAATTGATTTTAGTATTTACTTTCTTTTTCCCACATACTTCCCTAAAAAAGTTTAAAACCATTTATAATTTACTAAACAAATTAAATAAATTCTATTGATATCTTTCCACAATAAATTAATTGTTGATTATTATAACAGTAAATAGTTTGAAGACTTCCCTAAACGAATATAATTAAAAACCTAATACAATTAGGAATTAAGATTTAGATAATTTTATTATATCTATAAATACTTCCTTAAACGAATATAATTATAAACCTTATAAAATTAGGAATTCTGAACAGGGAAAATTCGGAAAAAGGGCGGTCATTATTAGTAATTGGGGTGCAACTTTAATATATTTATTATTAAGGGCGTTAAATTAATTTAATTATTTTATATAATTAATAAAAGACTTTGTTATCCTCTCTTCACCCAGTGACCTAAATATTGTCTTTCTTAAATTTTTTATGGTTAATTTAAACTCTAATTCTTAAAATAAAACCCTCGAAACAAAAATCAATAATAACATTAGAGATTCATCTATCTGACTTTTCGATTTTCTGTTCAATGTTCATGGAAGGTAAGAAAACTATGGTTAATGGATAACAAGAAATTAAACGAATCCCAATAATAATGACAAACTCTCTTCGTATGTCATCTCTGAGATCTCTTGAAACCCTACTGCAAAACAACTATTGCAAAACATGTTAATGCGCACACGTATGTGGCATTATATTTAATTGGCATTGGTTTTTTGGCAAACAAGAGTATAAGGAAAGATATGATTAACTTGGAAGAATCAATCTATGCAAAAGAGATTGATTTGGAATTTAAATGATATCCTTATATATCTTTGAACTTATCTTGGTATTATTGGTAATTATCTTGGAAAAGATATCTATGGAAAAGATAAGTTTGGAAGGCACATTATTTCCATCTTCTGTGAGAGTTTTATGGAAACAATCTTGAAGATAAAGATGGAAGATATTTTATGTGCCATATATGATGATCAAGAAGCCGCACGGAATTGTTAAACCTTAATTGAATTATTCTTTGTGCGTTGATCATTTTTTCTTCGGTCTTCTTTATAAGACTGTGAACACACTTCCTAGTTGGAATTGTTTTTAGAAGTGTGTTGGCTTTTAGTACCTCAATGCAATATTGTTGAATGTGCAAATCTTTGCAACCATCATTGAAGTTTAACCTCAGGAGGAGGTTTTTAAGGAGCTCGGGAGGAGTTCAAACGTGGGCAAGGGGATCTTGTATCAACCACGGATTCCGGGAGGAGTCGCCATTGACAAGGGGATCTTGTCTTCATTGTGGACAAGGGGAATTGCATTAACCACAGATTCCGGGAGGAATCAACACAAGTCGAGGGGAGCTCGCACAATCCGTTCACTGTAGAAGTTAGGAAGAGGCAGTAACAAAGATAAGATGGTGTCTTACCTTGTGTCATACTGAATGTCTTGTAACTTGTGAACTTAGTGGATTGTTCTTTCTGGGCGTGGCCCCGCAGACGTAGGCAATTGCCGAACTGCGTTAACAACCTCCTGTCCATTTATTTTCCACATTTTTATTACTGTCCATTACTGCTTTTATTACCGGTGTCACACGTAGTGTTCCAACACCGCGTATCTAACCTTGATCTTTCAATTGGTATCAGAGCGGCTCGTCTTTGTTTCTTAGGCGGGATCCGCAGGACTTGATCTTGGTTTTTATGTGATGGACTCTATGAAGGAAGGAGGTTCAACAATGCGTCCACCATTATTGGACGGGAGCAATTATGCTTATTGGAAGGCTAGAATGAGAGCATTCATCAAAGCTATTGATGAGAAGGCTTGGAAATCAATCCTAACTGGTTGGGATCCTCCAATGACGACTGATATAGACGGTGTCAAATCTCTCAAGCCAGAAGAAAGTTGGTTTACCACAGAAGATGCCTTGGCAAATAGCAACTCAAAGGCTCTTAATACAATCTTCAACGGTGTAGATCCTGCTCGTTTTAGACTTATCTCAACATGTGTGACAGCCAAGAAAGCATGGGAAATTCTTCAAACTACATATGAAGGAACTTCTGCTGTAAAGTTATCAAAGATGCAGATATTAACTACAAGATTTGAGGGCTTAAAGATGCATGAAGATGAGAGTATTGGTGAATTTAATGCAAAGCTCTGTGATATTGCTAATGAGGCGTTTGCACTTGGTGAGAGTTTTTCTGAAGAAAAGCTTGTGAGAAAAACTCTACGATCTTTGCCTCAACGGTTTGCTTATAAAGTCACTGCTATTGAAGAGGCAAAAGATGTCTCCAAGATGAAGTTAGAAGAACTGATGGGATCTCTCAGAACATTTGAGATGAATCTTGAAGTAGACCTAGAAGCAAAAAAGGTTAACGGGATGGCTTTAAAAGCAGAGATGCAGAAGCTGGATGACCATGGTGAAGATGACCTTGAAGAATCTCTAGCACTGTTGTCTAAGAATATTGGCAGAATCGTGAAGAGATTTGGCAGAAATAATCCTGGTGTCAAGACCAGTGTCAGTAACACCAAGAATGAATTGTCAAGCAATAAGAAGTACAGAGAAGAAAATCATGCATCTGATCAACTTTACAACAACAGGGGAATTCAATGTAAAGAATGTGATGGCTTTGGGCATGTTCAAGCGAAATGTGCTAATACATTGAAGAAATAGAAGAATTTTCTCAACACATTCTGGAGTGAAGATGATTCAGATAGAGAAGATGAATTTTATAATAATCATGTGGCTCTTGCTTCTAAAACTGAACAATCAGACAATGGTGTTGTCAAGAATGTTACACGTAGTGTCACCGAAAATATGTCGACTTATAGTGACGAAGACGAAGATGAAATCACAGAAGAAGATATTCTTGTTGAATACAAGATTCTTTCTGAGAAATGTATTGAATTTGTTAGAATAATTCAGCATCTTCGTACTCAAATTGGGGGTTTGAGAGATGAGAAGCTAAATCTTCAAAACTCTGTTGATGGAAGCCAATCTGAGAGCAAGCCAGGAGGAAGTGAAGAATCTGACTAATGAGCTAAATCACATAAAGAAAAATGTCAAGATGTTAAATTCAGGCTCTTCCAAGCTGGATGAAATTCTTAAGACTGGTCAATCCAGTGGTGATCACTCAGAACTGGGGAATAAAGGAAAAAGCTCAGTGTCACAACCAGTGTCACACTCTGTGTCACAACCAGTGTCACAATCAGTGTCACTACCAGTGGATAATTCCAAAATGAAGCAAGTTGCTATGAATACTGCAAAGAACGCAAAAAAGGAAAATCCTCATTATTCTTATCATGATCCTAAAGGAAGAGGTAACAGATTTATTCCTATTTGTCATTATTACAATCGACGTGGTCATATTCGTCCTAGATGTTTTGCTTATCTTGCTGATTTGAGAAAAGGTACTGTTAGAAAGTCTTCCCCTCGCAGGATTTTACAACAGAGTTGGGTGAGAAAACTAAATTTGAGGTGTAACTTCACATATACTTCACTAAAGGCTGCCACAACTGATGAGTGGTACTTTGACAGTGCATGTTCCAGACATATGACTGGTGATGAGAAGTTTATGAAGAACACTGTATTCAGAAATATGGGAAAAGTAACATTTGGAAATGGTGTCACAGCTCGTGTCATTGAAAAAGGTACTCTAGATGTGTCATGGTTACCAAAACTAGAGAATGTTCTTCTGGTAAATGGTCTGCAGGCAAATCTGATCAGCATTAGTCATTTGTGTGATCAAGATCTGAATATGAAATTCACTAAGGGAAAGTGTAAGGTATTTGATCATAACAACATGTGGATCATGGAAGGAGTAAGATCTTCGGACAATTGTTATCTCATCTCTAAGGGAGTTGTTTGTGGGATTCCAATGCTGAAGTTTGATGAAGAAAGAGTGTGTGAACCTTGTCAGATTGGGAACCAAACAAGGGTGTCACACCCTAAGTTTCAGACACTAGGGACAAATCGTGTGCTCGAGCTGCTTCATATGGATTTGATGGGTCCTATGTCGGTAGAAAGTATTGGAGGAAATCGAGTATATCTTCGTAGAGGAACTGAAAAGACGTTCGATGAAATATGGAAAGGAAGAACTCCAACTATTAACTATTTTCATCCGTTTGGTAGTACTTGTTATGTGTTGAATGACAGGGAATATAATGGAAAGCTCGATCGCAAGAGTGATAAAGCTATTTTTCTTAGTTATACTATTAATAGTCGAGCTTATCGAGTCTACAACAAAAGAACTCGAACTGTCATGGAATCTGTAAATGTTCAAGTCGATGACTCACTGGAAGTAACTGCTGTTTCTCATGAAGATGTTACAGAATTTTTACATGAAGTAAGTTCCAGTGTTCCAGGCAGTGTTCCACTCAGTGTCACAAGTGGTGTCACAGATCAGAATATCGAGGATGATACTGTGGAAGATGTCCTCTCACCTCGCAGGAAGCCATCCACTCATGTTCAGAAGAATCACCCTACAGAGAAAGTTATTGGAAATTTGGATGATGGTGTTCGGACGAGAGAAAAAACGAGAGTGAACTATCGAGATATGATTCAAATGACATGTTTTACTTCATCCATTGAGTCCAAAAATGTGAAAAAAGCCTTACTCGATGAATATTGGGTTGGTGCTATGCAAGAAGAACTTGGTCAATTCACTCGCAATCAAGTTTGGGATCAAGTTTTGTGCCCTCCTAATGTGAATGTCATTGGCACGAAATGGATATACAAGAACAAGAGTGATAAGCATGGAAATATCACTTGTAACAAGGTTCGATTAGTTGCACAGGGGTATACACAAATTGATGAGACATTTGCTCCGGTTGCTCGCCTTGAGTCTATTCGGTTATTTCTAGCCATTGCATGTGTGTTGCAATTCAAATTGTATCAAATGGATGTGCAAAGTGCTTTCCTCAATGGTCTTCTTAATGAGGAGGTATATGTTACTCAACCAAAGGGTTTTGAAGACCCTCATAATCCCGAACATGTCTACCAATTGAAGAAGGCGTTATACGGGCTCAAACAAGCTCCTCGGGCCTGGTATGAAAGACTCACGGAGTATTTATTATCCACGGGATATGAGCGAGGGGGAGTAGATAAAACCCTTTTCATTCGCCATGTTAAAGGTCAGTTTTTAATTGCACAAATATATGTTGCTGACAAAATATTTGGCTCAGTGTCACAGGCGATGGTAGATGAATTTGTTGCTCAAATGACTGAGTAATTTGAGATGAGTATGGTTGGTGAGCCTAATTACTTTCTTGGACTGCAAATTCAGCACCGTAATGATGGGATTTTCATTTGTCAAAGCAAGTATGCCAAGACTTTGCTAAAGAAGTTTGAATTAGAGAATGCTCGTCCAAGGCGCACACCTATGGGAGCTCCTATTGATGCAAGTCTATACAGGAGTATGATTGGTAGTCGTTTGTACCTAACAGCTAGTCGTCCAGATATCTGCTACAGTGTTGGTTTCTGTGCTCGATTTCAGGAAAATTCACGCAAGTCACACCTGGTGTCAGTCAAATGGATTCTCAAATATATCAGCGGGACAACAGACAATGGGATCTGGTATTCTTTTGATACAAATACCAACTTAGTTGGTTATTGTGATGCTGACTGGGCTGGAAGTTCAGATAATCGAAAAAGCACTTCTGGTGGATGTTTCTTTTTGGGGAACAATTTGGTGTCATGGTTCAGCAAGAAGCAAAACTCTATTTCTCTGTCTACTGCCGAGGCAGAATATATTGCAGCTGGTAGTTGCTGTACTCAACTTCTCTGGATGAAGCCAATGCTGAAAGGTTATGGTGTCACGCAGGATGTCATGACGCTCTACTATGATAATTTGAGTGCTATCAATATCTCTAAGAATCCTGTTCAGCATTCTCTTACAAAGCATATTGATATTCGACATCATTTTATTCGATCTCTTGTGGAAGACAAAATTATTGCTTTGGAACATATGGTTACAGAAGAACAAATTGCTGATATTTTCACCAAAGTTTTGGATGGAGCAAGATTTGAAGAACTAAGGTCTGCTCTAGGCCTTTGTGTCATGTGAAGAGGTTCTTCATGGTTGTAAGTTTTTTTTTGTATTGTATATGTATTTACAGCATTATAAAAATATGAAAAACACAAAAACACTGTACAATAGTTGTTTTGTAGTTTCTGATTTACCACCTTAAGACTTTAGGCGAATTTGTAGCTGTAGATTTCATGTTTTGTGGGATTTGAGATTTTCAGCACTTCAGCACTTCAAGTGACATGTGGCTTTTTGGGATTCCTCGGCTGAATATATGGAATTGAAGAGTTGGTCTCGGTTACGTAAACTCTGACAACAATATTTTCGGCTCTTATTTCTCCTTTTGATATTCCAAGGGTTTCTGGTTTTCTGGACTTCTACTATTTAAGGTGTTGAAGTCATATCACCCGTCTTCATTGCTGTGAGCATAATTGAAATTTCTGAGAACTCCATTGAGTTAGGTGATCCAAAAATTTCAAGATGTCTCAGTCAAGGTCTTCATCTCGGGCTAGAAAAGTGATAGAAACAGTTAATGATGGTGAAGTTCATGTGGTGGTCACCCCTGCCTCTCCAAGTTTGTCAAATGGAGATGGAAGTTCCTCTCACTCACAGGAGAAGTCCACAAGTGTTGAGATTGATTTGTCTTCAGAAGCGGAGATGGCCACTCCCATTCAAACAGTAGATCCGTCTGGTGTGAGAACTAGGTTTGGGAAAGCAAGTGGTAGCAAATTCAAGACAAGTGTTGTACCTCCAAGAGAAACTGATGTCTTTAAAGTTACCATAGAGCCTCAGAGAAAGAAATTTCGGGTTGTGGATGAAGATTCCTCGGATGATACTTGGGCTGAAAAAGAAGATGATGTCAGATGAGATGTTCCTTCTGATGATGATGTTCAGGATCTCTCTGATTCAGATCCGGCTAAGTCTCCTAAGGCATAGCGACAGAGAGAAACTCCAGCCTCTAAATCTCAACAAATCACTCGCTCCAAGGCAATGTCAAAGGGCAAGTCTCCTGCTACTGCAAGTAAGTCATCAGTTCCCGCTGTTAATCCTGATGATGTTAAATCTGAATACAATGCTGGGCTGTGGAGTAAAGTGTCTAGGAGGAATATCTGGAATGAAGGGAATATTCATGACGGTGACTTTAAGGACTTCCAAAAACTTGTTGATCAACTAATTAGTCAAGGTTTATGGAGTACAATCAAAGGGATAAAGCCCTATGTAAGAAGGGTAGTTCAAGAGTTTTACTGTAATTTGGATTCTTCTGTGAAGGACTTTGAACATCCCGATGGTGGTCATGTGTATGTGAGGAGTAAGTTGTTTAAATTTTCTCCGGATGTGATTAATACATATCTAGGTAGTCACTGGGCAAATGTGGAAGAGTTCACTCCTGATTACAGTAAGATCATTACTGATGTCACAGGAGGTGTCAGAAGAGTATGACCTAGAGGGAAGGATTTTCCTGCATCTCAACTATCTGTTAAGTATGCAGTATTGCATAAGATTGCCATGAGGAATTGGCTCCCAACCTCACATGGAACTGGTGTGGATAAGTCCATGGCTACTTTGTTGTTCAAGATTGGGAATTTTATTAAATTTGATGTAAGGCAATTTCTGTTTGATCAAATTGTTAAGCATGCAGACTGCAAGAATGAAAGGATAGCTTATCCTTTTTCATGTTTGATATATGGGATTCTCTCATCACAACATTCTGTAATTCAAGCAAGGGAAACTCTTGAGATGGACAAGGGAGAAATCAGAATCAGTTACAAGCTGTTGAAAGGTGATCATGTCAATGATATAGAGGATGTCTCTGAGGATGTCTCTGATTCTGATAGTGAAGAGCTGGTTCTTCAGTTGTTCCACCTGATGTCACTCAGGATGTTACAGCAGGTATTCCTCAAAACCCGTCTTCTATTTTTGTATAATCTGAAATGGAGCCTGAAAATTCTATCATTGAAGAACATGTTGATTCTGATTCTGTTGAGGAAGTTGTTGCAAAGTAAAGTCCTATTCCTTTTACTGTTTCTGATGAAGACACTTCTGATGTCACTCCTAGTGTCACTGACAGTCATGCCCCTTTCAGCGCCCAATCTGGTGGGTATGTTGGTGGTTCAGATAAAAGAGCTCCAGAAGAAGCTGCTGGTGTTCATTTGCTAGCAGACTCAGTTGGCTTAGTGCCCGATGATGCAGAGGTTTCTGATTAATATTGCTCTGATGGTTGTTGATTTTCCTCTGCTTAAGACAATTGTTCTGTTTTATGATTATTTTGTGCCCTTTTGTCTTTTTGTGGCAAAAAGGGGGAGTAATTTTGGGATATTTAGGTATTTGTTTTGTAATCCCTCAAGCTATTGTATGCTGGGAACTTGGTGTCTTTTGATGTGTCATGCACAGTGTCTTGTGTAGTGATGTTTTGTTAGTAAGATCCGATGTAGGGGGAGTTCGAATCTTGATGTCTTTTTTATGGGTCATGTGCAATATTCTTGCAATGATGTTTCTTGTGGAAGTTTCTATTCAGGGGGAGCTTCATCGAACTTCAGTCTAAGCATACAAGGGGAGTTTTGGATTTTGCCAAAAAATGCCAAAGGGGGAGATTGTTAATGCGCACACGTATGTGGCATTATATTTAATTGGCGTTGGTTTTTTGGCAAACAAGAGTATAAGGAAAGGTATGATTAACTTGGAAGAATCAATCTATGCAAAGGAGATTGATTTGGAATATAAATGATATCCTTATATATCTTTGGACTTATCTTGGTATTCTTGAAAAAGATATCTATGGAAAAGATAAGTTTGGAAGGCACATTATTTCCATCTTCTGTGAGAGTTTTATGGAAACAATCTTGAAGATAAAGATGGAAGATATTTTATGTGCCCTATATGATGATCAAGAAGCCGCACGAATTGTTAAGCCTTAATTGAATTATTCTTTGTGCGTTGATAATTTTTTCTTCGGTCTTCTTTGTAAGACTGTGAACACACTTCCTAGTTGGAATTGTTTTTAGAAGTGTGTTGGCTTTTAGTACCTCAATGCAATATTGTTGAAGGTGCAAATCTTTGCAACCATTATTGAAGTTTAACCTCGGGAGGAGGTTTTTAAGGAGCTCGGGAGGAGTTCAAACGTGGGCAAGGGGATCTTGTATCAACCACGGATTCCGGGAGGAGTCACCATTGACAAGGGGATCTTGTCTTCATTGTGGGCAAGGGGACTTACATTAACCACAGATTCCGGGAGGAATCAACACAAGTCGATGGGAGCTCCCACAATCCGTTCACTGTAGAAGTTAGGAAGAGGCAGTAACAAAGATAAGATGGTGTCTTACCTTGTGTCATACTGAATGTCTTGTAACTTGTGAATTTAGTGGATTGTTCTTTCTGGGCGTGGCCCCGCATACGTAGGCAATTGCCGAACTGCGTTAACAACCTCCTGTTCATTTATTTTCCGCATTTTTATTACTGTCTATTACTGCTTTTATTACCGGTGTCACACGTAGTGTTCCAACACCGCGTATCTAACCTTGATCTTTCAAAACAAAATAACTGCTGCAAAAGATTCAAGTAGAAGGAAGATATTTGCATATTAATTCCCTACATCCAATTTACGAAGTTTCCAGCGATGCACAATCATCAGTTATTCACAGACTTAAGTAAAATATTTGGATAGAGAAAGTGAGATTTTGGAGCGAAGTAATGCAATCTAATCCATTGAAAGCAGAGGACTATGTAATCATCATTTTCTCTGTAGATCATCAGCATATTTTATTTCCCTTTGATCATCCCCAAGTCCCCAAAAGATATTACAACCTTTCGATAACTGTAACTTTCATTTGCTACGCAAATGTTCACTATACAAAATTAGGAGTTCCCAATTAGAAGAAAAGAGTTTTGATTGGGATTTATTTTCTTGCCTTCATTTCATGATTGACCAAAACATTATCAAAAAGTCTTAAGTATATATATGAATTTCGATTAATTGTTGTCATTATTGATTTTTGTTTTCATAATTTTATTTTAAGGATTAGAGTTTAAATTAACTATAAAAAATTTAAGAAAAAATAGTGTTTAGGTAATTAGGTGGAGAGAGGATAGCAAAGTCTTTTATTAATTATGTAAAATAATTAAGTTAACTTAACGCTCTTAATAATAAATATATTAAAGTTGCGCCCCAATTAGTAATAATGACATGAGACACTCCCTTTTTTCAAATTTTTCCTTCAGAATATAGATAATTTAATGAAATCTACAAATAATTGGTAATTAAACTAAAACATCTCATTGATCACTCTCTTTTTGAATTTTCATCTTTACCCCAATTCCAAAATATAAGTAATCATTATCTGTCAAAATTCCTATATTATTATTTTTTAGATAATTGTCACTTTTCACCAAATCTTCTTTTCTTTTTTTGAATATTCGATGATTTTTTGAAAATTTTGTGTAAATCTTGAATTACTTTGTTCGTTGAAGTCATTTAGAAATTCTTTGATGATTCTCTTGATTTACGAAAGTTGATAATTTTTTTTATTTATTTAGTTAAGGAAAAAATGAATTATATTTTATGAAAGAGAAAAATACTAATTAAATTGTGAACTTCTTGATTGTATTGATTGAATTGATCGAATTGATTTAGGAAAGTATTGGTTGAATTTTTTTTATTAATTTGATTTAAGGAAATCAACGATTTAGATATTGGAAAAAAAATTATATATTAAAATTCTCGGTTGAATTGATTTAGGAAAGTTGAATGTTAATAATTTTGTTTGATTTGGTATAGGAAAGTTTTTAATTAATTTGTTTAATGAAATTTTCATTTTAGTCTTTAAAAATTGAAGAAAGTACTACTAAAGTTCTTTTTATAGTATTTTTAGATAATTGATATCAATAGTTTTGTTTGTTAGATTAGGAAGAAAGCTTTTTGAATTTTCATCTTTACCCCAATTCCAAAATATAGATAATCATTATCTTTCAAAATTTCTTATATGATTCCTTTTACATAATTGTCATTTTCCTTTATATTCTTTCCTTTTCCATAATAATAATTATTGTTTGAAATGTATTTTCATTGAAGCTATTTTAATGTTGATGATTTTTTGACAATTTAGTTTACTCATGAATTATTGCTTTGGTCATTGAAACTATTTTTAATCTTTGATTATTCTCTTTAATTAGGAAAGTTGGTTATTTTTTTTGATTTATTTGGTTTAGGGAAAACATAAATTAGATTTATGAAAAAAAGGCTAATTAGATTTTTAACTTCTTAATTAAATAAATTTAGGAAAGTGTTGGTTGAATTTTTTTTTGATTGAATTGATTTATCGAATTAAGTACTAAAAAATGAATTAAATTTTTGAAATTCTTGATTGAATTTATTAAGGAAAGTTGAGAAGTTAATAATCTTGTTTGATTTGATTTAGAAAATACTATACAGTCAGTTTTCTAAATGATTTTCAAGAAAATTATTATTGAGATTTATAATGTATAAGACTTTTTTGTGAAGGCCGTCCAATTTTCAATGCTTTAACAGTTGTTGTAGATTTAATTCTTTCCTATCTTTATGGCATCTTAATTTTTGAGATGTGTATTTTTCATTAGTAGATTAGTTTAAGATTTCTGTTTCTTTAATGTAGATTCCATTATCCATATCTATAATGAAATTTACTTCCTCTATAGATTATCTATATCTATAAATTTATTGACGAAATTGTTTTCTAAATTGGATGCTATATCAATAACCTATTAATGCAATTCATATTCGGCCAAGGTTTTATATGGGAAACATAAATATAATTAATTAAAATTTAGTACACAAAACAATTTATGGAATTTACTTTCTTAAAGTCATTATGTAATTTATTATGTTATCAAAAATGTAATTCATTTTAGGTTTTTCCTTTTTTTTTTAATTCTCCACTAGATAACCTGCAGTGAGTGAATACCATAGGAGAAATTATAATTGTTTTCTTATTTCTTAATAATTTTTTGTATGATATTTTTTTAATTATAAAGTTCATGAATAATTTTATTATGAATTAATTCTTTAGTTAAATGAAAGTATTTTAAGGTGTAATAACTTCCATTTAAATTAATTAAAAAAATGATTATTTGCTATTTAGCTTCTATATTAATTTTTAAGATAATTAATTATTTGTTGTTTTAGTTGATTTACCATGCACGAAATACTTCCAACAATAATTCGAATTCGTAAATTGAATTATAGTGAGCAACACCAGTGGAGATAAAAGTTTTATAACTAAGAAAAATAGATGTGCAAGAATATGTCAATGAAAAAAGATTAGGGAAAAAAAAGTAAAAATTCATCATCCTAGAAATGAGGTAAATATCAAGATACTAATATTGTTATAAGTAAAAATAATCACATAAATTACATCTAATTAATATTCCAGGCTATTTCAGAATTCACACAATAGAGGATAAAAGTTTTATTACTTAAAAAATGAATGTGGGAGAATACGTCAATAAAAAATGATAAGGAAAATGTTAGTACTAAAAAAATGAATGTGGAAGAATACATCAATGAAAAAAGATTAGGAAAAAAAATAAAAATTCATCTTTCTATAGATGAGGAAAATATTAAGATACTAATATTGTTATAAATATTAAAAATAACCACATGAATTATATCTTCTTAAGATTTCGTATTTGATTTCAAAAGCACAAGTGACCAATACTCATCCAAATTACACAAAATTAAATGAGCGAATGGCCAAAATGGTCACTCAATTATGACCAAATCCGCCTTTTGTTCACTCAACTATGACCAAATCCGCCTTTTGTTCACTCAACTATTACGTTGGCCAAAAAGGTCATCCAACTCTATAAACGTATGACTTTTGGTTATTCCGTCGATCAACTCTGTTATCTTTATTAAAACTGTTAAATGAATTGGGTTTTATGTCTTTTCAAATAAATTAGGGCAGTTCTCTTCTTTCCTCCCTTCTCTCTCTTTTATCTTTCTCTCTCCTAGTCTTTACTTCTCTATCCTCTCTATTCGTCCTTGTCCCATCCTCTCTCTTCTCTCTCTCAATCTTTTCTTTTTCCTTTCTCCTTCACATATTTTTGTTTTATTTGAAGGGTTTGAGAATGCTATGCCTGCTACTTAATCCAGTTTTACCCAACATAATCCTACTTTCCTATACAAATTTCTCTTTAGAGTAATTTTTTTCTTCTTCTTAAAAAAAGAAGATCAACAATGGTACTCCATCTACTCTCTTGGTGACTCGAACCTTCGACCTATTAGTTCAGAGGTGAAGATGTAAAACAATTGATCTACCTTTAGAGTAATTTATTAAAGATTCAAGTTAAAAACCAGCTACTGGTTTGCTTTGCCTACCATTGAGTTCTGAAAATATGTGCAACTTCCACTTGCAGTAATGACCATATCAATTCATATTAGCAGAAGCAGCCAAAGCTCTCTTGGCAGCAAAACTACAAAAAGCCAAAAAAGAACCTACTACAGCAGAATCTGTACCCTAAATTCATTAGTCTCTGTTCATACTAAGCAAAATTAGGGGTTATTCCACATAGTCACCATATCACTTCAGAGTAGCAAAAGAGTAGAACTTCATGTATCAGAAAGATTCTACAGGCCCTGCAGCTTACATTAAAACATCATACAACTAGTCCATAACTCACTTAACTAACGCTACAAGAAAATCATCAATTATCAATGCCACAACAGGGCTCGAATCCAAACAGCAACCAAATTCCACACAGTTCAGAATATTGGTGCTGGAACATAAGTGGTATGATGAATAAGACACGATATCACATTTAACATTGTGCAATCTCCAGAAAAAATGACAACATAAATAACCTGAATGAAACCAACACAAAACTGAAAAATTGGAATTTTGTTGGAGTAAACTTTTATAGTCTGCTTAATATGATGAAACCCAAACACAGGCTCACAATATTGTGGAATAATTCAGCCTAATCTACCATTGCAAATATTCGTAGGAAAACTATTGCTTCTCCATCAACCGTGAATGACATATCTTATTTATATCATCCTTTTGAGCTATAAAGCAGATCCTATTCAATGGCCATCATAGTCTTCAAATGCAAAATAATACATCATCAATTAGGCAAATTGATCATGACTCCTCCCTTTTTCGTTGAAAACTGTAAAGGAATTCAAAGTCCTGATCAATATTTCTATGCGATAGAGATAGTCGCACAAGGTGAGAGATCTCTGTGATTATACTCTCTCTAAACCCATTTGACATTCTTCCTATCCTTAGGGGTTGATGAATTACGGGGAGAGAGAAAGGTAGAAGAAATAATGGAGAGAAGAGAGAATAGGAGATGTGAAGAGAGAAAGTAAAACGAAAAGATAGAGAGAGAGAAGAGAGAGGATGGGGCAAGGACGAACATAGAAGATATAGGAGTGAAGACGGAAAGATAGAGAGAGAGAAGAGAGAGGATGGGGCAAGGACGAACATAGAAGATAGAGGAGTGAAGACGGGGAGAGAAAAAGATAAAAGATAGAGAAAGGAGGAAAGAATAGAATTGGCCTAATTTATTTGAAAAGACATAAAATCTCATTCATTTAACGGTCTTAATAAAGATAACAGAGTTGACCGACGGAATGACCAAAAGTCATACGTTTATAGAGTTGGATAAACTTTTTGGCCAACTTAATAGTTGAGTGACAAAAAGGTGGATTTGGTCATAGTTGAGTGACCATTTTGGCCATTCACTCAAATTAAATAGTGCAATTGAGATGGTTATCAAACCATACACCCCAATGTAAATTTACACAAAATAAATTAGTGCAATTGAGATGATTATCAAACCATACGCCTTAATATATGAAGACTACTCACATGCGCCAACTGGATAATTACAATCAAATTTTATAAATTTTACACCTCAATATATGAAGATGACTTACATATACCAACTGGATGGTTACAATTAGATTTTATAAATTTTACATAATTTAAGCACCGAAAAATGAAAGTATTTAGGATTTGGCAAACAACCAAAAAAAAAAACTTTTGGAGGAAATAAAAAATAAAAATTCAATCATTGTTACATTAACCTCCAAATATTTAACATTTAAAAGTATTAAATACAATTGCTTAGATTTATCAATTCATTACTCTATGCAAATATATTTACAAATTTTTCATGTCAGGTCAATTTCAACTTTCGAGCATTACTTTATCTACAATATAAATACATCTGAATGGTCAAAAAGTAAAATAATTACAACAATAGTAAACATCAAGTAAAAAAATTGAAACCATATCACTGTTTTCATTCAAAAACATTTTTTTTTTGTCTTTTTCATGTATGTAACATCATCCACTCTCTCATTTCACTTTACAATTTCACTCTGCATATCATTACTCATTTGAAAATTATAATGGCCATTGTCTATTACAAGAAAATATTAATACGTGAGAGTTTTTTATAATAAAAAAACAATCGAAAAAATGTTTCACATGCTACAAGATTTGTCCAGAATTATATATGAGGATGAAGATCAAATCAAGATCGAAACTGCAATCAAAATTTTAAAAGAAGTATGTTGTGTTTATTTAACTTGTGTGAAAGTTTAGTTTAAAAGGAGTTGGTTTTTTTTTTATTTTTTTATTTTATTATATGGCAACGGACCTTTTACGAGGGGCGCCACTCCCTCTTATATTAATAAATTTTGTGGTTGATAGATATACCCTAATATCACCCTTACATATATAAACCGATTTGATCCCCACACCATTTACATGCCTAAGCCTAATGGGATGTGGATCAATCGGAGTACACAAAAGAGGAGAGCTACTCCTTATACAATATAATGAATCAAGGACATGTTGACTAAATCCAACAGAATCAAAATGATGTGGCGTGTTTGCTCCATTAACAAGTTCTATAATAATTCTATGGTGCAAAAGCCTCCTTATATCACAAGGAGTGACAAAAATCTCTTTAACAAAGAGACACAAGATCCTAGCCCCCTTACTAAATTTCTGAACATAGAGCTTTGATGGGAAACTAGGCAATACTTTACATCTGACATAAATTTCTTTTGGCATTATATCCATGAAGCAAAAATTGATCATCCGATCAGTCTTGACCTCTAGAAGCTGCAACACCTTTTCAGATTTGGCTGGCTGTGTTCTATGATCCTTTTTGCTGAGCTGCTTCTTTAATTGAATATTTGTGGAGAACCTGGATAGATAATCAATCCAGACCGAAAGGAAACACAATAACATTGGAGAGGACAAGCCAACCCTAACTTCAGCAGGCTGGGGTCCAAAACGTAGGTAAGCCAGTCCTAACTTCAGCAGACTGGATCCTTTTTTGATACCTGATGTTGCATAATAAGGAGCTTGAGTCCCTGGTTTTGAACTCTTAAGTTGTAACCTCATTCTCATATCACAATTTCGATTCCTTCTCAGCATATCAATTGGTTTCCTTTAACCTTACTTTTCTAAATTTTGGGAGTCCTATATTGTCCAGGAGAATGATATTCTTTAACTCTTCAGGGATATTCTCAAAATCTCTAATATGGCTATCGACCATCCATCTTGCAGCTTGATTGGATTCTTTCCAGATTTTAACGAATGTAGCACTTCTCCTTATGGTCTTGATAGAATCCTGAAGATGGTAATGTCTCCAAGCTATATTCTCTGTTGATAAAGCTCTCTGCAAGCATTCTGAGTCAAATTCCAACAAAATATTTGTAAATCCACGGTTAAAACATTCTTGAATACCTGTAGCAGCTGTGCAGATTTCAGCCTGTACTTTGGCTGAAATTAAACAGTTAAATTCTGTTATTAGATGAAGCCAAATAACAGAACCTTCACAGTTTCTTACCATTATGCTCCCTTGGGCCGAGTTTTCCTTGATCAGGCTTGCTATATTGATTTTTACCTGACCTTTCATGGGTGGAATCCATTTACTGATTTGAACATTATATCTAATGACAGAATTTGTGCTAAGAGACCAAAATTCATCCCAAGAGCATGGATGCATTTTTACACACATAGTCAGATTATGGAAAATAGATTTAGCTAATGTGACCTGCTCAAAATTTTGATTATCAAATACAACACTGTTTCTCATTTTCCAGATTTCCCAACAAATGATAAGAGGAAGAATTTTACATAGCAGGTTCAGCTTTCTGTTTTTCCCTTTATGATTCCTCCAAATTTGATAGATAGTATTCAGGGAATTAGATTGGCTTGTTATACCAACCTCAGCTCCAAATTTTCTCCAAATCTGTCTAGCAATAGAGCATTCAGCAAACAGATGATTAATTGTCTCCCCATTGGCTTTGCATAAATGGCATAAGAAAGGGCCATGTATGTTGAATTTTGATAGACAATTTCCAATAGGTAATTTGGCTTTTCTCAATCTTAAGTTAAAGAAGGAGATTTTTGTAGGCACATGCATGTCCCATAACATCTCATCATTAGAGATATATGACTCATTTCTTTGCCTTATTATTGTGCAGGCTGAGGATAGGGAGAAACAGCCATTCTCTTCCAAGGTCCAAATTAATCTGTCCTTTTCCAACCGGGAGGGAGAGTGGCTGCACTTAACAACTTCTAGCCAATCAGGTGGAATGAAATTCTGCAGCAGAGTCAAATCCCATCCTTGATCATTAATGAATTGATCTAGACTGTGGTTGTGATCAGGAGTAGCTAAGTGAGCTAATGTACCCAAGCCAAGCCAATTATCAAACCATAGGTTGCACTTCCCTTCATTGACTTGATACAAGATGAACTTCTCTGAAATTTCTGCAACTTGGATTAGTCTAGACCAAATTTCAGAATCCCCTCTAGCTCTATTAATCATTGTAGGGTGGACTCCCTGACAATATTTAGAGTGTAAGAATTTAGCCCAAAGTGTGTCTTTCTTTCGAAATTTCCACCATAATTTGATGGATTGGGCTGTGACAATGTCTTCTAGAGCTTTAAAACCTACTCCTCCCTCCTCCTTAGGGAAACATAATTTACTCCATTTAATCCAGTGATACGCTTTGTGGGAATCTGAATTGCCCCACAGAAAATTAGCAAACAAAGATTCAAGCTGATGAAGGACTTTTTTTGGAGGGTTCAAGGCCATGGTGATGTAAAGGGAGAAGCTTGTCAAGGCACTCTGAATGAGGACAATTCTGCCACCTTTTGTGATAATTTGAGGGTTCCAAAATGATATTTTGGCAGTGATTTTCTTAATCAAGCCCTCATAGTGTGCTGCCTGGATTCTTTTATAGTGGAGAGGAATACCCAAATATTGAATAGGCAGCTGGCCCCTAGGGAATTTTGTGATTTTTCTAACCGTGTATGTCTTTTCCCTGCATAGATTCTTATTAGCCAGAAAGCAGCTTTTTTGGGGATTTACTTTTTGACCAGAGACATTTTCATAATGCTGAATGACCTTCACTACACTTTTTATTGATCTTGAATGAGCAGTAGTAAAAATAATAATTTCATCCGCATAGGCTAAATGAGATATTTCAGCACATCCTCTTGGCACACAAAATTTGGGGATATCTTCTCTCGTAGTTAAACTATTTAAGCTTCTACTTAGGTATTCAGCCCCAATTACGAATAGCATAGGTGAAATGGGATCTCCTTGTCTTAATCCTCTAGTAGATTTAAACCAGCCATATGAAGTACCATTAATTAGGACAGAGAACCACACATTAGAGATTAGTCTCCAAATAATGTCAATCCATACTTCACCAAAACCCATTAGCCTCATTATTTGAAGTAGGAATAGCCAATGAACCCTATTATAGGCTTTTTCCATATCTAATTTGAGTGCAATATTTCCATGTTTATGTTTCTTTGGTAATGCAGTCATTAGTTCAGCAGCTAACAAGTAGTTATCCACTATGTTTCTCCCTTTAACAAAGCCACTTTGGTTTTCACCAATTATTTTGTTCAAAATTCCTCCTAATCTCATAGCTAGCATTTTGGAAATGATTTTATTAACAAAATTACATAAGCTTATGGGTCTAAAATGAGCAAAGGTTGAAGGTCCCTTAATTTTTGGAATTAGTACAAGTGAAGTAGCTGTGGTAGCTTGTGGTAAGGAGCCTCCATTCATAAAGTGAATCACAGCTTTCAGTAGGTCATCCTTGATAATCTCCCAAGTAGCTTGGAAGAAAGCACCATTAAATCCATCCGGACCTGGTGAACTTGTTTCATTCATTGAAAACACTACAGTATTTAATTCCTCCATCGTAGGGAAGGCAGTTAAGTTCTGCATTTCTTCTTCATTAATAATTTCTGGAATTAATCCTGGTTGTATATCAGAAGTAGTGTTTAGAGCAGAGAAAAGTTCTTGAAAGTGATTTGCTGCCATTTGACCTATATCATTTTGATTTTCTACCCAAGAACCCATATGGTCTTTAATTTTATGAATGTGGTTCTTAGCCTGTTTCTGTTTAACAGATGAGTGAAAGTAATGAGTATTTCTATCTCCATCATTTGTCCACTTTTGCCTAGCTTTTTGTGCCCAGAAAGCCTCCTCATTATTGAGGGCCAAATTATACTTAGCATAGGCTTCATTGAGAATCTTTCTATCAATAGGATTATTCGCATCCCCATGTTCTAGTTTCTTCACTACATCCTCCGCCTCTGAAACTTTAGAAAATATGTTTCCAAATTCTGATTTATTCCACTCTCTCAGTCTAATCTTCGTATTTTTCAATTTCTCAATAAAGACTCGCATTGGATTACCTTCTACATGTAATTGCCAAGCTAGATCAACAACATCTAAAAAATTTTCATTTTTAATCCAAAAATTTTGGAATCTAAATCCTTTTATAATCATATCCTGTTTGAGGTTTAGATTGAGTAACAGGGGAATAGGTGAGTCAATACAGCATTCAGTTTCGATGTTAGGAAAATACTATTAGCCAATCCTCTATCTAGTCTTTTCCAAATCCTCTTGTTGCCATCCCTATTATTACACCAAGTAAATTGAGGGCCTATAAAGTTTACTTCTACAAGACTCATATCATTCATGATCTGTAGAAATTCCTGCCCTTCTTTTGTGTGGAAAGGTTTCCCTCCTTTTTTTCCTGTTTTTCTAGAATGCAATTCCAGTCACCTAGCAATAGCCAAGGTTTATCTGAATTCCTGTAATTTCTTAAGGACTGCCATAGGGGCTCTCTCCTTGGTTGAACATTTAGCATAAATTACAGAAAGCATAAATGCACAAGGCAGCAAAGGATGTTCTAGAGATATAGTAATATGCTGAGTGAAGTTTTCTAAGATAGCACAGCTAAAAGGAGCTCTAACAAAAATCCAGATGGAGTTTTCAGCATTAGATATAGCTATGTCAAATCTGAGTTTTATTCTAAATTTTTCCAGTTTATTACTGTTACATTTTGGTTCAGCCATCGTAAGTAGGTTAATGTTATGCTGTCTAATGATTCTTTTTAACCTACTAAAATTAGGCTTTCTTCCAATAGTTCTAATATTCCAAAATAATGTATTAATCATCGGATAATTCAGCATAGGTACCTGATTTTGGAGCGCTTTTCCTGAGTTTGCGATTTGATACCTCATGTGATTGTGCTGCAATCGAATTCTCTTTTTTCCTTTGCTTAGCCTCCTTCTTTTTTGGTGATTTTGACTGCACTTGGGAAAAAGGAGTCTCTTTTTCTATTGGGATATCCACAGAGCCTTCAGCTTCTGATTCAACAATCTCCTGCAGTGAAGCAACATAATTAGATTTCCTAATGATAATTTCAAAACCTGTCTGAATTTGGGTGATTTCCTCTCTTGTATCTTGACTATCAGTCTCTGTCTCCACCATAATTAGTTCAGGATGTGGCTCATTACCCATATTGGAATCTTCTTCCTAGTTTTCGACTATTTGTCTTGGCTCCTCTTCCACCTGCTGCTCAACTGTTTTAGAGTTTAACATCAAATTACCATCTACCCTTTCAGGGCTCTTTTGAGCTATGACTGGAATCAATTCTTCGGAGGGGTTTCCTAGGTTTTGTTTTGCAGCAGTAGCTTGAACGTTGGGAGATATGGAGTGCTGTGAGTAGTCTTCCACCAGAGCTTGTTCAGGGTTTTGCACTACCTCGGGGGGAATTATTACAGTCAGTGATGCTTTACTTCCTTCCTGTGATTCCTGATCTTTCATTGATCCTTCAGCTTGTGGTTGGGCAGGGGGGCCTTCTTCTACACAGATAACAGAGCTTGATCTCACTTTGGAAGATTTCGGGATGTCTAGAAGAGTGGCAGAAGGTTCATCAATGGCCCTCTCCTTGCCTTTACCTAGAGGAGCTGTCATTTCGTTTGAACCCTCTTTTTGTTCAGATGATTGAGGTTTTTCTTTTTGGGTCTGAATCCATTCCTTCTGTTGCCTGATGGTTGGAGGTTTGGTAATTGGAGCTTTTTCTTTTCTTTTCTGAACAGGGTTGCATCTGGTACTGCAATGCCCTAATTTTTTACACTTAGTGCAATAATTCGGACGATCTTCCACCTCCAAGCTCTGCCATTTTCCATTTTCTCTGCTGCCAATCCAGATTCGAGATGGGGTAGGCTTGAGGACATCCATTTCCACACATATTCTAGCTTCATTCGGTCTTACCAATCTTGTCACCGAAGCTGTAGCAGTATCAAGTTTCAGAGGGGTTCCAGCCGCAGAGGCTAATGAATATAGCTTTTCTTTATCCCAGTAGTGGATTGGTAGCATAGGAAATTTGATCCATACTGGAGTTACAGATGGCTCCATTTCCGGTGTGAAATCTGCTGACCACTTGAAAATCCTGGCTTGAAAGCCATTGAAGTACCAGTTCTTCCTCAACCACATCCTCTGGAAGTCCACTTCTTGATCGAATTTGAAGAGGACATGTCGGTTATCTAAGAGCCCAATGTGACACTCTCCCTTGAAGGAGGCAGCAAGTATCTCCTTCCTTAGATTGGCCATTGAAGGGCGTCCCCAGGAAAATTTCCCAACAAGGGTCCACTGAAAGACTGAGGCGAGTTGGCGCTCTTCTTCATCTGATATAATTAGGGCTGGCTCCCCCTTGAAGGTAGTAAGTGGTGCTTTGTTTTTGATGGATCCGAATGAGATTGAAACATCTTGGTTAGTAGCGTGTGGGTTAGTTTTGGATACAGCTTCCTTGTAGGATGCCGGCGGTGGGGCCGGTAGAGGAGCTCCCTCTTGGCTCGCCATAGGTGGCCAAGGTGAATTTAGGAACCCAAGAAATTCTAACCGTTACTAAGGGTAACGGCAGTATTCAGCCCAATTGTAACTGTAGCAATAGTTCTTTATGAGAGAGAGCTTTTTTTTCAAAGTTATGTTGGGCAACTGACTATAGCACATGGTTTTTTTTCGAAATTAAAAGGAGTTGGTTAGTTCATAATAAAGACAATTTTTAAGAATAAGGAAGACTTTTATACCTAAATCACTCGAGGACGATTTCTAATAAAGTGGAGGGGACTCACGTGGAATGAGTTTGTTGAGTATTGGGTTACACAAGAAAAATCAGTTTATACCCAAATTCCTTTGTTTTGACCATTTTTAACCTATTTTATTTTTCTATCCAGTTTCATTTTTCTATCCAGTTTCAATTTCTTTTCTTATTTAGTTTTGCATTTCCTAAAACTATATAAGTACTTGCATATTTTATTTTCCATAATATGATATTACAACGTTATTGATATTCAATAAAACTATTTCAAGTTATGTGAAATATTTGTGTTCTTTGAGAAGATTGTGGTCTTCTTTTAGCCTATCTCGTGTTAATATAGTACTAAAAATTATTCAAGAAGGACACCATACAATAATAGTTCTCTTTGATTAACAAGCAAAATTGTTTACACGATGTTTTTGACAACAATATATAGACTCAATCAACAATCAAGAATGAATGCTAAATAAATTTTTAGCAAAAAATTAAAAAATTAAAATGTAATTATTAGAAAAAAATGATGAGTTTTTTGTGTTAGGATTATGAATTTACAATAAAAATACGAAACGATGGTTGTGAGTGATTTTGAAAAAAAAACATTGAGAACGTAATTCAGTCAATAATTGTGAAATTCAAAATTCAATTGAGGAGATTAATGAAGGCAACTAAATGTCAACAAAATCAAGAAGGAATGACCAGCAAAGAAGATAACTTTTAAGAAAAATACATTTCAAACTATAGATGAACATGACAATAATACTTCATAATTTGAAGAGAACGTTTATCCCATCAAAAAAGAAAAAGAAAAAAAAAATAGTACAATACAAAACAA
Organism: Ophiorrhiza pumila; assembly: GCA_016586305.1. Lineage (NCBI taxonomy): Eukaryota > Viridiplantae > Streptophyta > Magnoliopsida > Gentianales > Rubiaceae > Ophiorrhiza > Ophiorrhiza pumila. Next base: position 22,432,018 of record BLIW01000003.1, on the reverse strand, counting down.
GTTAAAATTGGAGAAATAATAAATTCATGTGATACAAACTTTTCTATTCATAATTTAATTCTTTTTGTTCATTTTCTTGTTTTTAAATAGCATACTACAAAACAAACATGTGCATCACACGTGCCCAATTTCTAGTAATTCATAAAAGATTTTGTTAGATTTCTTACTAAGAAAATGGTTGAAATGCTAACTCTTCATCTTTTATTGTCCAAATTATACCAAGTTTCTGTAAACAATAAATATGAAAGGTTTATCCTTGGAAAATAATGGTGAAAAAAATTACCTTTTCCTGTTAAGATTTCCTTTTATTGTTAAGATTTGTCTTTAGAGAATTAAAATATAAACAAAAAATTCTCCCCTCACCCAACCTTGCTCAACCACTGCACAGTCTCTCGTCTTAGACATAACCACAGTTCCTAAACATTCTTAATTATGTGGAAAGTGGAACCAGAACAAAAAAAATAAAAGTCTCATGCATATAGATACAGAGTCGTACAAACTCGAGGCCAATTTCATTAATTACTTAACGAATTTATTTTATTTGAAGTTTGGCTAAATTACCAAATAAATTTTAAAGTTTAATCAAACTACAATCAACACCCTAATATTAGTAACGGCCATTAACAAAGTAAAAGAAAAAGACAATTTGTTAGTATTTCAAAATTTCCATAATACATTTTTAGCTATCACCACCCACCACCCTTACAATATTCATCCAAGAATTTTCAAGCCTCTCTTCTTGTGCTAGAGCTTGAACAACTATGACAAACTGAAATTGTCACACTATTATTCTGCCGAGCAAACTTTGCTTCCCTTTCTTTGATCTTGATCAACGTCTCAAGTTCTTCAATTTTTGTTCTCAACCTGTTGTTTTATTGGGTAAGATCCCACAATTTTTCTTCCACTTCTCACAATCTATCTCAATTTGATTCAGCTTGGTCCTTCATGACAACAAATTAGATAATCGATTATTAATTATCAAACATATCAAAATTTTAATTCGAATTAATAGCATAAAAAAAGTAAGATCAAATTATCACATGGCACGGAGGTTTTCAAACCACACCTCAACTTGTCGGGGTGTCAAATCCACCATTACAACCAAATCGTTTTTTTCTGCTTGTAAAATTTTAAGTCAATTTCCTGTTCTTAGAGCACAGAACAAGCACATAAGCAGCAACGAATAAAAATCATTTTTTTCTTTTACCATTTAAAGATTTGATTTGATTTCTTGATCAAATTAACCAGGAAAAAAGAAAGGGTTGACACTAGAAATAAATAAATAAATATACAAATGGGTGGTATACAAAATTAAGGAAAAAAAAATCGTCAAAAGGATGAAAAAATTACGGTAGTAATAATGTTGTCTTCTTTGAATTTATTGATATCATTCAAGGTAAGAATTCACCAAGAAAGAATTTAGTTTACAATCTATCTTTGAAAATAAAGCCTTGAACGAAAATAAGAAATAAGAGTTCAATGGAGGAATTAACCACTATAATTAAACTTGTTAATTAGAATGATTAATATGAACGATGGAACAAAAACCCAAAGAACTTGTCTTCAGAATCCAAGTTATCACCAAATCAATCCAAAACAATACTTGCTTGAGTTGAATGGATATGGACTTGTGATAAGGCGAAATATGTTCACTTTATAAATGTTATTTTCACTTATACTTTGCACCGTATTTGTTGCTATTTAATGTGTTTTTAGTGTGTTTTGTAGGATATTGAGCATGGAAGCCAAAATGAGAGGAAAAGATAGTGAAAGATCAAGAAAGATGTGATTTAGGCTAAAAATGTGTCTTTCGTCACAAAAAAGCTGGTTCCGTATTTCACAAGATGTTCAAGGTGTTAATTCCAATTGTTGATGATCAATCCTACGTATTGAGACCTTGGATATAGTGGAAAATAAGTTCCAAGTTGATCCCATGGAGGCTCGAGAATCCAAGAAGAGTTAACATCGCGAAACAAATGGAAAGGTGATGAAGAACAAATGTTGAAGAAATCTATCAAGTGTTAGTATTTCGATCATATTTCTCTCACATTACGTTCAAATCGGGTGATTCAAGCAGCATTGGAAAGGCACGAGACAAAGCTAAAACTTTTATGTTTTGGGTTTTTCCAAATTCGTCTGGAATCATAGAGAAAAATGGCCAAACTCTAGACGTCGAGACGTGGAAATGCTCCATATCGCAACGTGGTCACTATCTCAAATTTTTTTCCAGAAACTTTCATAGATGTGAAAATTTTTGAAACTTTCATGGACGTCGCTCCTGAAACTTACCAAAAAACGAAATTTTTTAAACTGTTTGCGCTCCTGACGTGGAATTGTGTATGATGAATGTACTCTTATAGTGCAGTAAATTACTTAGAGATAACTTGCTTTAATCCTACCTCTTACCACATAAGAGGATTAGAGTAGGTTGTTTCGAATCTCTTGTGGGTTGGTTTTGAATTTGTTAGACTAATTTTACCTTAGCTCTTGCCTCTTACCACATAGGAGGAGTTTGGAGGATTGGTTTAGCATTAGCATGACTAGATTTGCCGTTGCCTTTTACCAAATAGGAGCGGTTGGATTAGAGGGTTCGTTTATTAGTAGTTGCATTAGATTCTGGGTTAATTAAGGAAGTAAACCTTGCCTCTTACCACATAGGATTAGCAAATTAGTTAATATCTAAGTAGTTAAATGCCTAAATCATTCATTACCTCTTATCACATAGGGGGACATGAGTTATGTTATTTATCCTTATTTTGTACGACCATAGATAGTGTTGGAATTTTAGTTTGTAATATTAATTCAAGTGTAGATATATTTCAAAGAGTTGCATCTCTTCAATTGTGACATCCTTTTTGGAAAGATGCATCCCAAATCTGATGTTCTTATTGAAGAGTTACATCCCAATATTGTGGTACCTTTTTTGAAGAGTTGCACCACAAATTTGAGGCACCTCTTTGAAGGGTTACATCCCAAATTCAAGAGCTCTATATATATGTGTGTGCTCTTGGTCAAATGGAACAGAATCTCACTAACTATTGCATTCTTATTCTTGTAGAAATAATCCAAGAATTTGCTACTTGGTTATTTCTAAAAGTCTATTGTATCCTAGAAGTAAATTGCCACAATATCCGGTTAGCAAAATAGTGGAGGCAATTAACACTTTAAGGAAAGTGATATACACTCCTTAGACTTAATTATTGTTATAATTCCCTCACAAGATAGTTTGTTCTTTTGCTCTAGTGTTGTACCTAGTTCATCACTCAAATTGTTTGATCCACATTTTCCCCAACAGATAGGATATCTTTGAACATTTTAATAATCCTAAAATATAATCTCAGTAGTACACTTGCTTAATTGGTATTTTAAATCAAGTTCATTATTTTCGTTATTGTGCTTTGTCATTTACTTTATTATTTTTAGTTTAATAATTATATAAATCCAAAAATATTTTCTTAATGTTTCAACATTGTCTTTTCTCTGTGGGAATGAACTTGCTATACTTACAAGATTAACGGGTTGTTTAGCATTATTTTTTATTAGGGGTAGATAGCAACCACGAGCATATTTTATAAGTATATTTACGCCCTACCAAATTTTGGCGCCGTTGCTGAGAAAAGCAACAGTGTTGAAATTTTAGCTTTTTAGTGAATACTAGTTGTAAATATTTTATTCATTTTTTGTGTTTTTGTTAATTATTTTTAGTTTTAATTTCTACCCAAGTATGTCAATGAGCTTTGGGGAATCCTTTGAAATTCATTTTGACCCATCACATAGAGTGGATGATAAACAACCAAACTCTAGAGTATTTAGAGATTTTCACCATTTAGGATATGGAAAGACCAATGAATGGGGATATAGTAAACCTTCATGTTATTTATCTTTACCTTGTTTTCAAGATCCATTGAAAAATTTGAACTTGTATGATAATGAATAAGCCACTTTGAGAATGAATATTGTATCTTGTAGGTTGTGCTAAGGGGATCATCCCACTTATCAATGCCCCTCTCAATTTGGGAATACATGCAATTATCAAGGTGATGGTGAACCATATTTGAGGGAGCAACGATCTTGCACGTGGGGAAATAACAATCATTTTGGCCAACACTTTTTATCTTATTCCTAAAGAGAGTTTGGATGTTATTTGGGCTATAATGGGGAGTAGTCGATTCAAGAACAAAGCAATAAAATGCATCTCAAGGAGGAAATGGAAGCGCCGCTAGAGGATATGCTCTATAAACTCATGGAGAGACTAGATAAATTCTCGAAGGTGCTAGATCAAAGACTTGCTCAATTGGAGACAATCATAAAGAGGCAAGATGACATATTGAGAGAGCATGGTGCCGCAATAAAAAAACTAGGAGTTACATGTAGAACAATTCATTGAAACTCTATACCTTGAATCCCAAGAGTGCTCATCTAATGCAACATTGAGCAATAGTCAGGTACAACTTGTCCAATCACCTTATATCTCATCTTCTATCTCACAACATGATTCATTAGATCATAGTGTCCCAACTTCTATTGATTGTGGAGTTTAATGATTCTCATGATGAATGTATTTCAAAGTGTCCTAGGGAGTTGGAATCTTTGCATGTTGTAGATGATTTATAGGAATGCATTAATGATGAACCAATATTAAATGAATCCAATATTGTTTGTTTTGATAATGAAGAGACCTCCCACCTTGACTCCTATGTTGTTTTATGTGATGAAGACATGTCTACTTGTAATAAAATAGCCGACATAGTGAATTCTTGTGATATTTTGACATCTTACATGGAATTTCATGGTTTAAATAATATGGTAGATGTTATTAAAATGATGCACACTGAGACACTCTTATTAGATGATAATATTGTTAAATGTGTTGATGATGCTTAAAATTGAATACCATGTTAGCTTCGATGAGGAAGACTTACATATTTTTTGTGAAGTAGCTAATATGCTAGAGACTTGTTTCATTGATACATCTATCTTTGAAATTACTAATGATTTCATTGAGACCATGGATGCAAAGCCTTTGGTGGATTCTTTAGTTCAAATGGGTGAAAGAAAAGGTGACATGAAAGGATGATGAACTATGGAAAATCCCAAAGTTAATGGTGAAAGAAGAAAATGAGAAGTCTACCTTGGAGGAGCAAGAGTGGTACAAAGTTGAGTTCATTGAACTTGCTCCTCAAATGCATGAGCTTAAGTTCCTCCTCAAAGGGTTGCAAAAGAAGCCCTATGGTAGAAGACGAAGTGCTTGTGAAAGAACATTCTTTTGTTATAGGGATGGGTATTCAGAATCTTGAAGGAGAAGGCCACAATAATAAGGTCTAGCTAGGGACCAAATAAACCTAGAACTACCTTTTTACCTTTCTTTTAAATTAATAGTTTGTATTATGTTTTTAGTTGTTAGTTTGAATAAGGAAGAAGGCTACTTGAGACATTACCAAGGCTTCAACCGCACAACAAGTTTGCTGGGAATGACATGGATAATAGGTGAATTCTTTCTTTTTCTCACACATTGAGGACAATGTGTATTTTAAGTCTGGGGGGTTTGAAATTCATGTTATTCATTCCGTGTTATTTTGTATGTCTTTATGCTTAATTTCTAATAGTTGAAGTGTGGATGTTATGCTTTGACTTAGGGACGTCACCCCCCAAATATTATTAAAAGTAACCAAAGATACAAACGTTGGAGACAAAAAAGTAACAAACAGCAAGAGATTACACCGATTTCCTACGCACCCAAAAATTCGGGACCATTAAAAGTTCCATATTAAAGCATCCTCGTACCTGCCGCGGGAGTTCTCCAAAACTAGTAAATACCAAATCCATATATCTACGGCAACCCTTCTGCGCAAGACCATCCACTGACTGATTAGCCTCTCTGAAAATATGATGCATCGACACCAGACAAATAAATTGCTTCAATCTGTCCACAATATCCCGCAACTTCCATGGAACATTTCCTCCTCCAGACACCAACGATATCAACAATTTAGAATCAGATTCTACCAGAACATTAGTGCAAGCAAACCATTCACACAACTCTAGCCCTACTAATAATGCAAGAGCCTCAGCCTCTAGGCTTGTCACAAATTCAAAACCCATCGTTCTAGCTGCAACCAGTCTGTCTGAAAAATCCCTAATCAGTGCCCCACCACCTCCCATTCTCGGATTCCCCCTAGAACAACCATCAATATTCAGTTTCAAACAACCCTGAGGGGGCTTTAGCCAGCAAACCCGAGTTATCGCAATAGGGGTAGAGAGTCCCATCACCATATCGACAAAATTATTCCAATCTCCGAAATCAAAATCTCAGGAAACCGCAAATTCCATAACATCAACAAATCCTTCACCACCAACTCACATACCTGTTCCCAAGATACCCCATTACCCTCAAAGAACTCAGCATTCCGTCTCTTCCATAAGTGCCAAGATATAAGACACGGTATCCAACTAAACAGCACCCGACCATACCTATTTCCATTTAAACTCCACCGCAAGAGACAATTATCTCTCCAAGCCCGACGCAGTTGACGAACCCCCACGGCTTTACCAAAATAACCCCAAACCATAGAAGCAAATCTACCCCTTCCAAACACATGATCAATCGTCTCCCCATCGGTATAATACAGCATAAACATGGGAAAGGGCCATGCAAACTCATCTTCCCTAACCAATGAGCCAAAGGAACCCTACCATAACATAGACGAAGAAGAAGAAAGGAAATCTTATATGCTATTCCTGGTTGCCAAATACGCTTAAATACACGAGATTGAGGCCTCTTAGAACGAATAAGATTATATGCCGATAAAACTGAGAATCTCCCATTTGAATCACACATCCACACTGGGTAGGCTTTGGTTGTCGATAAAGTCAAGTCAGACACCATATTTAGAATATCCATTGGAAGAGAAAGATGATCAAGCTCCCATACTCTATTTATACAGAGATCTTTCAGACGTGAATGGCCATTCCCCGGAGCAATATTGGACAGCACACCCACCTTACGCCAGTTATCATGAAAGAGATCAAGATCACCATCTCCCACAAACTATCCCACGAATCCTTCACAATCCGATCGAACCTCAAGCATATGACGCCAGACATTGGAATCGTTCCATGAAGTCCGAACCACTGCCAGGTGCTCGGAATGACAATATCGCGCATACATATATTGAGACCAGAAAGATTTCTGAGCACGAAATTCCCACCATAATTTAGCAATCCCGAAATCCAACACCACCATCATCTTTAGGATGACAAAGCGTATCCCATGAAATCCATTGTTGTTTCCGACTCATAACAGGACTATCCCAAAAAAATCTCGCACACAACCAAGATACTTGTTGAAGAACACTCCGCGGAGGCAATGAAACAGCCAGTATGTGCGAATGTAGAGAGGAAAGTAAATGCTTGATCAGTACAATTCGTCCCCCAAATGATAAAAAATTGTGTTGCCACCCCAGTAAACGCCGGTGAACCGAAGACGCCATATCCTGGTAAAAGCTAGATCTCTTCCTCCCAACATATATCGGACAACCCATATACTTAAATGGAAAAACAGCTTGGGCAAACCCGGTGATTCGAGCTACCCTACGACGGACCACAAGAGGCGATCTAGCATCAATAAGAAAATTACTCTTCGAGATATTAACTTTCTCCCCGGAGACCTCCTCATATTCATCAATTACCTTACACACCGCCTTAATGGAATCCCGGTCCCAAGATAAAAAATCAGAATATCATCAACATATGCAAGATGTGTCACTGGAGGATCATTCCTGGGACCCCGAAAAGGAGAAAAATCTCCCCGATCCAACAGACCATTCAGCCGTCTAGAGAAAAATTCCGCCACCAAAATAAATAAAGAAGGTGAGAGTGGGTCACCTTGTCTCAATTCCTTGGTAGATCGGAAAAAACCAGAAGGACCTCTATTTACCATGACTAAAAACCAACGGTTAGACACACATCTCCATACCACATCAATCCACCTTTCTCCAAAACCAAACCGACGCAAAATACCACATAGGAAAACCCACGAAACCCTGTCATAAGCTTTCATCATATCAAGTTTAAAAATCACCCTTACCTTCCGAGATTTATTTGCCATCAAGCACGCCAACTCCTGTGCCAACAAGACATTATCCGAAATAGCCCGATCCTTTACAAAGGCACTTTGCTGGGGCGAAATTAATCTTAGAAGAAACATCTTTAATCGATTGGCAAGAATCTTGGTGATTAGCTTATTAATGACATTGCATAAACTAATCGGCCTGAAATCCGTAAAACTCTGTGAATTATCACATTTGGGAATTAGAACCAGTGTCGTCGCCGTAATCCCACGAGGAAGCTCACCCCCATAGAAGAATTCCAATACAACCTCAAAAAGATCACCCTTAATAATCTCCCATGCCACTTTAAAAAAAACAACTAGAAAAACCATTCGCGCCAGAGCACTCGAGTCATCAATACTATCCAATGCCAGACCGGACTTCCTCCATAGATGGGTCCGCTTCTAGAACACAGTTATCCTGTTCATCCAACAGATGGGGAATCACTCCTAACTACGAATAATCCACAGCAGGAGAATTCCCAGTCAATAAATTCCTAAAGAAGTCCACCCCAGCATCCCTAATGTCACTCTCTTCATGGATCAACCGTCCATCCGCCCCTCTGATCGTCTTAATACCCGATCTGTTCCTCCTTGCTTTAACAGATGCATGGAAGAATTTCGTGTTCATATCACCTCCCTCAAGCCACTTCACATGAGATTTCTGTCTCCAGTAGAGTTCCTCATCACGCAAGGCAAACTGAAGTTTCGACCTCGCATGACTAAGAACGGCGGAGGCAGCAACATCATCTTCCATTTCCAGAACCATCTCCGCTCTCTGCACATTCTCCTCAGCAGCTCTTACCCCATCAAAAACATCACCTACCTTATGGAGATTCCAAACAATCAAGGCCTTCTTTAAATTTTGGAGTTTCATACAAAACCGTACCAACGGTCGAGTAGAAATTGAGGCCCCCACACATCCCGCACCACTTGCAAAAAATCAGTCGGGCGAGTCCAAAAATTTTGGAACCGAAATGCCTTGTGAAAGTTCACCACCTGAGGCCTCAAAGATAGTAGCAACGGGGCATGATCAGACCCCGTTCTACTAAGGTGTTGTACCGACGTAATAAACAAATCCGACCATTTCTCATTCAAAAGCACCCGGTCCAAACGCTTCCAAATACGAGGAGGTCGACTCCAATTGTTGCACCATGTATAGTGGGAACCAACATAACCGCATCCACTAATTCATTGTCCTCAATAAATTGGACAAACTCTTGCTTCTCCCTATGATTAAATAGTCGTCATCCTTTCTTCTCTTCCGAAGATATGATAGAATTAAAATCCCCCCAAACAAGCCTCAGTCAGTTCCCTCTAAAGCTCACGCCGTCCTGGGATAGTTGTTAGACCATGTACATGAGATAACCACATTATTTAATTCGCCTTGTCGCGAAATGGAAACTGTCAGGTGTTGAATACCTTGAGCAACCACAGAGATTTGAATACAATCCGCAAAGAACAGCCATAATTGATTTGCATCCCCAACAATAACATTCTCAAACTTCAATTTTCGCCTAATGAGTTCATCTTCACTACTTTGCAGTTTCGGTTTAGCTATGCACAGTAACAAAATGCGATGTTCCCTCTTAATTCTGCGTAATCTTCTTAATGTATCATTATTACCAATTCCCCTCACATTTCAAAAAAGAGCCTTCATAAGGAAACCGGTCGAAGGGGGTCCATTAAAGATGCCCGCTGCATAGATCGGAGAACCCGATCGGACAATCCATATTTCAGACGCCTTGTATCCTCCTGCAGAACCACTTGGACACCCCGAACTACTGCTATATCTCTAAGGAGCAGTTCATCATCTGAGAATGTTTCCCCGACAACCATAATTTTTGTATTCGACTCAAGACCCACCAGATTCTGCCAAGCCTTTGTTAAACCAGGGCTCCGATGTTCACTCACATTTCCAAAACCAATGTCTACCAAGTCGGCGCCATGAGTATTCAAATTTGTGTTAACCGGTTCATGCTCAAGGAAAACCCCATCAAATTTTAAGATATCCGGATCACATACAAGTGCAATATCAGCCACAATAGGTACATGTACTTGGCTAAGAATATTCAAATGACCATATTCACACCCATCTATGAAACCTGAAGAATTTGCAGTTTCTACATTATTTGTAATTTCACAAGATTTTTGAGCTGGATTACCCATCTTAATATTTAGAGGGACGGTCTCCGATGCTATATTGGTTGAGACAATGACATCCGGCAAAACAGCTTTTCTATTGGTTTTACTCCCTACCTTCTCCTCATGTTCACCTTTATCCTTTACCATATCCGCCTGACCCTTACCTTCACCAATTGTTGTCATCTGCAACTGGGGAATTATGGAGCTTTCAAGAATCGGATCATTCGAAACCACAGCAGACTCTCTTGTCAAAATCTTCACTGGCGAGACAAGAGCTGCCGACTGGTCTGAAATCTTCGCCGACAGAGGCATCGGCAATTGTTTTTCTTTGATAGGAGGGTTTCATCTGCCATTGTTTCTGTTGCCGGAGATCATTCATGTTATAGCCAACGTACGAGTGTCCTTGTCGAAAGCATGTGGAGTAGTATTCAGGCAGATTTTTAGGCACAATACGCTGCCAAAAATCATCTCCTTTATCACAGTGTTCAATCCAAATTCTGGTAGGAATGGGCCGTAACAGATCAATTTCAACATTAACCCTAGCCACACTCGGTCTTAACAGGTTGAGAGTTGCAGAGTCAATAGATATGGGAACTCCCACAGCTTTCATGATGGAAAAGAGAACACTATTCTCAAACAGATGGAACGGCAGCCCTGGCAATTCAAACCAGACTGGTACCACTGAAGTTTCTTTTGAGGTTTCGAACGAAGGAGACCACTTGAAGACACGCATCAGAAATTTCCCGATTTGCCAAATGCCCCTAGTCCAAACGCGATGAAAATCTGCCTCAGAATGAAATCGCAAAAGTACATGCCTGTAGTCGATCAGCCCCACTTCTAGAGCTCCCTTAAAATCCAGTTTGGAGAACGTACGCCTGATATCCTCCAACGGTGGCCGCCCATGAGAAACTTTCCTGACCAGTGCATGTTTAAACGGAGCTGACACTTTGTCAATAGCCGCAGAAGAAATCTTGATAGCAATCTCCCCCTTATGCAAAGTAAGCGGGAAGACCTGTAGTGGTTGAGCATCCGTGGCAAACATCTGAGCAAAAGACTTTTTGGCAAAGTCCGGTGGCGGTGGCTGCTTGGCCGGTAGCCCTTCAACCTACGGCTGAAGGGACTCCATGCAACCCTAGATAGCAGTCTATAAAAGGAAAGAAAAACGAGAGAAAAAAGGAGCAGTCTTAAAAAATATATAGTTATAACTCGATATATTTTCTATCACTAGATTTCATGTTCCTTATTGTTAATTAGCTTCTCTTAGTTATTTTGATTAGTTATTTTATTTATTTTGAATAAATTCTTGACGTGAACTCCTCAAAACTATAATAAGATAGATAAAATTTTGGTAAGTCTTATGATAGGTCAATGTGGAGTCTTATTTTTATTTTTATTTAGTTTATTTAATTTTTTTAGTATTCATTTTTTTGTGTGTCAGTTTTTTTTAGTGTGTTAAGAAACTAATAATAATGAAGTGGTATTCAAAATAAAAATTTTTATTTTATGTGATAAGTGTTATGTTGCCAATAATTGGATTTTATCAAAAGATTCGATGTGGGATAGGAAAATAATATGCTATCTAGAGGGAGTCGAGTCTTTGATGGAAAGTTTGGCATTTTGAGCCAATCATTTTCATCACTTAGGGGAACTATTGAGGGGATTGACGAGTTTGCAATCATTAAGTAGGTTGGTGTGTTTTTAACACTTCATTTAGTTGAAACTTATATAACTCGCTTAAAGTGTGTTCTTTAATAAATGTGCTAGTAGAATTATTTGTACTTAATGCTTTTGCATTGTTAAGCTTGTTTTGTTCATATTATCATTTCTCTTTGAGATTGTTTTTAATAATAACCCTAAGAGAACTCATGTGGATAGTAGCAGAGATTAGAAGCCGTAAGACTCTGGCTTCATATTGTCACTCCTCTGTGAGACTGCTCATAAACAAAACGTTAATGAAGAACTTGCATGAGTGGGAATGGATCTAAAATCCGAAGGTGAGATAGTACTCCAAGCGGATATCACAGGTTTTCTTGTGAAATACCCTTTGATTTGTGACAGTTTAAGGGAACGAGTGTTATTTTTGAAACCTAAAGGTTGTCCGAGAGAATCCTCATTGATATGAGTTGAATAAATGAATTAATATGATTAGTGAGGAAAAGTTGAGACAAAGACTTAGCTGTTAGCACTTCGGCTTATAGCGTGGTTGTAGATTAGTTATGAACTGAGGTGGAACCTATCGGCACATACACACATGATTGGCTCAATGTGTTAAATGTGTACATTAAGGTGCTTTGATGACTTTTGGGGACACATGTTATGAGTACTTGACATTCGAGTTCATTAGATGTTGAGGCATATGCATAATGTTTTGATGATATGGAGGTGCCTAAAACTGAATACCATGTTAGTTTAGATGAGGAAGACTTGCATATTTTTCGTGGAATAGCTAATATGGTAGAGACTTGTTTCATTGATACATCCATCTTTGAAATTACTGATAATTTCATTGAGACCATGGATGCAAAGACTTTGGTGGATTCTTGTAGTTCAAATAGGGTGGAAGAAAATGTTACATGGAAAGATGATGAACCATGGGAAATGTCAAAGTTGATGGTGAAAGAAGAAAATAAAAGAAGACCTATGCTAGAAGAAGAAGTTCTTGTGAAAGAGCATTCTTTTGGTATAAGGATAAGTATTCTGAGTCTTGACGAAGAAGGCCACAATAATAAGGTCTAGCTAGGGACCAAATAAACCTAGAACTACTTTCTTACCTTTCTTTTAAATTAATATTTTTTCTTATATTTTTATTTTTAGCTAATAGTTTGAATAAAGAAGAAGGCTACTTGAGACATTGTTAAGGCCTTAACCGCACAACAAGCTTACTGGGAATGATATGGATAATAGGTGAATTATTTCCTTTTCTCACACATTGAGGACAATGTGTATTTTAATTATGGGGGGAGGGGATGAAATTCATGTTATTCATTTGATGTTGTTTTTTATGTCTTTATGCTTAATTTCCTGTGAGTTGAAGTGTGGATGTTATCCTTTAATTAATGATTAATTAGCTTTTCTAAGTAGTTTTGATTAGTTTTTTTAATTAATTTTGAATAAATTCTCGACGTGAACTCCTTTGAGCTATAATGAAATTTTTTTTGGTGAGCCTTTTAATAGGTAAATGTGAAGTTTTTTTAATTGTTTATTTATTGTTCGTTTTTTTGTGTCAGATTTTGTTTGTGTTGTTAGGGAACTAATAATAATGAAGAGGTATCCAAAATAAAATTTTTTATTTCATGTAATAAGTGTTATGTTGCCAATGATTGGATTTTATCAAAAGATTCGATGTGGGATAGGAAAATAATATGCTATCTAGAGAGAGTCGGGTCTTTGATGGAAGTTTAGCATTTTGAGTCAATAATTTTTATGCACTTAGGGGAACTACTAAGGAGATTGATGAGTTTGTAATCATTAAGTAGGTTAGTGTATTATTAACGCTTTGTTTAGTTGAAACTTATATAACTAGTTTAAAGTGTGTTCTTTAATAAATGTGCTTGCAGAATTGTTTGCACTTAATGCTTTTGCATTTTTAAGCTTGTTTTGCTCATACTATCATCCGTTTATGAGATTGCTTTTAATAATAACCCTAAGAGAACGCATATGGATGGTAACGGAGATTAGAAGCCGTAAGACTCTGGCTTCATATTGTTACTCCTCTATGAGACTGCTCTTAAACGAAAAGTTAATGGAGAACTTGCATGAATGGGAATGGGTCTAAATCCCAAAGGTGAGACAGTATTCCAAGTGGATGTCACGTGTTTTCTTGTGAAATACCCTTTGATTTGTGAAAGTTTGGGGAAACGAGTATTATTTTTGAAACCTAAAAGTTTGCCAAGCGAATCCTCATTGATTTGAGTTTAATAAATGAATTACTATGATAAGTGAGGAAAAGTCGAGACGAAGACTTAGTTGTTAAAACTCTGGCTTATGGTGTGGTTGTAGATTAGTTATGAACTAAGGTGGAACCTATCGCGTACACACACATGATTAGCTCAACATGTTAAATGTGTACATTAAGGTGCTTTGATGACTTTTGGGGACACATGTTATGAGTACTTGACATTCAAGTTCATTAGATGATGAGGTATATGCATAATACTTATCATGAGCTTAAATGTTTTAAAGTTAGATACATGGTAAAAAAAATTTTAATGTGGCCATTTTGTCTTGTGAGTATATGTTTTGTTTTGTTAGTGTTTGTTATGTTTTGTTAGTGTTTTGTTTTGTTGCTCGAGGACGAGCAAGGTTTAAGTGTGGGGGAAATTGATAAGGCGAAATATGTTCACCCTTTACATACTATTTCACTTATACTATACACCGTCTTTGTTGATATTTAATGTGTTTTTAGTGTGTTTTGTAGGTCATTAAACATGGAGGCCAAAATGAGAGGAAAAGATTAAGAAAGATAAAGAAATATGTAATTAGGCCAAAAAGGTGCCTTTCGTCACAAAGAAGCTAGTTTCGTGTTTCACAAGATATTCAAGGTGTTAATTCCAATTTTTATGATCAATCCTATGCTTTGAGACCTTGGATATAGTGGAAAATAAGTTCCAAGTTGATCCCGTGGAGGCTCGAGACTCCAAGAAGGGTTAACATCGCGAAACACGTCGAAAGGTGATGAAGAACAAATGCTGTGAAAATCTGCTAGGTTTTAGTGTTTGGATTTTATGTCTCTCATTTTTCATCGGAATGGGATGATTCAAGCGTCATTGGAAAGCTAAGAGATAGAGCTACAACTGATGATTCAAGTGTTTCCAAATTCGTTCAGTATAATAGAGACAAATAGCCAAACGCTGGACGTCGCGACGTGGGAGAATCTCCACGTCGCGACGTGGATCACTATTTTTATTTTTTTCTAACAATTCATGGAATTCGTGACGTTCGGAAGCGAAACAGCTTGAAAAGTTTCTTTTTGTTTCAGTTTTTGTCGTTTTTAATTTATCTTTTTGTTATTGGTCTTTTCCTAACTTGTTCCTTACATGTTAGGGCCTAAAAACGTGCCATCTTATCAATGTTTGATAAGGTTTCAAGTTGTTTCCTATATAAGGCAATTTATTATGTAATTTTCAGTGGGGATATCATAGAAGAATAGAGGAGTTCATAGTTTAGAATAGATTATGGTTTCTTTCTTTCTTTTTTAGGTTTTCGTATATTTTTAGGAAGGTGACAATTTTGAGAGCATTAAGCAAGGGTTTGTAATAGCTAGGATTTCTTCTTTAGCTATTGTACGGGGAATTGCATCTATACAGAATTGGAATATTTGTTATTGAATTCATCAGTTTTGGGTCAAAGATTTCTTCCGAGGATTTTACAATTCAATGTTTTATCTTTCTTTTCAAGTTATGTTTTCAATAATGTGCTTAATTTTTAATGTTATGATGTTCGGTTTAGCCATGCTCGGCTAAATATTTTGTGTTCTCGGGATTATGAATAAGGGTTTATGTGCTTAATTTACAGGTTTTATGTTCTATTTACTGGTCTTGGTTAAATGAGTTTTGTTGTGTTCTTCATAATTATGCATGATAAGTCGCGAGTGTCGTGTATGATAAATATACTTTTATTAGTGCAGTAAATTATCTAGAGATAACTTTCTTTAATCTTGCCTCTTACAACATAGGAGGGTTAGAGTAGGTTGTTTGGAATCTCTTGTGGGTTGGTTGTGAATTTGTTAGGCTAATTTTACCTTAGCTCTTGCCTCTTACCACATAGGAGGAGTTTGGGGAATTAGTTTAGCATTAGCGTGACTTGATTCGCCGTTGCCTCTTACTACAGAGGAGCGGTTGGCTTAGAGGATTTGTTTGTTGGTAGTTGCATTAGATTCCGAGTTAATTAAGGAAGTAAACCTTGCCTCTTACCAAATAGAAGGGTTTAGCAAATTAGTTAATATCTAAGTAGGTAAATGCCTAAATCATTCTTTTCCTCTTACCACAAAGGGGGGGGGGCGGGGGGGGGGGGGGGGGGGGGGGTGAGTGAGTTATGTTATTTACCCTTGTTTTGCATGACCATAGATAGGATGTGCTTGTACTATTTAATAACCTTAAAATATAATATCAAGAGTACACTTGCTTAATTGATATTTTAAATCAAAGTCATCATATTATTTATTGTGTTTTGCCTTTTAAATTAGTGTCTTCAGTTTGATAAATATTAAAAAGCCAAAAACATTTTCTTAAAATTTCAATATTGTTCTTTCTCTATGGGAACGAACTTGCTATACTATCTGATACGAACCTAGCTCCTTAAAGAACTTAAGATCGTAATCCCAAGGATCAATTTGAGGATTACCTTTTGGGAAACAATGAGGCAGCCTCAATTCAATCGTTGAATTAAAACTAACCTATCAAATTCAGTAACGAACACCCTAAGAAAACCTGTCCCTTAGAACCCTGGTTATCAAAATATCCCAACCTATCAAAACCTTGATTGATTAGAATTATCGTTCTTGGCAAAGAACAAAAGAAAATTTTCTCGGAACTCTCAGAAATAGGTTTTAAACCAAAATAATGAATAATCTGCCTTAAATGTAATGAGTTTTGCCTTTTATAGTAGGCTTACAAGACCTAAATTGATTGACGGTAAATACATTCAAAAGTAGAAAAATAGTCGAAATTTTGACGAAAACAATTTCGGCACGTCGCGCGACGTCGGTGGTGCTCCACGTCTATTTTTTTCTACAATTCTTCCTTCCAATGCTCCATTTCATTCCACCACACCATTGTACTCCATTTGGGACACTTCTGAGTATGAAATGAATGCTACATCCTCTTTACGAACTTCATGAACCAATTCACGATCAAAAAGTCCTCAATCAACGAGTGAAGTGCTGCCCTCATTGGCTTCATTCTCGAACGGGTTAATGGACCTCCGACTCCTTGCAATGGATCAACCACGTGCCCTTTGTTAATGTCGGATTGGTGGGATTTCTCATCATTCCTCCCCTCTTCAAGAGGATTTGTCCTCGAATCACCTAGGTCATACAATGAAAGATCACTAACATTAAACGTACTTGACACATTACCATATTTTCTAGGCAATTCTATTGTATAATGATAATTTTAGCCAAAACTTGAAAATGACCATCTCCCCTTTGTTGGAGCTTAGATTTCCATTGATTTGGAAATCGTTCCTTCTGCATGTGAACCCACACCCAATCACCGGGTTCAAAAGAAACCTTGATTCTTCCCTGACTTCATTGCTTGGCAACTTGATCATTTCAGCGCCCTATGTTTGCTCGAAGCTTCACATGCAACTCCTTGATGTAGTCAGCCTTCTTTTTGCCATTCAAATTGTGACTAGAAGATATAGGCAAAACATCTAAAGGTGAATGTTACTAGAAGATATAGGCAAAACATCTAAAGGTGTTAGCGGATTGAAACAGTAAACCACTTCAAATGGAGAATAAGACGTAGTAGGATGCATGGACCTATTATATGCAAACTCTACATGCGGCAAACATTTTTCCCAAATTTTAATTTTTTTTTGAATTAAGGCTCGAAGCAAGGTTGTTAAAGTTCGATTAACAACTTCAGTTTGCCCATCCGTTTGTGGATGTGCGGCTGTGAAAAATAATAACTTCGTGCCTAACCTAGACCATAATGTATGCCAGAAGTGACTCAAAAACTTGACATCCCTATCACTAACAATGGTTTTTGGAATGCCATGCAAATATAACTCTCTCGAAAAAATAATTCATCAATATATGATGCATCGTTAGTCTTATTACAAGCAATGAAATGTGCCATTTTGCTAAAACAATCTACCACCACAAAAATTCTATCATGATCCGACTATGTACTAGGCAACCCTAATACAAAGTCTATTGAGATATCTACCAACGGGTGGCTAGATACGGGTAGCGGGGTATAGAATCCGTGAGGCATTACCTTAGATTTAGCTTGACGACAAGAAATACATTTTGCACAAAAATGTTGAACATGATTTAGCATCTTAGGCCAATAAAAATGCTCATGCAATATGTCCAGTGTTTTCCTGATACCAAAATTTCCCATAAGACCCCCATAATGTTCCTCCCTAATAAGTAATTCACGACATGAAATTTTAGGCACACACAACTTCCCTTTCTTAAAAAGAAACCCATTATGCTGAAAATAGTCACCATAAGCAGTTCGTGCACATTCAGCATATATTTCAGTAAAATCATTATCATCAATATACAATACTTTAAGCAAATCAAAACCCAACAATTTTGATTGCAAAATGGTTAGAAGCCAATACCTTCGTGACAGTGCATCTGCTACTACATTTTTCTTACTGGCCTTATGCTTGATGACGTATGAAAAAGACTCGATGAACTCCATCCACCTTGCATGTCTCCTATGGAGTTTTCCTTGAGTTTTCAAATGTTTTAGCGACTCACGATCGGAGTGCATAACAAACTCCATAAGCCACAAGTAGTGTTGCTACGTTTGCAACGCCCTCCCAAGAGCGTATAGCTCTTTATCATATGTCGAATAGTTCAAGACTGCCCCATGCATCTTTTCACTGAAATACACAATTGGCTCCGAGTCCTGCATCAAAACAACTCCTATCCTAAGCCCAGAATCACATTGTACTTCAAAAACTTTATTAAAATTAGGCAACATCAAAATAGATGATTGTCTGAGTTTGTCCTTTAAAGTGTTAAAAGCTTTTTCATACACTTTTTCCCATTTAAACACAGCATGCTTTTTAACGAGTTCATTCAATGGAGCAGTAATAGTACTAAAGTTTTTGACAAACCTTCTATAAAATCTGGCCAATCCATGAAAACTTTGGACCTCACTGGCATTCTTTGGTGTGGCTACTCCTTGATTGCCCTAATATTTTCTTTATCTACCTTAATGCCGTTAGCACTCACAACAAAATCAAAAAATATGATAGAATCCATGCAAAAAGAACATTTCTTCACATTAGCATATAATTGATGTTTTGTTAACATGACAAAAACTTCTCTCAACAAGTGTTCACTAAAGGATTCACTATAAATGAGTATGTCATCAAAATAAACAACTACAAATTTTCCTATAAAGGGTCGCAAAACGTGATTCATTAACCGCATAAAGGTACTAGGCGCGTTTGTCAACCCAAAAGGCATGACAAGCCATTCATACAAACCAAATTTTGTTTTGAAAGCAGTTTTTCACTCGTCTACCTCCTTCATACGAATTTGAAAATACCCACTTTTTAAATCAACTTTGGAAAACACACATGCACTATGCAATTCATCTAGCATGTCGTCAAGTCAAAGTATAGGATGGCGATACTTTACCATTATTTTGTTGACCACCTGGTAGTCCATACACATCCTCCAACTCGCATCCTTCTTGGGTACCAAAATTACTGGTATCGTACACAGTCTAAGACTCTACCTCATAGCCCTCTTTTGCAGCAATTCCTCAACTTGAACTTGAATTTCCTTAGACTCCTCAGGATTAGCTCGGTATGCTGGACGATTCGGTATAGATGCTTCGAAAAGAAAATCTAATTGGTGCTCTATCCCTCGTAGTGGTGGAAGTCCTGAAGGCAACTCCTCTGGAAAAACATCTTCGAACTCCTGCAACAAAATCACCACTTCTTGAGGCAAAAGATCAAGCATCTCAGCATTAATCAAATATACATCTTTATACAATAAAAGAAACACACAATTTCCCTTACTCAATTTTTGTTTCACCTCTCTCTTTGTTGCAAAAACACTCAATTTATTTTTTCTATTTTTTGATTTTTCTTCCCCACTCTTGATAGTTTCCTCTCAGCTTTTATTCTCACTAGACTCGGCTTTTTCTTTCTTTTCAAAGTCTTTGACAATCCGTACCTGATCTTCATGTGCCTCTCATGGTTTCAAAGGCACCAATGTATGTTTGCGGTTGTGCATCTCCAATGAATATTTGTTAGTGTATCCATCATACACCACCTTTTTATCAAATTGCCACGACACCCCAAAAGAATATGGGCAGCCTGCATAGGCACTACATCACACAAAACCTCGTCCTTATACCTACCTATGACAAATTCCACTTTGACTTGTTTGTTCACCTTTGCTTCCCCACTAGTACTCAACCACTGTAATTTATAGATTTTAGGATGTTTAAGTGTTTTCAACCCTAACTTTTCTACCAATAATGTACTAGCTATGTTAGTTCAACTCCCACTATCAATTATTAAACGACACACCTTCCCTTGCACATGACACCTAGTATGGAAGATATTATCCCTTTGCACCAATTATCCCTCAAGTTTAGGTTGTGCATTTAAAGCCCTTAAATTGACAAGTTCTTCTCCCCCATTGGTAGCTCTTCCTCCTCATCACTCTCCTTAACAAGTGGTATGATTTCCTCATCATCCGAATTTTCACTCTCATACTCCCCATTAGGTAACAAAAACATTGTCCTTTTGTTTAGACATTGAGACTGTATGTGCCCTACCCCTTGGCACATAAAGCACCTAATGTCTCTACTTCTCCCATTTGTTTTCTCCTCAACCTTCACCTTCACGGTTCCCCATTTTTGTTCTATCCTAGGTTTGGAGTCAACACTAGAATTCCCAAATTTGGGTTTCGATATTTGCTCATTATCTTTTCAAGGACTCTTCCAAGTAATCTTCCCTTTAGCCTTAAAAATTCTCTCCACTTTCAAGGCTTTGTGCAATAACTCCTCTATGTTAACATATTGTTGCATCTCTACCATATCAGTTATCTTCTTATTCAACCCCGCCAAAAAGCTACCCATTGTAAATTCAGGGTTCTCCTCTATATTTGCCCGCATTAAGGATATCTCCATCTCCTGAAAATACTCCTCAACACTCATACTCCATTGGGTTAAAGTTTGGAGTTTCCTCACTTCATCCCGTTGGTAATGATTAGGGACGAACCTCTTTCTCATTATCCTCTTAACCTCCTCCTAAGTCCTAACTGGTCTCTTCCCATACCTCTTTATATTATGTACTAACTGATCCCACCAAATTGAGGCATAATCGGTAAACTCTACTACCATTAACTTTACCTTCTTCTCCTCCGAATAATTGTGATAGCCAAAAACATGATCTACTCTCCTTTCCCATTTTAGGTAAACCTCGGGATCATTCTTCCTTTGAAATTCTAGAATTTTTATCTTAATTTACCCCATTTGACTATTCTTTCTCCTATCATTCCTACCTCTACCCCATGTCCCTTCTTCTTTCTCCTTCGATACCTCCTCATAATTTTCCCTATCAAACAAAGGATTTCTAGCAGCTCTATCCCTAGTTGGTGGTTGACTAGACTCTAAAATGTTTAACCTAATATTAATTTTATCAAATTGTAATTGAATGGCTTTGAAAGCAGTTTCAATGTTAAATAAAGGACTACCCACTCATGATAAATTTGGGATTAAAAATTGTCTTTTCCACTCCCTAAGTGTTTATACTCACACTCGTGTATCACTCAAAATATTGAAAATCTCTAAACTTTCTTTGTGAATTCTTTGAGTTGAACAACTACTCACACACCAACCAAGACTCCGTATTGATTAGGAATATTTAGGAAGCAAGAAACGAGAATGAATCTCAAGACTCTAAGGAACAAGAATGAATTTAGGCAACAAGAACAAGAATGTTACCACTAATAAACAATAATGACTCACAAGGTTTTAGGCAAAGTTTTGAAATAACAAATGAAGAGAGATTAGTGGTATTAGAAAATG
The DNA here is from genome assembly GCA_016586305.1 of Ophiorrhiza pumila. Lineage (NCBI taxonomy): Eukaryota > Viridiplantae > Streptophyta > Magnoliopsida > Gentianales > Rubiaceae > Ophiorrhiza > Ophiorrhiza pumila. The sequence continues at coordinate 22,410,034 of BLIW01000003.1, read as the reverse complement.
AGCTACAAATTAGTAAACATGAATCGGGTACATGGAGAACTGAGTACAACAGTACATTAGCGGACCTTAATCTTGCGCTCACGGAGGAGGTGGCTTATTAGCGTCAGAAAGTGAACGTGAAATGGGCTAAGGAGGATGATTCTAACTCTAAGATGTTCCATGCACACGTCAAGCAGAGAAGGAAACGGACTTATATTCCTGGGATAGTTGATGATAATGGTACACACCTAGATAATATTGAGGATATTAGAAAGGCAGATGTTAGTTTCTTTGAAAAAGTACTCTCATTCGGTACGGCATCTCCTGTTATAAAGTTACGGAAGGGCTTTCCTAATTACAAGCTATTGGATTTGGAAAGTGCTAAGGTTCAAGAGATACCGACCATTGAGGAGGTCCGAGAAGTCGTGATGGTTTTGAATTGTCATAGTGCAGTTGGATCAGAGTTTTTTTGTGGTGGTGAGTTGCCTCTTGGCTATACTTTTACTTTGTTGGTACTTATACCAAAGTGTGACAATCCAAGATCATTTGGGGATTTTAGACCCATTAGTCTCTGCACCATGTTGAATAAAATTATGACGAAATTATTAGCTAATCGACTGATTGAGGTATTGCCAAGGCTTATATCTCCTAATCAGAGTGCTTTCTTAAAAGGGCGTTCAATTGTGGAGAATGTGGTTTTGGCCCAAGAATTGGTTTGAGGCATGTCAGCTAAAGTAGGTTGTGGGAATGTGATCCTTAAGTTGGATATGGCAAAAGCTTACGAGAGGGTGTCGTGGGCTTTCTTGTGCCACATTATGTGAAAGATGGGTTTCGCATAGGTTTGGATAGATATGGTATATAGGTGCATTTCAAACTGCTGGTTTTCTATAATTATTAATAGGGGACAGGTTGGTTTCTTTCACTCATCACGTGGAATTTGCCAGGGCGATCCGCTATCGCCGGCATTATTCATTATAGCATCGGAGTATTTATCGTGGTCACTGAATGAGCTTATACATTCCCCTCAGTTTCAGGCCTTTTGTTACTCTAAGAGGGTCTTGCCAATTACACATCTTGCATATGCGGACGATGTGTTGATTTTTTCTTCGGGAAACTGTAGATCTTTAAGATAGGTTATGGGGGTTTTAAAGAATTATCAGGACGTCTTGGGACAGCTAGTGAATGTCTCTAAGAGTGGGTATTTTGTTCACCCAAAGAGTGGTTTAGCTCATCATGTATTTAAAGCTACAAGTTTCATGCAACGGGCGAATCCCATGACGTATTTGGGATGCCCTTTATTTCTCGGACGGAAAAGAGTGATATATTTTCAGCAAACGATCACGAAAGTTCGGTGTATTCTTGGTGGTTGAAGGCTGGGTAAAATGTCCACTAGAGGTCGCCTGGTTTTGTTGAAGGCAGTATTGATGTCTTTATACATTCACTTGATTGTTGTATAATTCAGGAATTGCAACGCATCTGTGCATCATTTTTATGGGGTTGTGATGGCCAGAAATGGGGTGTGTTTTGGTTAAGTTGGGAAAAGATATGCCTTCCAATACAAAGTAGGGGTTTGGGTGTGCGTAGATTAGAGCACATTGTTGATTCTTTTTCGGCGAATTTGTGGTGGGTCTTTGATAGGAATCCAGACACACTTAATGGTGAACAACATTCCGTTGACCCGTTACGTGGAATTGGTGGACCAATGACTCGAGTTAAAACCAAACAGTTCAAGATGGCTCTTAATGGTTTGATCATGGAAGTGATGGACGATGCATATAAGTTGTTGGAACAAGGTTTCGATGAAGAGAAGACTGATGCACCGACGTCGCGACGTCTATTGACCTCTACGTCGTGCGACGTAACTCTCTGGAAGTTTGAGGTTTGAAAATTTGGAATTAAAAATCCAATTTTAATTCACGTCGAGATTTCTGCATGTCGCGACGCGCGACCTTCTACGTCCCGACGTCCACACCCCCACTTCGCGCGACGTTGGGAACTTTTACAGCTTTTTTGGTTTTGAATTTAATCATTTTTGTTTAATCTTTTCAATAAGGAACGTGATCTAATGTTCTTGCATGAACATTGATATGTTCAATATAGTGTTTTCACATGGCTAACAGTCTTGTATGATTGAAGAATGTGTTAATTCTATTTTAGGAAAGTTTATTCCAATTAGGAAACTATTTTTAGGAATGTAGGGTTTACTTTGTTGGCAAGTCTTTGTGCCTATATAAAGGCTTGTAAACCCACAAATTTTGGTTGTTGAATTTTGAAATAAGAAGTCATAATTTTGCAGAGCAAAATTTGATCCCAAAATCCTTACAGACCTAAAGCTAAGTTTGAGCTTTTGTTTTCTAAACCCTAAAGTGAGATTAAGCCAATAGTCTTGCTTTTGTTCTAAGTTTGAGAACAGCCAAATCTGATTTGATTTATGTGCCGCCTGAGTCAAGTTTGTTTTGTAATAGCGTTGGGGCTTTGGACAAGTTTCCATTGAATCGCGCTCCATATCTTTCTTTTGTTTTCTTTGTTTCTTTCTTATTCTTTGTGTTTCTGTTCTAACCATTATTCTTCTTGTTCGTTGAATTCTTTGGTTTGGTGAACTTGTTGTGGAATTTTCCAAGCTAGACCTGTGGATAAATAAGGTTGTCAAATTTGCCCCAAGGTGGATCAAATGAACGATAACCTTATCAAGTGGTATCAGAGAATTTCTGGGTGCTTGAAAATTTCAGGTTAAATCTTCCATCTCGTAAACTTTCAATTTGTGATTGAGTTTTGTGAAATTGGAATGAATTTCTTGCTGCTAAACATTGAGTGATTGAATTCTCTTGCTGATATTCAAAAAAAAAACAAGAAGAGAAATTCGTCAAAAAAACAAAAAAAAATTACGTGGAAAAAATAAATTACGTGAAAAAAAAATTTCGTGGAAATAAAAATATTGCAGCAAAATCTGAAAACAAAATTCTGGTTATACAATCACTGTTGAAATCTGTTCTTGATATTTGACATTAATTCTTGGTGTATCTATTTCTTTTCTTGCTAATTTGTCCAAAATTGTGCCTTAACGTGTTCTAAATTGTCATTCTTCATAATTCTTTCCTCAATTCCTTACTTAATTTGTGTGGTATTTGAGTTGGATTATTGATAGGCGGTTTAAGAATTTAGAACTTGCAAGCAGACTACGAGAGACCCTACATTTGGAGAGTAGATTAGGGAGAGCAATTATACACGAGAATAACCATATTAAAAGAGTGAAGTGAACCGACCATACCTAAAACGAGAACCCGTGAGAAGCCTTAATTATTATTATTGTTTCTTGTGTTGTTTTATCTAACTTGCAGGTATTTTAAAAATGGCGGGGGAAACTTCAAAGACTCAAGATGATCAACAAATCAAAATTGATACACTTTTTAGCATGATGCAAAGGTTAACAACCCAATTTGACAATCTGACAGAAGCTCAACAATCTGCTTCTAGGAATAAAGTAACCTCAAAGAAATTTGAAGATGAATTTGATAAGGCTAATTTTGATGGAGAGGAGTTCATAAGATCTGAACAGTCAAAGAGCCGGGGCAAGTCCGAGATTGATGTGGCTTCAGTTAAATTGGATTTCCTAAAATTTCATGGCAGTTCGGATCCCGACACATTTCTTGATTGGGTTTATACATTGGAGCAAATTTTCGTTGGAAATTCTTATTCTGAAGATAAGAAAATGCGGATGGTGACTATACATTTTAAGGATTATACAGCTCATTGGTAGACTCAATTGGTCAAGGATAGACAGCTAAATGGGGAGCGCACAATCCAAACTTGGGGAGAGATGCAATCAATTTTGAGAAGGCGATTTGTGCCATCTTATTTCGCTAATGAATTGCGGATGCAAGTTCAAACCCTCACCCAAGGAAACCGATCTGTTGATGATTATTTCAAGGAAATGCAGTTACTCATGATAAAGGCACATATTGTGGAGGAACCCGAAACAACAATGGCTAGGTTCTTGGCAGGAATGACTCCCGTATTGGCATACAAGATGGGTTTTCAAAAATCCTATGATTTGACAAAGATGTTGCATAATGCAATTCAAATAGAGCGTCATATGAAGCAAAAGAGACGACTTACACCTCGTCAACCTCCTTGGCAAAAGAACAACCAACAGACTCCACCTAATCCAGTTATAAAGAACAAGCCTTTTGGAGGTAATGCTACCCCCAAGCCGGTAGAAAGGACACCACTTATTGTTCAGAAGTCAGCCCAAAACACACCCCATAGATCTAGTGAAATTAAATGTTATAAATGTCAAGGATATGGTCATATGCAGTCCAACTGTCCCAGTAAAAAGGCTATTTACTTCCTTGACAATAGGGATGTTGCTAGTGTTCATTCGAGTGATGATGAGATGCCCGATCTTGAAGAAAAGATCTATGGTGAAGCATATGATGAAAATACTCCAGAAAAGTTGGAAGTTGCTAAGTTTCTTATCACTATAAGAACCTTGAGTACACAACCACAGTTGGAAGGTGAAACAGTGCAACATGAGAACATCTTCCACACTAAGTGCATTATTCAGAAAAAGCAGTGCAGTTTGATTATTGATGGTAGGAGTTGTACAAATGTGGCGAGTACATTATTGGTATCCAAATTGAAGCTTACTTATTCAAAACACCCCAAACCATACAAGCTTCAATGGTTGAATCAAAGTGGGGAGGTTAAGGTAAACAAACAGGTGCATTTATCTTTGTCAATTGGAAGGTATATTGATGATATTCTATGGGATGTTGTTCCAATGGAGGCAGCGCATGTGTTACTTGGACGTCCATGGCAATTTGTCATGCATGATGGACGGAAGAATAACTACACCGTGGAGAAGGATGGTAAGAAGTACATATTTGCTTCTTTGAAACCATGGGAAGTATATGAAGATCAAGCCAAGATCTCCAAGGAATGTAGGCAATTGGTGCAGGCTGAGCAAATGAAACAAGAAGTGGGAAACACCTCTACCCCTTCTAGCAATAATGCCAAGAGACTAGAGGGCCAAAAGATGAAGCAAGATGAGAAAGAAAAGAGATTAACAGTCTTTGCGAGAAAAAGTGAAGTCAAAAGAGCAATACTAGATAGGCATGAGATGTTTGTACTTATTTACAAAAACTTGTATTTGCTGTCTAGTGATCACCTTTCTACTTTGTCTAGTGCTGTGATTTTTCTTATACAGGAATTTGAAGATTTATTCCCCGAGGAGTTGCCAAATGGTTTATCTCCAATTCGAGAAATAGAACATCAAATTGAGTTCATTCCTAGTGTTTCAATTCCTAACAGACCAGCATATAGAGCAAGTCCTGAGGAGACAAAGGAAATTCAAACGCAAGTGGATGGTCTTCTAGAAAAAGGTATTGTTCGTGAAAGCCTTAGTCCATGTGCTGTACCTGTTATTCTTGTTCCTAAGAAAGATGAAACATGGAGAATGTATGTTGACTGTAGAGCCAGTAATAAGATAACCATTAAATATCGTCACCCTATCCCTAGGTTAGATGACATGTTAGATGAGTCAAATGGTTCTAAAATCTTTACAAAGATTGATTTGAAAAGTGGCTATTATCAAATTCGCATGAAAGAAGGTGATGAGTGGAAAACTGCCTTTAAAATTAAGTATGGTCTCTATGAGTGGTTAGTTATGCCTTTTGGATTGACTAATGCACCAAGCACATTTATGCGTTTAATGAACCATGTACTTAGATCTTTCATAGGGAAATTTGTGGTAGTTTATTTTGATGATATACTTGTTTACAGCAAAACACTTGAAGAGCATGTCTTATATTTAAGAAGAGTGTTTGTTGTACTTCGTGAAAATCAGCTTTATGCAAATTTTAAAAAGTGTGAATTCTGTACTTCATCTGTTATCTTTTTAGGATTTGTTGTAAGTGCTGAAGGAATTTCTGTTGATGAAAATAAAGTGAAAGCAATTAGAGATTGGCCCACACCTAAGTCAGCTAATGATGTTAGGAGTTTTCATGGTTTAGCTGGATTTTATAGGAGGTTTGTAAAGGACTTTAGTACAATTGCAGCCCCCTTAAATGATCTAGATAAAAAGAATGTGACTTTTGTTTGGACTGATGCTCAAGAAAAAGCTTTTAATACTTTGAAGCAGAAATTAACTAATGCTCATGTTCTTATGTTACCTAATTTTGAGAAAGCTTTTGAAATACAATGTGATGCCTCCGAGAAAGTATTGGTTCTGTTTTGATGCATGAAGGCAAGCCCGTGGCATATTTTAGCAAGAATCTTAATAGAGCAACACTGAATTACCCCACATACGACAAGGAGTTGTATGCATTGGTGAGATCTCTACAAGTTTGGCAGCACTATCTTTGGCCGAAAGAATTCATCATTCATTCGGATCATGAGAGTCTTAAGTTCCTTAAGACCCAAGGTAAGCTGAATAAAAGATATGCTAAGTGGTTAGAGTTTATTGAGACTTTTCCTTACATTGTTAAGTACAAGGCTGGAAAGGAAAATGTGGTTGCTGATGCATTGTCAAGAAGGTATAATTTACTTACTTTTTTGTATACTAAACTGCTTGGATTTGATGTCATGAAAGGATTGTATGCCGAAAATGCTGATTTTAAACTTGTGTATGAGATTTGTTTGCATAAATCCGAAGGAGAGTATTAATTGCATGATGGTTTCTTTTTTAAAAAGGATAAATTGTGAGTACATAATTGCTGTATTCGTGATTTGTTAGTTGTTGAGACACATGGAGGTGGATTAATGGGTCACTTTGGTGTTAACAAAACATTACATATTTTGCAAGAACATTTTTATTGGCCTCATATACGCAAAATTGTTCAATCTGTTTGTCAAAGATGTATTGTTTGTAAACAGAGAAAGTCAAAAATAATGCCTCATGGTCTATACACACCACTCCCAGTACCTTTGCATCCTTGGTTAGATATCTCAATGGATTTTGTTTTGGGGTTGCCTAGGTCACCAAGTAGTAAGGATAGTATTTTTGTGGTAGTTGATAGGTTCAGTAAAATGACGCGCACTTCATTGCATGCTCACGAACCAATGATGCTAAACATATAGCAGACCTTTTCTTTAAAGAAGTTGTACGATTGCATGGTATTCCTATGTCTATTGTGAGTGATAGAGATGTCAAGTTCCTTAGTCATTTTTGGCGTACTCTTTGGAGTAAATTGGGAACTAAATTGTTATTTTCTACTGTTGCACACCCCTAAACGGATGGGCAAACTGAGTTAGTTATAGAACTCTATCTGCATTATTGCGTGCTATCATATAAAAGAATCTAAAGAAATGGGAAGATTGTTTACAACACATTGAGTTTGCTTACAATCGTACTATTCACAGTGCTACTTCTTTTTCTCCATTTGAGATTGTATATGGCTTTAATCCTTTGACACCTTTGGATATTTTGCCTATTCCTATTAACGAGTTTGTTAATGTTGATGGTGCAAGTAAAGCTACTTTTTTTAAGGACCTTCATGCTAGGGTTCGAGATAACATTGAAAGGAGAAATGAGCAGTATGCCAAGCAAGCCAATAAAGGGAGACGTCGTATGGTGTTCCACCCGGGTGATTGGGTTTGGATACACTTGCATAAAGAAAGATTTCCTGAGAAACGGAAATCAAAGCTTCACCCAAGAGGTGATGGACCATTCCAAGTTCTTGAGCGCATTAATGACAATGCATACCGCATTGATTTACCCGGTGAGTATGGAGACGTTAGTGCTACTTTTAATGTTTCTGATCTCTCTTTGTTTGATGCTGGAGATTCGAGGACGAATCCTTTTGACAAGGGGGGAATTATAGGAATCCAGACGCACTTAATGGTGAATAACATTCTGTTGACCCGTTACGTGGAATTGGTGAACCAATGACTCGAGCTAAAACCAAACAGTTCAAGATGGCTCTTAATGGTTTGATCAAGGAAGTAATGGACGATGCATATAAGTTGTTGGAACAAGGTTTCGATGAAGAGAAGACTGATTTTAATCCTTGGAACCTCGTGATTTTGACATTACATGAAGACACTTCGTTGGAGAGCAAGATTGGACAAGTGTTGGAAATTCGTGCTTCCACGTCGCGACGTCCACAACTTCACGTCGCGACGTGTACCGACATCGCGACGTCCACCGACCTCCACGTCGCGCTACGTAACTCTCTGGAAGTTTGAGGTTTGAAAAATTGGAATTAAAAATCCAATTTTAATTCACGTCGAGATTTCCGCATGTCGCGACGCGCGACCTTCAACGTCCCGACGTCCACACCCCCACGTCGCGTGACGTTAGGAACTTTTACAGCTTTTTAGGTTTTGATTTTTAATCGTTTTTGTTTAATCTTTTCAATAAGGAACGTGATCTAATGTTCTTGCATGAACATTGATATGTTCAATATAGTGTTTTCACATGGCTAAAGGTCTTGCATGATTGAAGAATGTGTTAATTCTATTTTAGGAAAGTTTATTCCAATTAGGAAACTATTTTTAGGAAAGTAGGGTTTACTTTGTTGGCAAGTCTTTGTGCCTATATAAAGGCTTGTAAACCCTCGAATTTTGGTTGTTGAATTTTGAAATAAGAAGTCATAATTTTGCAGAGCAAAATTTGATCCCAAAATCCTTAGAGACCTTAAGCTAAGTTTGAGCTTTTGTTTTCTAAACCCTAAAGTGAGATTAAACCAATAGTCTTGCTTTTGTTCTAAGTTTGAGAACAGCCAAATCTGATTTGATTTAGGTTCCGCCTGAGTCAAGTTGATTTTGTAATAGCGTTGGGGTTTTGGACAAGTTTCCATTGAATCGCGCTCCATATATTTCTTTTGTTTTCTTTGTTTCTTTCTTATTCTTTGTGTTTCTGTTCTAACCATTATTCTTCTTGTTCGTTGAATTCTTTGGTTTGGTGAACTTGTTGTGGAATTTTCCAAGCTAGACCTGTCCTGTGGATAAATATGGTTGTCAAATCCGCCCAAAGGTGTGCTTGCTTATGGTTGTGGTACGAGTTATGCCTCTCCTTATCAGTTGGCATGTCTGGAAGCTGCGTAATTTGGTTAAGTTTGATGGTGCATGAGTAAGTCTTGAAGGGGTGGTCCAGAGTATACTAAGGGAGATTCAAGTGTTATTGAGACCCATTTCAATGTTGATGTTCAAGGTGTTGAATGGCGTGATATTGTGGCACGATGTTGTGTTGGTAAGCCTTCTTTTCGCTATGTTCTTGTGCGCTGGAACCCGCCACTAGCTGGCAGAATCAAGATTAATGTTATGATCAAGGGTCGAAGTGGTGATGGTCATGGTGGTAAGGGTGTCATTGTGCGGAACTGGGAAGGAGTTTTCCTTGGGGCGATTGCCTTGGTATCTCGGGGAATTTTGGATTTACAAATGGAAGGGGAGGCGTTGTTGGAAGGTATCCGGTTTTGTGCAAAATGGCCTGCGGTTATACTGGATGTGGAATTGAGTTCCAAGGTGCTAGTACAGATTTTAAGGGGGAAAACTGGTGTGCCTTAGAGAATTAGGGGTATAGTGGAGGAGATACGGCGAGCTAATATTGGTGAAATTTCCCATATCCATATTGAGGGTAATCGTCTGGTTGAGGTTGTGGCGGAAATGGGTTTGGAGTTGGATGCTAGACAGGAATTTGTGAGCTTAAGTATGCTTCCGGTTGAGGTGCGGGGTCTAGTTCAGCTGGATTAGTTTCGTCTTCCTAGCTTTCAATTTGTTCGACAATAGATTTGTCGCTCTGTTAAAGGGATAGTATCCCTATATTGTGAATATTTTCGTTTGTAATGGCTTATTGTTATTAATAAAACTTCTCGGATTGGCATTCCCAACCCGTTGAGAGGGGTATTGCCATAAAAAAAATGATATGGCAGCAAGACTTGGTTTTAAGCCAACAACAAAAATTCATCAATGGAAAAGTACACTTCCCACAAGTTTTCAGCATAATGAGTAAAGATTTGAAACAAAAATAATTTCCCAAAACGAAAACTATGTAATGGTCCAAATTGAATTAGTGCAGCAAGTAATGATCATATTATTGAAACAATTTTCTACACCCAAACTTGGTAATCCACTAATTTCAATAAATTCAATAAGGAAATAATCAGAAGGTGTTACCTTGAATTTGTACTGTCTTCAAGAATTGAAAACTCAAGTTGGCCTTCTTCTTCTTCCCTTTTTTTTCACGCTTTCTACAATTTTTTTTTCTCTCTCGCCAAAATCTGCAAACAATTGGAAAAAAGAACACAATACGAACAATACAGAACAAACACAAAAATAAGGAGAATCAAAGATGAAAGTCTTTGATGGAATAATCCCTCAAGTTGGCTTTGATACCAATCTGATACGAACCTAGCTCCTTAAAGAACTTAAGATCGTAATCTCAATGATCAATTTGAGGATTACCTTTTTGGAAACAAGGAGACAGCCCCAATTCAATCGTTGAATTAAAACTAACCTATCAAATTCAGCAACGAACATCCTAAGAAAACCTATCCCTTAGAACCCTCGTTATCAAAATATCCCAACCTATCAAAACCTTGATTGATTAGAATTATCGTACGTTCTTCGCAAAGAACAAAAGAAATTTTTCTCAAAACTCTCAGAAATAGGTTTTAAACAACAATAATGAATAATCTGCCTTAAACGTAATGAGTTTTGCCTTTTATAGTAGGCTTACAAGACCTAAATTGATTAACGGTAAATAAATTCAAAAATAGAAAATAGTCAAAATTCTGACGAAAACAATTTTCCGCACGTCGCGACGTCGGTGGTGCTCCACGTCCATTATTTTCAACAATTCTTCCTTCCAATGCTCCATTTTGATCCGCCACACCATTGTACTCCATTTGGGACACTTCTGAGTATGAAATGAATGCTATATCCTCTTCACAAACTTCACGAACCAATTCACGATCAAAAAGGTCCTCATCAATGAGTGAAGTGCTGCCCTCATTCGCTTCATTCTCGAACGGGTTAATGGACCTCCGACTCCTTGCAATGGATCAACCACGTGCCCCTTGTTAATTTCGAATTGGTCGGCTTCCTCATCACTATCACCATTAAGGGTTGCTTAGCATTATCTTTGATTAGAGGTAGATAGCAACCATGAACATATTTCATAAGTATATTTAGCCCTATCATTACTCAACCACCGTACGCCGCACAGTCTCTTGTCCTAGACATGGCAATGATTTCAAAATAAGTAATTCTCGATTCTTTGTGTTTGTACAACAAATTTCTTTATAAATTTTTGTTTTTTACTTGTTTCAATTTGGAGAAGAGGGCTGGTTTTGACATTTTGCAATTTTTTCCTGAGTTGACCGACTTTGACTATTATCAATCCGCCAAATTCTAACCAACCAACCAACTAGAATCCAGTAAGAATCCGGCCGGCTGGTGACAGTCAACCTTGATGCCGCTGGTCAAACTTTTTTAACAAAAAAAATTAAAAAATTCATTTAAAAAAATCATTTATAAAAAAACACACAAAAAATTATCAATTCAAACACTTACTTTTCAAATGAAAAATGTTCCTATTTTAAACCTCATATCGAGATTTAATTTTTCTTCTCAAAAAAAAAACATATTGTCCTAATGGACTAAGAGTTCCACTAAAGGAAGAAATTTGAACAAATCGGGTCAAATAACGTGTATAAAAGAGTGACAAATCTAGTCAAAAATATACCAAGCGTTCTATTTACAATAAGTATGAAAGATTTAGTAATGGAAACAAAAGATCAAAAAATTATCTTTCCCTGTTAAAATTTGTTTTTGGAGACTCCCCAACCTTTCTCTTCCACTTCATGGCCTCCCCTTATCCCAACTGACTAACGGCTCTATTTGTTGTGTTGATATTAAATGTTCGAAAATGAAACTTTTGGAAAATTGAAAAAGAAAGTGAAATGCACTCTCAAATTGATAAACGATTGAAATAATTATTTGTACATTGATTTATGCACATTTATTTTATATTAACAAATCATATTAATTACTTAACTAATTTATTTTATTTTAAGTTTGACCAAATTATCAAATTAATATTAAAATTTATTAAAACTGTAATCACCTTCCTAATAGTAAAGGACATTAACAAAGTAAAAGAAAAGGCAATATATTACTATAAGATGTTTATGAGTTTAATTTTTAGCCCTCACCTCCCACCACACTTACAACCATCCAAGGATCTGCTAAAGCCTCTCGTTGTGCTAGGGCCTAAGCAAATAGGACAAACTGATATTGTCACACTATTATTCTATTGAACAAACTTAATTTTCTTTCCTCTCTTTGAAAGAAGTTTGAACAAATCAGATCACGCAGTGTATAGATGAGTGACAAATCTAGTCAAAACCATACCAAGTGTTCTATTTACAATAAGTACCAAAGATTTAACTGTGGGAACAAAAGATGATGAAGATTATCTTTCCCTGTTAAGATTTGTTTTTGGAGAATTAAAAAAAATCTCCCCCACCCCAACCCTGTGCTTCCACCGCACGACCCCTTGCTCCAACAAACTAATGGCTACATTTGTTGTTGTCAGTGGGGGAACCATAACAGTTTTTGAGAGTGGGCTCAATTCTAGAAAAAAAAATCTCAAAAAATAAATATACGTAACTACTAAACTATCAAATTTTAAAAATTGTTTTATTACCATTAATAAAAATTTAATCACAATAATCAATCACAAAAAATACACAAAAAATTTAAACATTACTAATATTAGATATAAAACCTCACAACAAGAGACAACGTTGATGAAAGTGAAATGGAATCTAGCACATTAAAATAATTCGGCTAAATAAGTGGATGAAGGAGTCGAGATAGGTGTCGTCGCAAGAAAGAAGTCGGCGGCAGACATAAATGAAGGAGCAAGAGACATGGATTCTTATTTAAAGTTCAAAAATTAGGGCGAGGGATAAAATTTTAATAATTAGATTTTAGGAAATCACGTTTAGATGTAGTTTTACTTAAGAGTACTTTTTGTTTTGTTTTACTGAAGAGTAAAACAAAAAAATATAAAAATAATGAATCGTCTTCTACAATAAGTGCTTGAGTTGAAATAATATTAAAAATTATTTAATTGAATTATTTAAAACTTTTTTTGGTTAAAATATAATTTCTAAAACTATTGAGCCAACTAAAAAGAAATAAAGTTTGGGTAATTCGAAATTAAGGAAATAATTTCCTCAAATCTTCCCACTTGACGTGTTTTAGAGACCAAATATTTTTTATTGTTTAAATAAAATATATGGTGGCGTCATATAACGTTATCATCATCTTCATAAAAAACAAATAGAAAAAAATGCTTCTGATTTCGTTTTCCAATCAGCTTCTTTCGGCAATATTTTCCGTGACATCACATATTGGCAACCAGAACTCATTTGCTGGCCTTGTTCCAGCTGGCATTTCTTAGGTGCAAGACCACTACAAGGCCAACTATTGTCTATCTATTAGGTCTTGGGTGCGGCGGCGTAATGACAGAGTCATTGAAAGGGGGCGGAACAGGTTGAGAATACTATAATTGCTCTGATTTTCAGGAAGGAGGGCTGTCGCACCGGCTTACCCACCTAGTTTTGCAGTGATTGTTGTGATACTAAATGGACGAAAATGTCACTTTCAAAAAATTGGAAAACAAAGTGAAAAATGTACTCCCAAATTGATGAACGATTAAAATAATTATTTGTACATAGATATGGTCACCTTCCTAACCAGTTTAGCCGACATGTATGAAAGGTTTATCTTTGAAAAAATGATGAAAAGGATCACATTTTCCACTTAAGAGTTCCTCAATTTTCTTGTTAAGATTTGCTTTTGGAGAAATAAAATATAACAAAATATCTTCCACACCCCAAACTTGCTCAACAACTGCACGGTTTCTTGTTCTAGATGAGCACCATTCCGAAATAGGCGATTCTCAATTATGTGTGTTTGTACAACAAATTTTCTTTAGAATTTTTTTAACTCTTTTCAATGGAGAATAGGCTATTTTTTTACATTTTGCAAAAAATAAATTAATAAAAGGTAAGATGGTTGATAGTTGATCGGCATTGACTATCGCTGGATAGCTAAATTCTGATCAACCGACCAGAATCTGGTCGAAATTCCAGCTGGTGACAGTCAAACTCTTTTTGAAACAAAAAAATAAATTTAAAAAAACCATTTAAAAATATTATTTTGCACAAAAACTAAATTTATCAATCCAAACACTCACTTTTCGATTAAAAAACATTCCTTTTCTAAAACGCATATCGAGATTTACTTTATTTTTTTGTCAAAAACAAAAGTAACTGGTAAGAAAATGGACTAAGGGTTCCATTAAAGGAAGAAGTTTGAACAAATCAGGTAAGAAAGAATATAAATGAGTGATAAATCTAGTAAAAAACATACCAAGTGTTCTATTTAAAATAAGCACGAAAGATGTAGCTTCGAAAATAAAAGATGAAAAAATTACCTTTTAAATTTAATTAGATATGTTTTTGGAGAATTAAAAGAAAACATCTCCCCCACCCTAACCTTTATCTTCCACTGCACGGCCCCTTGTCCCAACTGACAAACGGCTCTATTTGTTATTTTTATACTAAAATAGACGAAAATGAAACTTTTGGAAAATTAGAAAATAAAGTGAAATGTACTCCCAAATTGATGAACAATTAAAATAATTATTTGCACATATATTTGTGTGTGTTTGTGCATAAATATGGTGTCAGTTTAATCCCATACCCATCATATTAATTACTTAACTAATTTATTTTATTTGAAGTTTGAAAAAATTACCATATTAATTTTAAAATTTAGTCAAACTATAATCACCTTCATAACTAGTTTGCAAATTAAATGTATGAAAGGTTTAGCTTTGGAAAAAAAAAGAGGAAAAAGATTACATTTTCTTGTTAAGAGTTCCTTAATTTTCTTGTTAAGATTTGCTTTTGGAGAAATAAAATATTACAAAAAACATTTCTCCCCCACCCCAACATTGTTCAACCTCCGTACGTCGCATGGTTTCTCATCCTTGGCATAACCACCATTTCAAAATAGGAGATTCCTATTCTGTATAATTTTCCATGATTGTTGAAGTATGAAATTGTTCAAAGGGAGAGTTAATGGAGAGGAAAAAGAAGAGATATTATGAAGGGATTTTCAGTTTGTTAAAAAATGAGATGGAAAATTATTTGTACAGAGAATGGGTGATTATATAGGTTGTATGAATTTCTGTTGGGAGCATAAATTCATTGGAATGTTAATGAAATGAATAAATATTATGAAGTTATAAATGTTGAGAAAACAAATCTGGAATAATTATAATATGTTGCTGTACTATAATTACATGCATTAAAGTTGTGACTCCGTAGATGGAAGTATAATTAAAACCACAATTTAAAAGTTTTGACTTCTACATTTAATTTTCATAAAAAATTTGGAGTTTTTTTTTTGAAAATTGGAAAATCTTTTGTAATTATAACAACAACAGCAATTAAACATTTTTTCATTAAATGTGGTTAGTTATGGATGAACTCTGCCTACTTCTAGGTAGCTTGCCTGCCTATAAATTATCGATCCTAGACCCGAAAAAAAGGGGAGGATTACGCCAGGTTGACAGCAGGCGTAAAAATTTTCCCACTTAAATGATATGGACCACACTAGAAATCGTATAAAGTAGGATCATGAACAAAAAATGAGGGTAGTAGAAGTGAGAATATTAAGATAGATGTGTGAACCTACTAAATTAGATAGAATAATTAATGAATGTATTAGAAAGAAAGTAGGGGTAGCTCCAATAGATGAGAAAATGAGATAAACACATTTAAGATGATTTGGATATGTGCATAGAAGACCTCTAGATGTACCAGTATGACGTGTAACAAGTAGAGAAAAATCACCTCAAATTAAAAGGGGAATGGAGAGACCTAAAAAGAATTGGAAGGAAACGATTAAAAAATATATGATATATTTAAATATAAATGAAAACATGTGTAAGAATAGAATATGATGGCAAAATATGATCCATGTAGCCAACCCTACATAGTGGGATAAAATCTTAGTTGTTGTTGTTGTTGTGGTTAGCTATATAGATCACACTTTTCTACTATTTTCGATCTAAATTTATTTCATGAGTTTTCTAACCTTCACACAATTTTTAATGCAATTTATATCAAAATTGTGGTAATCATGACAACAACTCTAAGAAAAATATCACGTACTAATCTTTTAATTGATTTAGATGAATGTCTCAATATAAGTTTGATGTTAAACTAAAACAATACAAATTTCAAATGTGAGGGACTAATTTTTACCATTTACATGGAAGGGAAGAAAAAGATTAAAAAGTGATATGTGAAGAATTGTTTCGTTACTTCTCAGGTGTTAAGGACAAAAAAAAATTAAAATGTGACATGTGTGGAACTATTTTGTTACTTTTCATATGTAAAAGACAAAAACGAATTAAAATGTAATACGTAAGGGCCTCTATAGTGATATTTTCTATAAATTCTACTTTATCTTCTTGTGATTTAGACAAAAATCACTTTATCCCTATGTGATTTTATAATGTCCATGTACATTGGACTTAGAGATGGCCAAATGGCCGGTTTCGGTTCCGAAACTGGAACCGTGGGGCCACAAAACCGAAACCAGAACTGGCGATTTCGGAACTGCTTGAACTGGCCAAAAATTTTTTTTATAAATATTTCTATTCCACTTCATTTTCATGACATAATTTCTTAGGTTTCTAATCTTTATATTGTAAGTTTTAATGTTTATAGTTTAGAGTTTAGGTTATCAATTTTTTTAATTAATTATTCTAATTATATTATTATATTGTTCAATCATTCTTTCAATACTCTTATCATTTATATATTTTTCTTTCTCACTTATCTAATCCTTCATAATTCTATTTTTCTAAAACCTCCATGGCTTCATATATTAGTTCAATTTCAACTATTAATCCAATTATATTATGTATCAACATAATTTTCTAATTTATATTATCCTAATTCTATTATTATATTATGCTAATGTACTATTTAAATTCCAATTAATAGTTCGATCATTCTCTCAATACTCTTATTCTTTCTATATCTTTCTTTCTCACTTATCTAATATTCATAATTCTATTATTCTAAAAAATTCGTATATTAGTTTAATTTTAACTACTATTCTAATTATGTTATTATATTACACTAGTTGAATTCTAATTAATAATTCAAATATTCAAATATTCTTATTATTTTTATATCCTTGAATCTCATTTATCTAATTCTTCCTAGTTCTATTATCTAAAAACTATATATTAATTAAGTTCAATTGTAACTATTATTATTCTAATTATATTATTATGTTGTATTATTTGAGTTTCAATTAATATTTTAATCATTATTTCAATTGAAATCAAATTTAAAAGTGGGATTACAATCGAAATTCGAAACTAAAAATCGATATTTGAACAAAATCGGAATCGAAACGGGAACCAGAACCAGGACGGAACCGGAATCGAAACCGCCGGTTCCGGAACCGTGGCCACCCTAATTGGACTGATGCAAAGAAGAGGGCTATTTTTGACATTTTACAAAAACTTTTTTAAAATAAAAGACAAGATGGTCTTGAGGTCGATTGCCATTGGCCAACATCCATTGACCAGCAAAAACTGCCGCCGGCTGATCGGATTCCGGCCAACTGACTGAAATCTAGTCAAAATTCGGCCAACGAATGATAGTCAACCTTCACCACCGCCGGTCAAACCTTTTTCTAAACAAAAACGTATTTTTAAAAAAATCATTTAAAAATATCCTTTTACACAATAACAAAATTTATCAATCCAAATACTCACTTTTCAAATAAAAAATATTCTTTTTCTAAATCGCATATTGAGATCTATATTTTCTTCTCAAAAACAAAAAATATCTTCTTATCTGAACACACTAAGGGTTCCACTAAAGAAAGAAGTTTGAATAAACCAGGTCAGACCTTCCCCTCTTAAGATTGGTTTTGGAGAATTAAAATAAAAAAAGAATCTCCCCCACTCCAACCTTGTTCTTCCACTACGCAACCGCCCCTTGTCCCAACTGACTAACGGCTCCATTTGTTGTTTTGATATTAAATGGATATTAAATGGCCAAGAATGAAACTTTTGAAAAATTGGGGAAAAAAGTGAAAAGCACTTCTAAATTGATGAAGGATTGAAATAATTATCTGTACATGGATTTGTGTACGTTTGTGCAAAAATATCCAATGCCAATCATATTAATTTATTAACTAATTTATTTTATTTGATGTTTGATCACATTACTAAATTAATTTTAAATTTTAGTAAAACTATAATCACCTTCCTAACAAATTTAGCAGACAACATGTATGAAAGGTTTTGCTTTGGAAAAAAAAAGGATGAAAAATATTACCTATTTTTGTCAGCCTTGATGTCGGTGGTCAAACTTTAAAAAAAATAAAAATCATTTAAAATATTCTTTTACACAAATTTTTCAATCTAAACACTCACTTTTCAAATAAAAATATTCATTTTTTAAAATGCATATCGAGATCTACTTTTTCTTCTCAAAAACAAAAAATATATTGTCTAAACCGATTAAGGGTTCCACTAAAGGAAGAAGTTTGAACAAATCGGGTTAGACAAAGTGTATAAATGAGTGATAAATCTAGTGAAAAACATGCCAAGTGTTCTATTTACAATAAGTATGAAAGATTTAGCTATGAAAACAAAAGATCAAAAATTATCTTTCCCTATTAAAATTTATATTTGGAGAGAATAAAAAAAAACTCCCACACCCCAACCTTGCTCTTCTACCGCACAACCGCCCCTTGCCGCAACTGACTAACGGCTCCACTTGTTGTGTTGATATTATATGGACGAAAATGAAGCTTTGAAAAATATGAAAATAAAGTGAAATGCAATCCCAATTTGATGGACGATTGAAATAATTATCTACATGGATTTGTGTACGTTTGCGCATAAATACCCATGCCAATCATATTAATGACTTAACTAATTTATTTTATTCGAAGTTTGACCAAATTACCAAAATAATTTTAAATTTTATTAAAGCTATAATACCCTTCCTAATAGTAAAGGACATTAACAAAGTAAAAGAAAAGACAATATATTACAATAATTAAGATGTTTATGAGATTAATTACTTGATAGAGGTAAATATAACTAATTCTTGTTAATATTTCAAAATTTTCATAATACATTTATGACTCTCACCACCCACCGCCCTTCGATCATCCAATAATTTTTTCAAGTCTCTCTTCTTGTGGTAGGACTTAAACAAATAGTACAAACTGAAATTGTCACACTATTATTCTGCTGAGCAAACTTTGCTTCACTTTCTTTGATCTTGATCAACGTCTGAAGTTCTTCAATCTTTCTTCTCAACCTGTTGTTTTCTTGGGTAAGATCCCCACAATTTTTCTTCCAATTCTCACAATCTATCGCCATTTCATTGAGCTTGGTACTTCATGACAACAAATTAATTAATCAATTATCAAACAGATAAAAATTTTAATTTGAATTACAACAACAACTGAACTTTTATTCCACTATATGGGATTGACTACATGAATCATATTTCGCCATTGTATTCTATCATTACAGATGTTGTTATTTATATTTCAATATATCACATCTTTGTCTATTGTTTCTTTCCAATTCATTTTAAGTCTCTCCCTTCCCTTAAGAACACTTGATTAATTGCTCTTTCGAAAGCCGAAGTTTCTTTCTTGAGCCATCATTGTTGTTGTTGTTGTCACCTGATGGAATACCATATATCAATCTGTAGTATTCAACTATAAAACAAGCTTACCTCACGAAGCTTAATCCAAAAGATTAACAACAGGATCTTGGGCTGAATCACAGCTCCAGCAGTCCTGAGTGCAATCACGAAGTTGGAAAACACTCTATTTCCACAACCCAAGTCCTCTGGCTGTGATTTTGTGGGGAGAGTTGTTTGCACAGAAGAAAAACGAAGCTCTGTTCTTTTTTTCGTTTTTCACAGAAGAGAAACTTCCCAGCTCTATGCTCGTTTTTGTTGCTTTAAAGCAACCAAAAATATCCAAGCGGTGAACCCGGTTCACCCTTGGATATTTCTTTGTATCGTTTTATTAATTTCAAATCGGGTTGGGTCAGCCCATCATGGGCGACCCACCCATTTTTCTAACAATCTTCCACTCGCATATGATGGGATAGACCCGTTACTATCCCTATACAAAATCACAACTATCATACAAGAAAATGGGTCGTGCAACCGCGAGCACACCTGCATTTGGGAGCTCAACTATGCACCTGTTAGGGATAACATAGCGGCTACAACTCTAAAAGTACTTGGGAGCTCAACTATGCACCTATTAGGGATAACATAGTGGCTACAACCCTAGAAGGAATAATATTAACGGTGTCTCGTTATGCCTCAGACTCATTTTGTTATACTAATCAAAGTATATCTAATCCCTCCAAGATCATACTTGATATCTATAAATCACCATGTATTCACAATTATGTCTCAACCCAAATAGGAAACATAATTGGTCGACCAGTGAATACATGTGAAGAGTATAATCAAAATAGTCTTCCCTCCACACAAATGACATTTGATAATGAATAAATTGCTTTCCTAGTAATGCCCGGAAGGTCGAATCATTCATGACCATAAGGAACACACCAAAGTAGCAAACATTTATTCATCACCTCATGGCATCGTTGAAAGTCACATAAGGCACAAACATAGGACTCATATAGGTGAGGAGATAGGGATTTAAAAATACTCACTCACCTTCCTATTATCGTCGTTTATAGCACATGTAGTATGAAACACATGCTATGGTGGATTACTCCTTTTGGAAAGAGTGTATGTCTTTACACCACCATACGGATCTTAACTCAGTCGCAACCCCACAATTTGTGTCAAGCGACTAGTTCGAGATCTTGAATGACTCACTATTCAAAGCGCCTTTTAAGATCCCGCATCCGGCTTCACCTCAAGCTTACGTGATCGTGAGATCACGTTCGGTTTCGAAAGTAAAGCTCATCTTGATTGTTATCAAGGCGACATCTTACATACTCTACAATTAAGTATGTTTAGTCTCATCTCAGCTCGCTCTCATAGCGCCTGAGGCGGTTACTCGTATGAGAGAGTCAACCAAAGCTTGGCAACATACTAAAAAAATTTTCATCAGTGCTTTAATTAAGTAGGGTGTATTTAAACAAATACCATATATGCATTCATGAGCAAAATACAACATTTGCATTTACATGGTACTACATACATCACTACTCTAAAATACAACATCTTTGTCATTCACATTTTACGCAATCCTAGAATTTTCACATAATACATAAAAAATGTATCTCTAGGGATTAGTTTAGTAAGACGGTCCACAACCATCTTATGCATAGAAATACGTTGCAAGCATATCTATTTTTGCTCTACAACATCTTTGACAAAGTTGTATTCGATGTCTATACATTTTGTTCAATCGTGATACTTTTAAGTCTTTACTGTAGTCAGTGGCTACCTGACTATCACAATGGATTGTCATGGACATTGACATATCGTGGCTATTTGCAGATTTCATAAAATCTTTAAAGCAAAATAGCCTCTTGCACTGTAGCTCCATAGGCTACAAACTCAGCCTCAATTATTAATAATGCTTTGCATGATTGTTTCTTGCTACTCAATGTTACGATGCCATTATCTAGCAAGAATACATATCCTGACATAGATGTTCGTTCATCTAGATTACCACTCCAATATGTATCAGTGTAACCTACCAACTGTAAGTCACTACCCTTATAATATAAGATGTAATTGGAGGTGCCTTGAGATATCTCAATATTCTTTTCACTTCTCATCAGTGAATTAAGTCAGGACTTGATTGGTAGAGATTAACCATACCAACCACATAGCATATATCACGGTGAGTACACATCATGACATACATTAAACATCCCATGACACTAGCATATAGAACTCTTTCCATATTGTTCAACTCTGTTGGAGTCTTAGGACACATTTCTTCACTAAGGGATTTACTTTTCGCAGTAGAGTTGCCAATAGGTTTGCAATCTTGCATGTGAAAACGTTTCAAAAATTTCAAAAATTATAAGGCTCTTGTGACAGAGCGAGAAATTTCTTGGAACAATCTCTTATGATTTTCACACCAAGAATATATATAGATTCACCCTTATCCTTAATTTCAAAATTTGAAGATAACCATTCTTTAATGGCAATGATAACATTAATGTTATTCCCAACAAATAGAATATTGTCCACACAAAGCGACAATGTTTAAATGTTATCTTCAAATTGCTTAATATTTACGCAATGGTCTTCACTAATCATCGTAAACCCATAAAATATTATGGTTTGATGGAATTTTAAATACCATTGCATGGATGATTGTTTAAGACCATATATAGATTTTTGAAGCATGCAAACTTTAACCATATTTAATAGGATTCTATTCCTTCTCTTTGCAACAACTTTTTGTTGCGAAGTGTTTGGAATAGTTATCTACCTATTAATTCTCTTTTCATCACATAGATCATCAAATTGATCTGACAGATAATCACGTTCACGATCTGTCCTAAATGATTTAACTATTTTGTCCAGCTGATTTTCAACCAAATTCAAATAAAGTCTAAAGCAATTCAATGCTTCGGACTTATGGGAAATCAGATAAACAAGGCCAAAATGAGTAAAATCATTTATACAAGTGATGAAATATGAGACTTCATACCTTTCCCTCACATTCATTGGACTACATATACTAGAATGGACTAATTGCAATGGGAATACAACTCTGATTCCTTTACCAGATGGTTTCCTTATTGCTTTTCCAGCTAGATAATATTCACATCTTGGTAGATCGACTTTTGAGACACTATACAAAAGATTTCATTTGGCTAGCCTGTTCACACGATCTTACCCAATATAGCCCAATCTAGCATGTAACATATTGACAAATGCATCATTACTAATAGATGCAATTAAGGAAAGCACACATTGTTATTTTGTACTTTCTCGAGTACAATGAAACCATTCAAAAAATGAACAGAGCTAAATGAGTGTCATGGTAAATATATACAAATTTGTACTACCATGAAAATATATATTATAACCCAAACCAAAAAGGACAATGACAGAAATCAAGTTTCGTCGAATATTCGGAGCATACAAAATATTATGCAGGAATAAAGTATGACCACCTGTTAAGGAAAAAATTATAATTATAAAATAATAATTTACAGGTGCCAATGTCTTTGACTGAAACTTTTGCATTATTTCCTACATAAATTTATTCGATCCAACAAGGATACGATAATATTCGACAAAAACTTCTTTGACTCTAGCTACATGGTTCATAGCTTCTGAGTCAACAATCCATAAAGGATGCGATTCAACAAGCATTATGGTGCTAGAAACATAACTGCCACTATTGAAATTTGAGCAATAATAAGTTGGTTTTATACCAACTTAAATAGTTTATTTCACTTAGCTTTTGGCTTGTTTTTCATAAAATTGTGGAGTGATATGGCACATTTTGTGCTTTTATGTGGTTTGCAATTTGGTGTGAAAAAATGAAGAAAAAGATTAAGAATGTGATTAAATGAAACAAATGTGGGTTTTAGGTTAAATAATAAGAAAAGATGCAAAAAGGCTTGAAATGGTGTTCTAATATGCTTGTTTCACATTTAGGCAGAATTGATAGTTGAATTTCATTTGAGTGTATCATTCTCAATACTAAACCACATTAGGAGATCTTAGATGTTCTAGAAAGATCTTTGGGTGTACTTCAATTCCTATGTTTTAACTTTCTTCTAATTCTGTGTGCAAGAATGAGAAACGGGGGCATCTTTATGATTGCTGCTTCAGGTTTTCGCTATTGAATTCATATTGCCACAGTTTGGTAGATGGACAATATCTTGAGCTACAGACCTCTAATTTCGATCATTCTTGAACCTGTGGAAAGCCAAGAGAGAGATCTACAACGTTTCTATTCACTGAAAAGTCTGTTTCGGAAGAAGAAACCGACGATGCATCGCCACGATGCATCGTCATTATAAGGGTTTTGTACAACGATGCATCGTGGTGAAAATTCATCATGCCACAGTTTAGTGTTTTGGCTATAACTTTCTCGGCTTAGCTCCGAATTGGCTGATTCAAAAGGCTATGGAAAGCTAAGACCTGGGACTACAACGTTCATGTTTTACATATTTCCAAATTCACAATGCATCAGGGCCAGATGTTGGGTGGATTTTGCTGCACATTTTTACATTTGCACATTTAGGCATAACATTTGTACCACGATGCATCGTGGTGTTTGTTTTGTGCCACGACCTAAATCTCACATCGCAGCCTTATTTGTACTACGATCTCACTCATATACCATTGCATGCTTGCTGCCACACTCACTCACAGTTGCTACACATATGCACTCTACTCTAGTATTTGTGCACACACTTGAGCTCATCAAAGTACCACTTGGGCGCACCACTCTAGCACTTATGCACACTCTTGCACTACAATTGGGCACATGCATGCACACTCTTGCACTACGAGTGTGCACATGCATGCACACTCTTGCACATCACTACTCACTTATGCACTACACATGCACACAACCTATGCACATTCTTGCACATCACTTGTACTACATGGGCATGTTCATATACTCTAGTGTGCATACATTTTATGCGTCCTGTTGCCTCTCACTCACAATACTTAGGCCACAACATCACAAATCACAACACAAGTTTCTCTCATTTCACTCTCGATGCATTTTGATTCATTACACTCTTTACTCATTTCTCCCAACACACATTTCACTCAACATCCATTTCAATCAACACTCACACAAACACATTCATGCATTCCTCACAACACTCCTCACACACATGCACAGATTAACTCGACGATGCATCGCAGCGATGCATCGTCGGTTTGATGGCTAACTCCACGATGCATCGCAGCGATGCATCGTGGTTATGTGGGATTAAAGCTGCGATGCATCGCAGCGATGCATCGCAGGCTTGTGTTGGTTTTTGGGAGTTAGATTTTGGCTAAGTATGAAATGTTGTTTTATTGTACAGGTACAAGGAAACGTGATCATTCAAGGCACAAAGGCGTGGGGATGCTAATGGAAGCGCATGGACTTGGCCTTGAAAGTGCTGGACTCCAGATTGATTCTTAGCTTGGAATTCTTACATGTGCTGTTTTTGGACTGTTGATATTGTGCAGTGGTATTTTTGTAAATACTCAATTATTTTACGTTTGCGTACCATTTACGTTTTGTAACCTCTATATATAGAGGATTTAGTTAGATTTTAGAGGGAGAACATTATAGAACTGTAACAGATTTGTGTTCATCCGACGCAAAAATTGATGCGTGTAGTCGTATCAGCACAATTTTACCCTAAAACTACTAATGTAGTAGTAGTGAGAGGGATTGTATCCACAGGGAAGGGGATGGTTTCAAGAATTCAAGAAATTGTTCTAAGTTTTGTCACAGAAACAAGTCACGAGAGAGAATGAAATATCAACACAAAAGGAAACAAGAACAAAGGAAAGGAAGTAGCAACAATCAAGTATGAACATATATCTTAGGGTTCTTGTGCAGGAAGAACACAAATCTAGCCGATCAACGCTACACAATTGACAAACAAGCAAAACTCAAGGAGACCTAAGTTGCCTAGAAGCCTAGCTTGAGGTCAGCATGGCGACCGCATCACTCCCTACACTTCATAACACCATTCTCTCCCATGGCGAGGCCTGAGAATGGTGGAATTCGCACCGCAACGTCTCAACTCTCCAAGCTAACTACTCTAACATGCAAACCCTAGGAAATCCCATGGCGAGGCCCGACCTAGGCTTGAATGCCTTCGTTTATTAACACAGAGAGCTTCTTTAACACTTTTTCCTAATGTTTCAATTCATCAAAGCTTCCCATGGCGAGGCCTGAATCTCAGAACTGAAATAATCATGTAAAGCAAGTGAAAAGACTTGGACAATCACACACAGTTCTCATCTCATACATCTTCACTGATGTTGGTGAATCAATCCTCAACTTAGCATGGCGACCACAATCAAAGTTCAATTCAACCAATAAAAGTGCAAATATATGAAACTTAACAGGATTTACACATAAAAGACAAGTATGATTTCATTCTTTAGAAATTGCGTTAATTGCATAGCATTTCATCGTCTAATTACATACTCATCCGGTCCGAACCCTAGAACACATCAAATTTAGCCACAAAGCTCTATTTTCAACTCTAGTTCATCAAATTGAAACTTGAAACAATTCATTTTCATGAGATGGAAAGAGTTTACCAATTGAATTGCTTCAAATGCCTTCAATTCACAAAAGATTTGTGAAATATCTCCTTAATTGAGTAGAAAAACACAATGATCAGTCCAAATCCTTGATCGGAATCAAAAACAGAGCTGAAATTCTAGAGAGAGAAAATCCTAGAGAGAGAAAGTTAGAGAGAAACTTTCTCTCTCTAGTTCAAAAGTCTGTTACAGTTCTAGAATGATCCCCCTCTAAAATCTAACTAAATCCTCTATATATAGAGGTTACAAAACGTAAATGGTACGCAAACGTAAAATGATTGAGTATTTACAAAAATGCCACTGCACAATATCAACAGTCCAAAAACAGCACATGTAAGAATTCCAAGCTAGGAATCAATCTGGAGTCCAGTGCCTTCAAGCCCAAGTCCCTGTGCTTCCATTAGCATTCCCACACCTTTGTGCCTTGAATGATCACGTTTCCTTGTACCTGTACAATAAAACAACATTTCATACTTAGCCAAAATCTAACTCCCAAAAACCAACACAAGCCTGCGATGCATCGCTGCGATGCATCGCAGCTTTAATCCTACATAACCACGATGCATCGCTACGATGCATCGTGGTGTTAGCTATCAAACCGACGATGCATCGCTGCCATGCATCGTCGAGTTAATCTGTGCATGTGTGTGAGGAGTGTTGTGAGGAATGCATGAATGTGTTTGTGTGAGTGTTGATTGAAATGGATGTTGAGTGAAATGTGTGTTGGGAGAAATGAGTAAAGAGTGTAATGAATCAAAATGCATCGAGAGTGAAATGAGAGAAACTTGTGTTGTGATTTGTTATGTTGTGGCCTAAGTATTGTGAGTGATAGGCAACAGGACGCATAAAATGTATGCACACTAGAGTATATGAACATGCCCATGTAGTACAAGTGATGTGAAAGAATGTGCATAGGTTGTATGCATGTGTAGTGCATAAGTGAGTAGTGATGTGCAAGAGTGTGCATGCATGTGCACACTCGTAGTGCAAGAGTGTGCATGCATGTGCCCAATTGTAGTGCAAGAGTGTGCATGTGATGTGCTTTGAGTGTGTGATGAGTGCAAGACTTATGCACAAGTGTGTGCATAAGTGCTAGAGTGGTGCGCCCAAGTGGTACTTTGATGTGCTCAAGTGTGTGCACAAATACTAGAGTAGTGTGCATATGTGTAGCAATTGTGAGTGAGTGTGGCAGCAAGCATGCAATGGTATATGAGTAAGATCGTAGTACAAATAAGGCTGCGATTTGAGATTTAGGTCGTGGCACAAAAAAACACCACGATGCATCGTGGTACAAATGTTATGCCCAAATGTGCAAATGTGCAGCAACTTCCACCCAAAATCTGGCCCTGATGCTTTGCGAATTTGGAAATACTTAAAACGTGAAATTATAGCCCCAGGTCTAAGCTTTCCATATCGTTTTGAATCAGCCAATTCGGAGCTAAGACAAGAAAGTTATAGCCAAAACACTAAACTGTGGCAGGATGCATTTTCACCACGATGCATCGTTGTACAAAACCCTTATAACGACGATGCATAGTGGCGCGCGATGAATCGTCGGTTTCTTCTTCCTAAACAGACTTTTCAGTGAACAGAAAAGTTGTAGATCTCTCTCTTGGCTTTCCACAGGTTCAAGAATCATCGAAATTAGAGGTCTGTAGCTCAAGATATTGTCTATATACCAAACTGTGGCAATATGAATTCAATAGCGAAAACCTGAAGCAACGATCATAAAAATGCCCCCGTTTCTCATACTTGCACACAGAATTAGAAGACAGTTAAAACATAAGAATTGAAGTACACTAAAACATCTTTCCAGAACATCTAAGATCGCCTAATTTGGTTTAGTATTGAGAACGATACACTCAAATGAAGTTCAACTATCAATTCTGCCTAAATGTGAAACAAGTATATTAGAACACCATTTCAAGCCTTTTTGCATCTTTTCTTGTTCTTTAACCTAAAACCCACATTTGTTTCATTTAATCACATTCTTAATCTTTTTCTTCATTTTTTCACACCAAATTGCAAACCACATAAAAGCATAAAATGTCCCATAGCACTCCACAATTTTATGAAAAACAAGCCAAAAGCTAAGTGAAATAAACTATTTAAGTTGGTATAAAACCAACTTATCAAAGAGAATGGTGTTAGGAAGTGTAGGGAGTGGTGCGGTCGCCATGCTGACCTCAAGCAAAGCTTCTAGGCAACTTAGGTCTCCTTGAGTTTTGCTTGTTTGTCAATTGTGTAGCGTTGATCGGCTAGATTTGTGTTCATCCGGCACAAGAACCCTAGGATATATGTTCATACTTGATTGTTGCTACTCCTATGAACATGCAACTTCACAAGATCAATGGTAACCTATGCGGACATTGGTGCTCTATGGGACATTGCCCTTATTTGCGCATTTGTGCTTATTTGTTGCACCCATTGGTGCCTTCGCCTGGGTTTTGTGGCTGTTTTTACCCTTTCATTGCTTGCCAGGGTCTTATGGCTCTTTTTTACCAGTTGCCAAAGGCTTTTTCTCCATTTCCTCTCTTGTGTATGCACATGTTCATAAGGGTCTCAAAATGACTGAACATGCACGAACACTGGAAACTCCAGACAAATGCATAGCAAAAAGAACAAATTCCATACACATTACCTCCTATGTCCTTTGAATTTTTGCATGGCATATCTATCTTACCTTAACATCGTGCCTTAACCAGCAAAATGTACCAATTTCTTCAAACTTAGTGTCAGAAAACAAAAAATTTTCGCATACAACATCAAAAAGAGTAAAGTGATGAACTTGAAATATGCCATAGTGAACTAGGAACAAAGCTTCAAATACATGACGATATTAGCTTTCTAGTCCACTCACACCAACACTAAATCTCACTGGAACACATCACACCCAAACCATTCATGACACACAACACTTATTCCCAAATCTTTTCCAAATGTTGCAAAAAAGTTAAAAATTTGTCCAAAAACTGAAAACTCAATATAAGCAGGGTATGACATAAAAAGAACTCAGGATATATCAGAAACAAAACTCAAAATAACACAACAAAACTGAAAAGTAGCATGTTTTGCATCACATAGCACAGAAATAGTTTCAATCACGAAAGAAAGTAAGCATATAAAGATCAAGAGACACAAACCATAGCAAACATTCACACCCCCACACTTAAAACTTACATTGTCCTCAATGTAAAGTAAAGATAAGTTTAGGAGCTCCCTGATATTGATATATAAGGAATTCCAATGTTTCTCTCATCCCACAACATCACAAATCACAACACAAGTTTCTCTCATTTCACTCTCGATGCATTTTCATTCATTACACTCTTTACTCATTTCTCCCAACACACATTTCACTCAACATCCATTTCATTCAACACTCACACAAACACATTCATGCATTCCTCACAACACTCCTCACACACATGCGATGCATCGTCGGTTTGATGGCTAACACCACGATACATCGCAGCGATGCATCGTGGTTATGAGGGATTAAAGATGCGATGCATCGCAGCGATGCATCGTAGGCTTGTGTTGGTTTTTGGGAGTTAGAATTTTGGCTAAGTATGAAATGTTGTTTTTTTGTACATGTACAAGGAAGCATGATCATTCAAGACACAAAGGCGTGGGGATGCTAATGGAAGTGCAGGGACTTGGGCTTGAAGGCGCTGGACTCCAGATTGATTCCTAGCTTGGAATTCTTACATGTGCTGTTTTGGACTGTTGATATTGTGCAGTGGCATTTTTGTAAATACTCAATTATTTTACGTTTGTGTACAATTTACGTTTTGTAACCTCTATATATAGTGGATTTAGTTAGATTTTAGAGGGAGATCATTCTAGAACTGTAACAAACTTTTGAACTAGAGAGAGAAAGTTTCTCTCTCTAACTTTCTACTCAATTAAGGAGATATTTCACAAATCTTTTGTGAATTGAAGGCATTTGAAGCAATTCAATTGGTAAACGCTTTCCATCTCATGAAAATGAATTGTTTCAAGTTTCAATTTGATGAATTGGAGTTGAAAATAGAGCTTTGTGGCTAAATTTGATGTGTTCTAGGGTTCGGACCGGATGAGTATGTAATTAGACGATGAAATGCTATGCAATTAACGCAATTTCTAAAGAATGAAATCATACTTGTCTTTAATGTGTGAATCCTGTTAAGTTTCATATATTTGCACTTTTATTGGTTGAATTGAACTTTGATTGTGGTCGCCATGCTAAGTTGAGGATTGATTCACCAACATCAGTGAAGATGCATGAGATGAGAACTGAGTGTGATTGTCCAAGTCTTTTCACTTGCTTTACATGATTATTTCAGTTCTGAGATTCAGGCCTCGCTATGGGAAGTTTTGATGAATTGAAACATTAGGAAAAAGTGTTAAAAAAGCTCTCTGTGTTAATAAACGAAGGCATTCAAGCCTAGGTCGGGCCTCGCCATGGGATTTCCTAGGGTTTGCATATTAGAGTAGTTAGCTTGGAGAGTTGAGATGTTGCGGTGCGAATTCCACCATTCTCAGGCCTCGCCATGGAAGAAAATGGTGTTAGGAAGTGTAGGGAGTGGTGTGGTCGCCATGCTGACCTCAAGCTAGGCTTCCAGGCAACTTAGGTCTCCTTGAGTTTTGCTTGTTTGTCAATTGTGTAGCGTTGATCGGCTAGATTTGTGTTCATCCGGCACAAGAACCCTAAGATATATGTTCATACTTGATTGTTGCTACTTCCTTTCCTTTGTTCTTGTTTCCTTTTGTGTTGATATTTCATTCTCTCTCGTGACTTGTTTCTGTGACAAAACTTAGGACAATTTCTTGAATTCTTGAAACCATCCCCTTCCCTGTGGATACGATCCCTCTCACTACTACTACATTAGTAGTTTTAGGGTAAAATTGTGCTGATACGACTACACGCATCAAGCAATCCTTAATCTTAGGCTTAGTGCATTCACGAGCACAGTGGCCATTTGCCACCATTATAATATGATCGATTGCACTTGTCTTTTTTAATACCACCGTACTTACTGGTGAAAAATTTGGGCTTCTCAAACCCTGGATCCGCTTTCTTAAAGAACTTCTAGTTCTTTTTAGGTTTAAAAAATTGAAACCTCGTTCAAACTGGACGTGGCAACATAAATCTAGCAAGATTTAGCAGCCTCTAGGCACTCTTCTTCTAGCAAAATATGATGCCCTATATTCATTTGCTTCCAATTTTGAGGAAGCTATCTGATGACTATTTGCACTTGGTGCTCATCAGATGATACAAATCCGGTTGATTTCAACTTTGTATTTATAGTCCCTCATTTGACTCTAAGCTGCCTAAGCTTAGTAGTTGAAATCACTACAAACCTTTTTCTTTAAAGCGATCCAAAGCTCTTGAGCAACTGTGAATCCCTCACACTCAACCATCAAATTATCTTGAATGCTGCTCAATATCGTTATGCGAGCTACACTTTCACTGTTCACGCTTGACAGGGTTCAAGATTATCTCTTTGATGTTGAGGAGTATTACATTGCTCACGTTCATTCATGGTATAACGGAGAGTTGATTCACATTCTCTTTCTACGAGAATATACTGAATTTTTCTATATTACATATCGAAATTTTTCATAATTCAGTTTCTCTCCTTTGTTCAATTCAGCCATGATGTTTTAGTATCCACGAACATTTTGAACAAATTGCATATAGACTATAACTCAAAATAAATATAAGCATTGTGACATATTTTTTTCATATTCACTCCGCATCAAATATCATTTAAACAATAATTTTTAGACAATAGGTACAAGATCGAAAGTTCGCAAAGCTCCCAATCATCTCATGACACATTAAAGTCTAAATAATATTGTTAAAATATATTTATACGTTAAGTGTCTTGTTGGGAGTCACGGCTCAACCAACAAATATGTATGCTCCCACACGAACAAAGACATATAAATATGACATATAATACACAAATTGTATTCATATTCATTTCATAGCATGTAATAAAATTAAACATGCAAGAATATATGTCATATTCTCAATAGGATAAATAATTTCATACAAACTTATTTTTCATGAATTTATTATAATCATTTAAATGTGAAAATATATTTTATGCCACACAAAATATTTCAGATTATTGCATATTTAAATAAAGCACAAAATTAGAAAAATTTTGGCACAAAAATCAGATTTTTCTGATTTGTATTTAATTTTCTGTGATTTTTCAAAGAAGAAGAAAAATAAATAATATCTTTCATTTAAAAAAAGAAAATTAAAAATTTTGTTGAGCCCACGCACGCGTGTGATACACGCGCGTCTTCTTCTTCAGCAAAACAAACGTGCGCAAAACAGAACAATGTTCAAGTTTTCTTCAAAACTTTAAACAAGGATTTCTCATAATCCAGGCGTCCGTTTGGAGAGTTCTATATACCGATGGAAAGCTCTCGGCGAGTAGAACATGATTATACAAAGAGAAATCTCTGAAACTGTTTCTACACTTTGCATAAATTTATGAAAGTTTCGGTTTTAATTTATGAAAGTTTCGATTTTAAATTTGCAAACTCTCATCCCAGTGAGAGACAAATCACCAAAACTTGTGTAATGTTCTTCTTCATACAAGGAACATGTTTCCCGAGTTTCAGAGCTTATAATCAAGTATCCACCAGTATGCCATGAAAGCTCTTCCAAGGATTTTCATGAAAACCACCGTATATGAACCTCCAGCTCAACAATAAATTCATACAGGAGCATGAATTCAGCCATGAAAGGCTCTGATACCACTGATGGAATACCCGCATATCAATCTGCAGTATTCAACTATAAAACAAGCTTACCTCACGAAGCTTAATCCAAAAGATTAACAACAGGTTCTTGGACTGAATCACAGCTCTAGCAGCCTTGAGTGCAATCACGAAGTTGGAAAACACTCTATTTCCACAACCCAAGTCCTCTGACTGTGATTTTGTGAGAAGAGTTGTTTGCACAGAAGAAAAACGAAGCTCTATTCTTTTTTTCTTTTTTCACAGAAGAGAAACTTCCCAGCTCTATGCTCGTTTTTGTTGCTTTAAAGCAACCAGAAATATCCAAGCGGTGAACCCGGTTCACCCTTGGATATTTCTTTATATCGTTTTATTAATTTCAAATCGGGTCGGGTCAGCCCATCATGGGCGAACCACTGAAGCGTAGCAAATATGTGTATAAAATTGTGATCGTGGTTGCTATTTACCCCTAATCAAAAATCAAGCTAAACAACCCCGTGAAGGTGATAGTATAGCAAGTTCGTTCCCACGAGGAAAGGACTGTGTTGAAATTCTAAAGAAAATATTTTTGTGTTTTTATTATTATCAAACTGAAACTAAGAGTGCAATTAACAAATAACTAAAACTAAGAAGGTGATTTGATTTAAAACTTCAAGTTAAGCAAGTGTACTCCCGAGATTATATTTTAGGGTTACATAAAAAGCACATGAATACATCCTATCTTTGGTCATGCAAAACAAGGGTAAATAACATAACTCACACCCTCCTTTGTGGCTAGAAGAAAGGAATGATTTAGGCACTTTCCCTATTTAGATATTAACTAATTCATTAAACCCTCCTTTGTGGCGAGAGGCAAGGTTTACTTCCTTAATTAATCCGGAATCTAATGCAACTACCAACTCAAACAAACCCTCAAGTTCAACCGCTCCTTTATAGCGGAGGCAACGCCCGAACCAGTCACGCTAATGCTAAACTAATCCCCCTAACTCCTCCTTTGTGACGAGAGGCAAGAGCTAAGGTAAAATCAATCTAACAAATTCACAACCAACCCACAAAAGATTCCAAACAACCCACTCAAATCTTCCTTTGTGGCGAGAGGTAAGATTAAAGCAAGTTATCTCTAAATAATTTACTGCACTTTAAGCAAATATTCATCACACATAATTCAGGCCTTAATCATGCATAATTATAAATAACACAGTAAAACTCATTTAACAAAGACCATAAGATAGAACTTAGTATGTAAATTAAGCACAAAAAACCTTATTCATAATCTCGGGAGCACAATAATCTAGCCGAGCATGGCTAAATCAAACATCATCATGATATAAATAATTAAGCAAAATATTGAAATCATAAATTAAAAAGAAAGAAAACACCTTGAATTGTGAATCCGTAGATGAAATCTTTGTCTCTAAATTAATGAAATCAATAATGAATGATGTTCCCAATCCGTACAGCTTCAATTCTCCGTAAATTAGCTAAAAGAATGAAACCCTAGCTATTACAAAGAAGAAAAACCCTTGCTTGAACTCTCTCAAAGTTGTCACCCCTTAAAAAGCTGTAACTCTAGCCCTATTTATAGTAATTCTATGAAGATATTTGCTAATAAATCCTTCACGAAAGTCTTGTCGAAAAAGGAGACTCAAAGTGGGCCAAAATCGTAAATTTCCAAAAATTAGGTTGTAAACCTGCGTATTCCCCGACGTCTCGACGTCCATGATCGGGTTTAAAAACGTCCACGCACGTCGTGACGTGGAGGGTCTGACGTCGCGACGTGGAAGGGGTCCCGACGTCGCGACGTATCTCTCTGGAAATTTCTCAAAACTTGTCCAAAAATCCAACCAAAAATTGCATTTTTAACATCGCGATGTGGAGGGTCTATGCCACGACGTGCACCCACGTCGCGCGACGTGGAGGGTACCGACGTCGCGACGTGGAGATTGTTCTTCAATGATTTCGCGATCTTTCTTCCGTTCTTCCTCCACTTTGCATCCAATTTGACTCCTTTGTGATTTCCCTCTTCCAAGTATACACTACGGTCAACAAACTTACAATTAAAACACTAAAACGAATAAAAACGAACAAGAATGACCAAAGAATTAAGTAAAAACCCTACGTAATCGGTGAATAAATTCACCTCATCAATTTCTCCCAAACTTAACCTTTGTTCGTCCCCGAACAAACTAAATCACAAAACAACAAACCTAACGAAAGTCTAAAACACAAACCCTAACAAAATTCTAACACATAACAACAAAATGCATCAAACTTCATCAATTCGATCTAAGAACAAATGTCATATAAATGCCTCATACTCTCAAGTATTCAAATGTCAAGTACACGTAATATATGTCTCCAAAAGTTATCAAAGTACATTAACGTACTCATTTAGACACGTTGAGCCAACCACGTGTGTGTGTGCGATAGATTCCACCTCAGTTAATAACTCATCTACAATCACGCCATAAATCAGGGTTCCAACAACTAAGTCTTCGTCTCAACTTTTCCTCACCAACATATTAACAATTCATTGTTCAACTCATATAAATGCGGATTCGTTCGGCAAACCTTTAGGTCCATAAATAAAACACTCATTCCCCCAGACTGTCACACATAATTAGGGTATTTCATTAGAAATCCCGTGACATTCACCTGGAGTACTGTCTCACCTTCGGGTTTTAGACACATTCCCACTCATGCAAGTTCTCCATTAACTTTTCATTTAAGAGTAGTCTCGCAGAGGAGTGACAATATGAAGCCAGAGTCTTACGGCTTCTAATCTCCGTTACCATCCATATGAGTTCTCTTAGGGTTATTATTAAAAGCAATCTCATAGAGGGACGATAGTATGAGCAAAAACAAGCTTAAAAATGCAAAAGAATTAAGTGCAAACATTTATGCAAGCACATTTATTAAAGAACACATTTTAAGCGAGTTATATAAGTTTCAACTAAACAAAGCGTTAAAAACACTCCAACCTACTTAATGATTACAAACTCGTCAATCCCCTCAGTAGTTCCCCTAAGTGCATAAAAATGGTCGACTCAAAATGCTAAACTTTCCATCAAAGACCCGACTCCCTCTAGATAGTATATTATTTTCCTATCCCACATCGAATCTTTCGATACAATCCAATCATTGGCAACATAACATTTATCACAACAAGATCAAAATTTCAAAAATTTGGATACTACACAAAAATACCTAAAACCATGGTGTAATTATGCGAGGAGTTATCATTACCGACTTACTTATTTACAAGCTAAGGTTAACTCAAGGAATAACTAATACAAATGGGACATAATTAAGAATTTAAATTAAATCCTAATTCCATTAACATAATTGTCTTAATTTAATCAAAATAACAAGAAAAACATCAAAATGAAAACAACAAAAGAAAAGAAAAAAAATAACATCCAAATAACAACTAAATAAAAGAAACAGAACAAATAGAAACAAAAGAGCATAACTCCCCCCCCCCACACTTAAAATCCACATTGTCCTCAATGTGGGCAATGAGAAACACCACCTAATCCTGCTGCATGTCGTCACGTAGAGAAGGCTGCGAACTAGTACCCTCGCCTCTGGAAATCTGCCACTGCCGGCTCATCTGACGGATCATATCAGAAATCTGCGACATCTGATGAGATAAGTTGGCGTATGTCATCTCCATCTGGTCAAACCGCACATCAAAGTGCATCGTCTGCTGTGCCATCATAGCCTCCATGTCATTCATGCGTGTATGTAGGCCCGCAATGTTCATTACACGCCTAGGTGGGGGTGGAGGAATGGGTTCCTCGTCCTACTGCTGCTGCTCCGAGCCCTGCTCCTGCTGTTGCTCTTGCTCTGGTTGTTGCTGCGGCGGTGGCACTGGAGGTTGTCCTGGCCTCTCATAGGAGCTAATCCTATATGCATTATACTGGTCAGTGGTGATGACATCACGCACTCTACACATCTCATCTCTGCCCAAAGCTGGCACCCCAGAAGCATAGCAAATGGTTGTGATCGCAGACGGGTAGTATAAGCCTGTCCGCACAAACTGACGCGCCTTCCTAATCTCAATGTCCATAATCTCCCCAACATCTATGGAGAACCCTGCCTGAATAGTGTAATTCAATAGAGCCTTGTCGTCATCGCAGGAGGCTTGATGGATGCTGGGGATGAGCTTGCCGATGATGAAATAATGCCAAGCTTTGGTGATCTTGGTCATTTGAGCTAACTTGAGCTCAGAAATCCAGTGCGTTCGTGCTACCTGATCAAGTGGTTGAGCTATGATAGTGGACAAGACCTGTTGACGAGGATTGTCATAGTCATATAAGGTGAAGTAGGCACTATTCTCGATGTCGCTCAATCCGTAGTACTCGTTGAATTTTGTGCGACTAACGGGCGCATTTACTCCACGAATGCTCAAAATACCCTGTTGTGCAAGGGTAGTTTGCGTAGAACTCCCGCACCAAAGTACCATTGCCGCCTACCGGTTGGCGGCAAAATTTTTGCCATCGGCGATTCCTGATTTGAGTATCGATTGGTGTGGCTGTGACCTGTATGCCGTGCTCCTCTACCATAACCTTATTTGCCAGATGCTCATTATGGAATTGCTCCGCCTCCAAGCACATAAACCTGAAGTTATCGAACCCCGCAGGGTTGGGCTGTGGCGGTGGTGGAGGAGGTGGCGGTGCACCCTCAGCTGTAGTGCGGCGTGTCCTCTTGGGTGCTATATCTGTCAATACAAGTATATTAGATACAAACCATAAATTAATTAACAAGATATTATGCAGCAATTTGCACACTTAAATATCACCAATACTAAACATAATGTCCCCCACACTTAAGCCAAAACACAACCTCAGCACATATACATGAAATGTAAATATTATGACTACACACATGCAAGAACGATGGCAACTAATCACAAAACACCAAATACAGAAATAGCAACACATTAAAACAAAAACAATTCATCTCCATAATGTGTATAAGTTCAAGAGTGCAATCTTTCATCTTTAAAGACAATGTATAGTTGTTAAGGTAAAAGGATACCATATATGCATTCTAACAAACACATAACATGCATGCTGTGTTCAAGCATAGATATAGATGTGTCAAATTCAAAACTAAATCATTGAAACATTCTGACAAACACCTAACATGCAGTAATCTTTTTATCCTGTTAACACCATCAATTCTAAACAATTGCCCAACAGAAACCACAACAATTCATCACATTATGATAACATATTCAAACTGTATCAATTCAACATGATTTCATAACCCATATGGACTCAAAACAAATCACAGATATCAAAAATGGTTCAAACCGTATGTAACCTTGTGCATAATCTTGCAAAAATTGAACAAATCAACCCTTGAATACATTCATCATCACAATTCACTCAATACTATGAATAGAACATGTAAAGCATAATAAAACACAAAATTGCAACAAAATTAAGAGAGAAAATTCGAAATTTACCTCTCGAAGACCAAAAATCAAAATGCAAAGTTTGTGTGTTTTGTGATGAAGTAGAGCCTTCTACACCTTCTCCACGTCTCCTAGAATGGATGGGAACCACCAAACTCTAACGAATTTCACTAGAAATTCGAATTTTTGAATTTGTAGGTTTTGAGAAAAATTTCAAAATTTGAAGATTTTTGGTGTTTTAATCGGTCAATTTATGTCGTTTCGATGTTAATGTGCTCCTAACTCAACCTATAACACTAATATGGAGTGAATTTGCAGAAGAAACTAAAATAGAAGAGATGGAGTAGAGAGGATTTTGAGTTTTATTGTGAAAACAGTGAAGAACAGCTTCTGTTCTTCAGTTTAATAACAAATTTTGCCCGACATCGCGATGTGGAACACTGGACGTCACGACGTGGGTGAAACCTAGGGTTTTAATTACACGTCCCTGGACGTCGCGACGTGCGATCGTGCACGTCGCGACGTTGGAGATTTTTACCAAATTTTTCAACATTTCTGGATGTCTCGACGTGCGATCACGCACGTCGCGGCGTTGGCGATTTTTTCCACGTTTTTGCACATTTAAACCTCCAAATTTCCCTTAATCCTTTCTCCAACCTACAAAACAAAACATTTGCACAAAAAGACTATTAGTTAATGGAATATTTTAGCCTAACTTCTAAATAAACTTAAATGAAACTTAAATATATAAAATATGAACTTGGGTTGCCTCCCAAGAAGCGTTTTATTTATCGTCGAAAGCTCGACGCCTGTTGCTTATTCTTCCCTCGGTGACTCTTCAAGAGTCACCTTTTCAACAATGCTAAGATCTTTTCTCCTTGAGAAAAATGGATTTTTAATCTATGCCCATTGACTATGAAAGAATTTCCCGTCTTTTCATTTAGAAGCTCCACTGTGCCATAAGGAAACACTGTTTTAACCCTGAATGGACCACTCCATCTTGACTTTAGCTTGCCTGGAAAAAGTTTCAGCTTAGAATTGAACAGCAAAACCAGCTGCCCGGGTTCAAACTTTTTATGTAGGATGCGTTTATCATGCCACTTTTTAGTTCTCTCTTTATAGAGAGATGCACTTTGGTATGCATCAAATCTAAACTCATCCAAATCATTGAATTCCAACAACCGTTGCTCAGCTGCCTTCCCATAATCCATTTTCAACAATGCCCAAAAAGTCTTGTATTCAAGCTCAATTGGCAAATGACAAGCTTTACCAAAAACCATGCGATATGGAGATGTACCAATAGGGGTTTTGAAATCTGTGCGATATGCCCATAGAGAATCATCCAATTTTGTTGCCCAATCCTTTCGAGAAGGTTTCACAACCTTTTCTAAAATTCTCTTGATCTCCCAATTTGATATCTCCACTTGTCCACTTGTTTGAGGATGGTAAGGGGTTGCCACTTTATGCCGGACTCCATATTTGGCCAATAAGGCTTGAAAAGCCTTGTTGCAAAAATGTGTGCCTCCATCACTAATAATAGCCTTTGGGGTTCCATAAAGAGTGAAAATGTGCTTCTTGATGAACCCCACCACACTTTTTGCATCACAAGTTGGCAAAGCAATTGCTTATATCCATTTAGAAACATAATCCACAGCCACAAGAATGTAAGATTGACCATTAGATTTTGGGAATGGTCCCATGAAATCTATGCCCCAGACGTCGAAAATTTCTACCTCCATAATATTGTTTAAAGGCATCTCATTCCTCCATGAAATATTTCCTTTCCTTTGG
Organism: Ophiorrhiza pumila; assembly: GCA_016586305.1. Taxonomy (NCBI): domain Eukaryota; kingdom Viridiplantae; phylum Streptophyta; class Magnoliopsida; order Gentianales; family Rubiaceae; genus Ophiorrhiza; species Ophiorrhiza pumila. The sequence continues at coordinate 22,369,759 of BLIW01000003.1, read as the reverse complement.
CATTCATCACAATGTTTGATCCACTCTTGAGTGTCATGGAATATTTTGGGCCAATAATACCCCGACTGGAACACTTTATAAGCTGTTCTTCGCCCCCCAAAATGTCCTCCATAATCAGATTCATGGCATGACCGAAGAATTTCTTTTTGATACTCCTTAGGAACACATCCTCGAATAGCTTGATCACTGCATACCTTGAAAAGATAATGCTCATCCCAATAGTAGTAGTTTGCATCGTGGATGAGTTTTTTCCTTTGTTGGACAGACAAATTGGGTGGAATTTGTTGTGAAACCACATAATTTGCAATGTCGGCATACCATGGAACCTTTTCATCTTCTTCCACTTGAAACAATTGCTCATCCGGGAATATCTCCTTAATTTGAACATTACTGTCTTCTTCCAAATGCTCATGCTTTTCCAAACGTGAAAGGTGGTCGGCAACATGATTTTCAGCTCCCTTCTTATCACGGATTTCCAAATCAAACTCTTGTAGAAGTAGAACCCATCGAATCAACCTCAGTTTTGCATCCTTCTTGGCCATTAAGTAACGAATTGCTGCATGATCAGTGTAAATTATCACTTTGGCTCCCAGCAAATAAGAACGGAATCTATCCACAGCAAATACAATTGCCAACATCTCCTTTTCGGTTGTAGTGTAATTACACTGAGCTGGATCGAGTAGACGGCTGGCAAAATGAATAGTATGGAAAATTCTGTCTGTCTTTTGACCAAGAACTGCCCCCACAGCAAAATCACTCGCATCACACATAATCTCGAAGGGGGCTCCCCAATTGGGAGGTTTAATTACCGGAGCTGCTACAAGTTGGCCTTTAAGAAAATCAAATGCTGCCTTACAATCATCATTAAAATTGAATACCGCATCTTTCTCCAAGAGATGACACAAGGGCTTGGTGATTTTAGAGAAATCCCGAATGAATCTGCTGTAGAACCCGGCATGGCCCAAAAAACTTCTTACTCCCTTGACATTTATAGGATATGGTAGCTTCGCAATGAGATCCAATTTTTCTTTATCCACTTCCATGCCTTTAGCTAAGATTTTGTGGCCAAGGACAATTCCTTCTTGCACCATAAATTGGCATTTCTCCCAATTCAAAACCAGATTAGTCTCTACACATCTTTCAAGAACCTTAGACAAATTATCTAAGCACCGATCAAAAGAATGGCCAAATACTGAGAAATCATCCATGAATACCTCAATAATATCTTCTACCATGTCATGAAAGATAGCCATCATACACCTTTCTTGTATTTAATTTTGTGTTCTTGAATGAAGCCTTGGATGAAAAGTAGAATGTTGCAGGCTTGCAGGTTGTTGGTTCTGGAATCATCTACTAGGGAGGAGAAAATTTTTAATGGTAGCAAAAATTTATTAGGAGAAGAAAATTTCTCTCTCAGTTTTAGTAATGACTATTAGTGATACGAATGGAGTAGCTTTTGAATTCTATTCCACACGTTTTCCACAACCTTTGGATCGTTATTTACCAATTAATCCGAACAAGCACGAATCACAGAAGAACAATGTGAAAACAAGACAACAAAACAATAAAGGATATTGAACGAGAAGGAATGGAAGAAATCAACCAAACCCCAACGTTAACACGAATAGATTCAGCCCAACTAATGTAAATCAAAAGTTAAACTTTCTTAGTTCGGCTTGTTCTATAAATCTAGAACGGGTAAGCTCAACCTAAAGCTCCTCACTTAAGGTTTTCGCGGGTCTTATGATTGTTCAACTAAACTTAGAAGAACTCTCACGTTTTCTCTCAACTTTTCACAGCTGGAAGAAGGTTTTAGCAAAGCTAAACTTTATCAAATTTCATGTATGTCGTCATTAACGTGTAAAAGAATGCCTTTAAATAGGCTACAAAACAAAAACCTAATGTTGTTTTAGGAAACTAAAACTTAAAAGAATAGCCTTCCTAAATTACTTTCCTAATTATCATGTAAGATAATTGGACAAGTAAGTTTCCTAAAAACCGAAACTAAAGCCCAATTAATTAATGTTAATGGACTTTAATTATTACAACTTAAATAGACCCAATTAAAACATTAAAAGTGGCGTGAACAATTAATGAAGCCCAATACGCCATTACTTGGTCTTCAATGTAGTCCATGGATTCGCGACGGTAATCTGCCAGAATCACGTCACTCATCTTGGTAGGCACTTTTGACGATGCTAACTTCCGAAGCTCGTAAAATGTAAAACATAAACATTGTAGCCCTATCTGTTATCGTTCTAGGGCTTCTTGAATCACGTAATTCGGAGTTATATCGAGTGAGATACGTCCAGAATACCAAAACGTGACAGAAACTTTCAGGATGAATAATTGACTTAAACACCATGGACATGGACACGGGCTCATTCTCATCAATTAGGAGGTGGACAAATTCTCTCTCAGTTTTAGCTTAATGCTACTTGAAAAATATTTTCTTTTTCAGTTTTAGTTGATTCTTCATATTTTGTAAGAGGAATGTCAAAATACTCAAATGGCATTGCCATTTATTTAATCCTCTTTGGATTTGTAATACACTGTTCTGAGACGGTGGTTTTATTTTCAACCAATGAGTTGAAATGTATCTTAACCCAGTTGGGTAAAATGTAAATTTAATTTATTATCAATATAAATTATCGCTTTTGAAAAAAAAAAAAGAAATCCATACAACCTATATAATCACCCTACAAATAATTTCCCATCTCATTTTTCAATAAACTGAAAATCCCTTCATAATATCTCGTCTTTTTCTCTCTATGAAGTCTCCCTTTGAACGTGCTATAACCTATCGAATTTTATCTCTCTAGAAAAATTTTCTCTGCCTTCTCTCTACCTTAAGCCTTACTTTAGCTCACCACCACCGGTCAACCCTACTTTCAACCCGTTTTTTTAAATAACTTCAGCTCTCTCACCATCAGACTTCAGATTGTGCGGATAAACCTTTAGAGGTGAGCATTTCTTCAGTTTAGCTACAAGATCTTCAGTGACCAAGACGTCCAGCCTCGCCTCCACCATCAACGAGTGGAGCCACCACCTTCGCTCTACCGCTCATCTCCTCCACACCTCCACAGGCCTCTCTTTTCCTATCGAGTGGAGGTAGCATCTCGCCTCCACCAGCCATCCGGCCATCGAGTGGAGGCAGCCACTTCTCTGATTAGCATCTCAGCAAGCTCTCCCGCCTCCTCAAAGAAAAGATCCGAGACAGCCACTTCTCAGATCTGTTGGATCTCGTCCCCTAAGCTCACACACGGATTCTCAACCATTGGGTGGAAGAATTGGACTCATTCTTGGACAGATTCAGTTAATCCAAGCTGCCAGTAACTCACCACTGGTTCTAGCAGCTGAACATAGACGGGAGTTGCCGGGGTACAAAGAACTAGTGTAAAGTAGCCCAGCTGGCCCAATTTGAGGTAATCTTCAAGAATTCCACCGGAGGTGAGTAAGACCGAGCTGTGAGCTTGATTGGTCTGAACCATATTTGTCTGAGCTATGAGCTTTTTTAAATCTGAAACTTTGAAACTCTGAACTTGATTTGTCGATAACTTCTTAGAGATGGGAAAATTTTAAAGAATCGGGATTTGTGCCCCTTCCTGAGATCTCTATCGCGCTATGCTTCTCTGCTGATTGGACTTCGGATCCTCGGATGAAGATGAAGCTCGTTGTTTGTAAGAGAGATGGAAATTTGCTGTCTCCATTTGCTATTGATTTGGAAACTCGAATACTAATGCAGCTTGTGCTCACTTTGTGCCTGAATTGTATCCCTAGTTGCTGATGTTGCTTTGATGCTCTTTCTATGTTCTATCCATGATGTTGCTGGTTTGCATATGGTATTATTGATGCATCGAATGGTAAAACCGGCATGAATTTCTGGACTCACAAACGTCGGATTCTGGAGCTTGTTTTGCTTTGTTACGCTTGCTTTATTCTTGTCATATGAAGCTATTTTGATTAATGAGTGTGGACTAGTTAACTGTTAGCTCATGTTTAGTTTTCATTAAGGGACGTTCCCTCCATTGGTTGAGTAGAGCTGTATTTGCTTTGGAATGGGGAACATACATGGCAGTGTCTACTCCATTGGTTCTGTTTGGCATGTACTTGTGATCTGGTTTATCTGTGATTGAATCCTACTAGCTGAGTGAACTGCGCTGCCTTGGGAAAATTTACCTATTCACCACAGTTGGCGGTATTTTTCGTATACTTTTCATAGGGATTTAGAGCATTGAGACTTTGGCAACAGCTAAAGTTGCTTTCCTATAATTCCCTACATTAGATCATAGAATGTTTCATGTAATGGAGTAGTACTCTAAGTTTGTTGTTCATATGCTTGTAACGGTGTGGTCGGGTATATCCGGCACCGTATTTTACTCGTGATGGAATAAATCTTTCCTTTTCTTAAAAAAAAAAAAAAAAAGAAGTCTCCCTTTGAACAATTTCATACTTCAACAATCATGGAAAATTATAACGAAATTTACAACACTGAACTTACCCTTGGAATTGGTTCATGCAATTCCAGCTTCATCATGCTGCTTATAATGAAGGTGACAACAACAACAACAATCATGGTGCAAGATATAAGAAACGTCGGTTTTCGACAAAGCAATCCATTGTGCTGGAGAATAAATTCAAACAAGACAACAACAATATTCCAGTATCTTTTTCATCATTCTGATGAGTTTTTTTCCTTAATTTCACGATCGACCATCCATTTGTATATTTATTTATTTATTTCTGGTGTGTAGCCCTTTAATTTTCATGGTTAATTTAATCAACAAATCAAATCAAATCTTTAAACAATTTTTATTCGTTGTAGTTTATGTGCTTGTTATGCTCTCTAAGAACAGGAAATCAACTTAACTAATTTTACAAGAAGAAGAAAACACTTTGGCTGCAATGGATTTGACACCATGACAAGCTAAGGTTTGGTTTCAAAACTGCCAAGCCAGGTGATAATTTGATCTTAATTATCACACATTTCATTGCTTATTTTTTGTATTAATTCAATTTAAAATTTAAATCTAAACAAATAATTAATTTGTTGTCATGATTAAGGACCAAACTCAATCAAATGGAGATAGAATGGGAGAACTGGAAGAAAAATTGTTGGGATCTCACCCAAGAAAACAACAGATTGAAAGAAAAGATTGAAAAACTTCAAGCGTTGATCAAAGTCAAAGAGAGCAAAGCAAAGTTTTGATCAGTTTGTCCTATTTGCTCGAGCTCTAGCACAAGAAGAGAGGCTTGAAAAATTCTTGGATTATAAATATATAAAATTAATACATTTAACAAACAAACCCTTAATTAACATCGTAATTTTATTTCATGTGGTGTAACATGGGTTCATCTTTATAAATGTTTTTGAACCTACTCATACCAAACCTACAAAATTATTAAATACTACAATTAAATATCAATACCCAACAAAACACGTATCTTTTAAGTGAATAAAAATCAACTGCCAATAGTCAACCAACTGACCAAGTGTAAATTATAGGGTTATCTTCAATTTAACCCCATGAAAGATAATCTTTTATCACATTTCCCGCGATAAAAGATTTTTATAGGCACTTTACACTGGTGATTATTAGTCAAAAATGCTAATTAATAACATCATTAATTATTAAATTTAAATGACTATTTTACTTATCAATAAGGAATAAATTAAATTCTATTTGTCCATCTTATATTTAAACATTAATTTCAATTTATCTACACCATAATTTTGTGTTAATACTAAAATATTATTAGTTTAAAGTATAAAATATTTGATCAATTTTTTAACAAATGTAAGCATTTGTTTAATTTTTTCATCTTTTTTTATGTCATCTTCTTTTATGTAAATGAATTTATATCATGTTTCTTATAATTTATGATATTTTTTTACTCAATTTAGTTTGTTATGTTTTTGTAATATGATTATTTTATCTTATTTGTATCATTGACAATTCAAAATGTCGATTTAATATCTTCAAATTTTTTATTATATTACTTTAGATCTTAAAGCAATCTAATCAACATAATAAAATTACATAACACATAATGACCAAAAAAATAAATAAAGAAAATAATTATTTACTTGTTAGTTTTAAGGTGTAGATTTATTATTAAAATATAATTTTCTAATACATATATATTTTGTACTTAATAAATTTAATTTAATAAAAAAATTAAATTGACTCTAAATTAAAAATCCATAGATATTAGAGTGTTAATATAAATTTTTTTATTTTTTATGAAATAATTAAAAAAATTAGACAAAGTACGTATTATTTTATTACTTTTAAAAATCTTAAATAATTCATATAAGATTTTTATGGACCAATTACATTAAAACTAGTTAACAAATTATAAAAAAATAGTAAATAATATTCAAAATTTAATGTTTTTAGTTAGATTATATATATTATTATATTATTACTTAAAATAAGAATATAAAATTTAATTTGTTAAAGTATTTATGAAGAAAAATGAAAACAAAATGGTGATAAGTTGGACAAGATTTTGATAATTAAACTTAAGGGTAAAATAGTATAAAATATGAAAAATTGTAAAAGAATAATTTTTTAAGATAAATATTTAACTTTTTTAGTTAAATATAAAATAGAATATTTTTATCAGTGTAAAATATTAATAAAATATTTTATAAGAGTATAAACCTAATAATAAATTGAAGATAACCCTAAATTATATGAGACTCAACAAGCTCCGGAAACGACAATGCCGCAAAAAAATGACCCATGCATCATACAATAATCCAATTTTATTAACTGAATACAAAGCCTTCACTCATAAAAAGTTGGAAACACCAATGGCGCCAAAAAAAAAAAAAAAAAACCCAAACTAAGTCTTTCTTATCTTTCATCATCTATTAATGGGTTATTACAAACTACCCCTTCAACTCAACAAATTTTTCACATTGGCCCCTGCTCAATCTTCATTTATTTTTTTGAATTTCGTACTCTAAATTATACATGTAGATGAATGAAATTTATAGTTTTAAATTTTTTTAAGATAAGAGTGATTTATTAACTCGGTAATTTGAACTTCATAGATTAATTACATTAAATAAAGAAAATTGTAATCTTAATGGGTTATTTTACCAAATTCAATAATGAGATGGGTAATGTGAAAATAATGATAATTTTTTTGTTTTTAAAATTATATACTCCTTATTAGTAAAAATTATGGTAATTGAACTCTTTATGATTCTACTAGTATAGGCATTGCCGCACAAAGTGCGGCAACCCAGAGCTACACTTGTGGGCTTATACTGGTTAATATTATTATTGGGCTGTCTATTTAGGTTTGTTCTTTTTTTGGCTAAAGTGAATTTGTTATTTGTACAGGTTTGGGCTTATTTTTTTGGCTAGGTTTTGTATTCTATATATTAGAAATTTTGGGAGGAAAGGTTGCCGCCTTTAATTTTAGAACTGTTTGTTGCTAAGAGTTGTCAAATGCAATTTGGTGGAAATTAGCTATAGGTTAATTAAGTTAAGTTTATATATGTAGCCAATCATAGTTGTTGTTTGTTCCGGCCATTTGTTTCGCTGGGAATTGCATACAATCATTTTGTTTTGTTTGTATTCTGATATATCTTGGTTGATCCTTAATTCTAATTATAACAATTTTCTTGCTTATTAGACTTGTTTAAAAGAAGAAAGAGGTTTAGTTACGAGATCATAGAAAGAATCTTTCTTTCTGCTGAATGTTATATCTAGCCTCTACGTATCGTTTCACTATGATTTGGGTGTTGAGAAAGGCCATCATTTGGACAAAGGATGCAATAGTTAAGAACTGATTTGAATCACCGAAGAAGAAGGCGAGTTAAGTCCCTTTCGTAGATCATTATTAATGTACTCAAATGCTGTGCTTTAGTTTTAATTATTTCTATGGCATTTCCTATATACATGTGAAGACTTGGGCTTTAGTGTGAGCGGCTGAAGTTATAAATTGTTTTGAGTACAATTTCTGGATATGTTTTTGGTTCAGGGAAGGCATTTCTCACAGATAAGGTTAAAGATTTGCTCGGAAAAGCTTAAGCAAAAAGTTAAGCTTTTGATTTCTTCTTTAAAACAAGCTTCTTGCTCAGATCCAATGGTTTATCATTTCTGCTTGATCTTGTATAAATTTTGTCATCATTAATATGTTTTTCGGTTATTTATTCTGTTTTTTGCGTGTTTTTGGTTTGTTCTACATTGAAATTCAGAACGTGTATATATATATATATATATATATATATATATATATATATAGTAATAACAAATAGAAGAAAATGGGCATTTAGTTTTTGATTTTATGAGCAGATTAGTATTAACAACTATGTTTATTACAAGAAGAGGGGATTTTGTTTTCATAGGCTTCATATAATAATATTACGTACTAATATTTTATATATAATTAATAAAGATGTGTTTATTTAGAAGATGAGTTTTAATCTATTGTTTTATGAAGAGATTAGTATATTGGCTGGAAACCAGGACTGTCAGAAGAAAAGGAGATAAATATTTTATTTCCGTAGACTTGGTATAAACAATGCCACGTACTAATCTTTTGTATATAGGTTTTAAAAATTTGTTAATTTGTAGGTTCAATTTTAATTCTTTGTTTGATGAATAGATTGGTATATTGGTTGAACATTATGTTTGTCAGGCGAAAAGGATCTTTAATTTTCGTAGGTTTGGTGTTAATAATGTAATCTACTAATCTTACATATATATATATATTTTGGAGATTTGTTAATTTATGACATGAGTTTTATGTTTAAGAGGAGATAAAACGAAGTAGGCATTTAGTTTTTTGTTTTATAAATAGATTAGCATTGGGAATTATGTTTGTTACAAGAGTAGGGGTTGTTTTTTCCCTAGGTTTTATACAATAACATTGTATATTAATATTTTGTATATAAGTATTAAAGATTTGCTTATTTAGAATATTAGTTTTAATCTATTGTTTAATAAAAAGATTAGTATATCGGCTGGAAACCAGGACTGTCAGAAGAAAAGGAGATAAATATTTTATCTCCGTAGACTTGGTGTAAACAATGCCTCGTACTAATTTTTTGTATATAGCCTTTAAAAATTTTTTGTTTTGTAGGATTAGTTTTGGGTTTTTGTTTGATAAATAGATTGGTATATTGGTTGAATACTATGTCTGTTAGGCAAAAAGGAGTTTTAACTTTCATAGCCTTGCTGTAAACAAGGGTACGTACTAATCAAAGTATGTGTAATGCAGTTGCTTCTGTCTGCTTTGAAAATCAAAATATGTGTGCTCTTAAAGCTATTTATTTATTTTCATTTTTTTCCCAAGGATCTGGGAACATGGTCTACCTTTTGGTTACCTTAATAGGGACAAGGTGAAGAGTTTTGAAATTTATTCTTTTGGACATTTTTTTATTCATTGTTAGTTTGTGTTGCGGGCAATAAAAGATTGTTGCTGTTTATGTAGAAAGTTTTTTATTAATTATTACCTTTATGTGGCATTTTAATGCTCAAAGTTATTCTTTTATATTGCTTCTCTAAAAAACTTGCTTACTGGTTCTGCAATGAAATATTTGTTTAAAAGCTTATAAGTTGTTGATATATGCACGATTTCCATGAGATCATAATGATTGAAAAAAATTAAGTCAATACGGTTCTTGTGCATTTTTTTTAATTATAAAAATGTTAGAATAAAATATTTTTCTAAACTTTCTCATATAATCTTATTTGTCTTTTATCTATAGTACTTTATGTATGTTTAAATATGATCTACTAAAGAAGTTGAGAAGTTGGCCTAATAATATGCTGAAGCCATGTCCAAATTCAGATAGGCAAACCATATGATCTTAGTATAAGATTGTTTTGTACTTCTTTATCTTTGTTGCACTTCTTGTTATCTCGGTTGGGCTTTTTTTAATTTGTTCTTAAATTTATTCCTTCGTGTTGTATTAGCTGGGTTCTCATTGAAGCTTTTGAAATTGCAGATGTTTTCAGTTGCAAAATTGGCTTTTACCATAGTTGATTGTCAAGCAAGGATAACTAAAGTGGTGAATAAGTGCCTAACATATGACCTTATAATAGTAATGCTAATAATTATTGAAGTGGCTAAATTTCTTTAGGAAGGGAGTGTAGTTAATATGATGTTTAAAACTATTAAATGTAATATTTGGTACAGAGCTGCAATATTTATAGTAAAAAGAGCATTTGTAATGAGTAGCATAATTTACATTAGGTCAAACAAAATACATGGTAAATCAGATTTATATAGGGTTATACAAAGTTCAAAATGTTATTGTGGTTAAGTATATTGTTTGAAAGCAGGAATGATTATTTGCTAGTTTTACCTTGCTTGCTTTCTTTTCCAAATGTCGGGTCTAAGGATCTTTTTGCAGGTAGACTTGCTGTAGCTCTGCTTGGCTCTGGTTTTTTTTCAGCAGGTATTACTTCTTTTGCTGGAGTCTTTGTAACATCAGGTGGTAAAACATGGCTAGGTTTTTCAACTATTTGTGAGCTTGTAATATCAGGAAATTTAGCTATACTGGGATCAAACTTTGTTCCTGTTGCAGTTTCTGCAGATGTTCCTGCCTCTGTGATTTGTAATAGTTTGGAAGATTGGCTTTCTGTTGGCAAACACGTTATAATATTATACCGTGTTCCCTGTCCTGTTCTGGTCATGAAGTTAGTGATCCGTAGATGAAATAACAGTTTAAGGCCATCAAATTTGTCGTTGAAAGCATCGCAATCTATTTCTTGATGCTGTATAGTTGCATATTATTTGTTGAGTTAGTAGTATTATTATAATAAAGAAAAAACCAATGGCATAGCAGAGTGGTACATATGTGTACCTCTTTTTCCATGCTTATAACCTGTTCAATTGTTAGACCCAGTAGTGATTCTGCATCCTTTTTATCAATTGAAGCTTGTAAGCTTGCAGAACCATCACATAAATCTACCTGAAATCGAAGCCTACGGGAAAAAAAATTAATATATCCTAGTTATTATATAAATTAAGTTATTAAGTTAGTATATAATTTCATTTGTTAATATAATTTTTTTTATATGTAACTTACTGAGCTTGAGGTGTGGGAGATGTTGCAGCGCAATATAAGCAAGTAAATTCCATATCGAGGCCTGCCCCAGTCATCTTGGAATAGTTTGGGCAAATAAGATAGTAGAATTTCTGCGCTGGATTCTTTATCTTCACCTCAGCTTTGACCCAGCATGATTTGATCTAAAGGTAAAACAATAAAAGAATAAGTGTTTAGTTTTCTTCGTATATGTATATAAAGGAATAGATATTTGTTTTGGCAATAGTTTGAGCATCTATATTTTAGAATAGGAAAAGTAAATTAGTTACTGTTTCAGTGAGGCTCAGTAATTGGCTTATTTTGCGAACTTGGGTGTCAGAAGGAGTGCTAATAATCTGGTGTTGCTTTTCATACAGCTTTTCTGCCACGATCTTTTCGATATGAGCTGTATTTGCTTGTAACCTATATGAATAATAAATTAGTTTCTAGGAGCAGAAAAATACACCAACAGTTTTAAACATGGAAGATTATTACTATATTTAGGTGTAGACTTACCAGGTTTTCAGCTCTAGAGTTTGTGGTAAAGGAGGGTCAAATAGAATCATGCTGTTTGACATGGTTCGAACTGAGATTCCTGATATTTAAGAAATTACATATAGTTATAAAGCTATATTAAGTTGTTCAGTAGTCGAAGAATAAATATTACCATGAAACGATGTGATTGCTAAGCGTGTGCCTAAGATGATTGGCATTTCATGGACATTATTAATGATATATGGTGCTTCCATGTGTAAAAAATCTTCCCAAAATGTAAAGATCATTGGTCTGCACCTGCATAATAATCAAAATGGAAAAAATATAAGTTTGTTACTGCATAATAATGAATTGTATTGGGGTTTGCTTTAGCTTAGAGTATAGTATAGCAAATGAAAATGAGCATTACTCTTCATTTAAAATGATGAATTCTTGAATAGGAACACTTCTTCCTTTCACTGGCACAGTCCGTGATGGAAGAGTATGTATTACAGCAGCTAAGATATCTGTATAAAAGTATAGTTATTAATTAGAGGGAAAATGGGTTATAATAACTAATTATGAGTTACGAATTGAAATGAAAAAGATGTAGCTTCTTATTAATACAAAATAATTATAAAAAAGTTATAAACTTAACTGATTTTCAAGTCGGGGTTGTCCATTTTTTCACCAAAATCAGCAAATTTGGTGAAGTTATAGTAATCAATCAGTGGCAGCTCCATTGATTGGTGGAGTTGTTTTATAAAAGCGCTTTTCTTCAGTATCATTTGGTAACAAGAGGCCCCATAGCGTGGAAACGTTCCTACAATTGGCCTTATAATTGCATTGCCAATGTAAAACGTCTTGTAAAGCTGTAAAACTCTGTCAAGTTGATGCACGTCCTCACTATAGGCAACTGCTTGGATGCTATTTTTCTGTAGAATTAATTTTAAATACATTATTTGACTCATTTAAGTCTAAAGTAAATAGTTGTGTATGACAATATATATGTACCTGAGCATCATTAAAAACAAATCGTTGGTATGCACCTCCTGATTCTTTTCCAGTTCGTATGGTTGTCTTTTCAACTAAAATTAGCTTGGCTACCCAATCCTTAGCGGTATCTGTTAAGGCTGAAATGGGGATACATCTGTTCTCCATCTTTGTCTAAGTATATAGAAAAATCTGTAAGATCATAAAAAAAGTGAAGTTAGTATGGTCTTATAAAAAAAGTTTACCTGTATATCATGACATAATCAAATAAAAGTATATAAAGAAGTATCTGCCTAACAGTATACAGTACAACCTTGAAATATATTAGTAAATGCAATTAAATCTTTTAAAGATATTAAAATAAGTAGGTAATGCTTATAAATCCAATTTTATATACTGATTTGTTTTAAATATTGGCAATAATCAAATCTATACATAGGAATTAAAAGTCTAGGCTAATAATATTGAGGAATATAACATTTGGATATTGGGCTAAATAAATAAATCTGGAGCAATTGTTGATAAGACTTCAGTATATATTTCGTTTCTTGTCCAGTTAGTGCTAGCAGTAGCAGTAGTTAGAGGCCTGATCAACACTTTCACTTGCTTTGCGCTTTTAGCCCTTGACAAAGCAACATATAACTAGCCATGTGAGAAAACAGGTTCTTTCAAATATATGCCAACAAAATCTAATGTTTGGCCTTGAGCTTTGTTAATAGTCATTGCAAAGCATAAGCGTACTGGAAATTGTGTTCTTTTGAAGGGTATAGAACTGAAATCATGCTTTGAACACTCAAGCATAATTCGTGGAATAAAAACAGGTGTACCAACATATGAACCAGTAGAGATTTCCGCCAGGATAATGTTTTTGTCGAATGCCTTGCAAATAAGTCGGGTTCCGTTTGACAACCCCTTAGCTGGATTGATGTTTCGTAATAACATAATAGGAGAATTGATCTTTAGAATAAGCTGATGTGGCGGAAAACCTTGAGGAGTCAATGAATGTAGCAAATCTAGTTGATCAACCTGATCCATAGGATTAATGGCCTCATCAATGCTATAATATATAAATTCTTCTCCTGGAAACTTGCTTATCAACATGTTATTCATGTCTTGAACAAAATCATTCCTTGTTGTAAGAAGTGCTCTATTAATAACGGAGTTTAGATCAGTGGTAAAATGGCTTAAATCTGGGAAAACAGCCTTCATAAGAGCCTGTAATGATGTCGTTTCATCAACAAATGGAATATTCATAGTATTTGGAATCTGAATCTGGTTGTCTCCGTTCATTTCTTCAAGGCCATTCCCTATTTGAAGCAAATATTCTGAAAACATAGGATCAGATTGTGCTCTCATATTCTGTTGTAATTGTAGTTTCTCAAATCTAGGCCAAAGTGGTGACATAACAATACTTGCATTTATGATATCCTCTTTCGAACCTTTAGGGATAACTGGTAGCGTTTGTCTGAAATCGCCGCCAAATACTATAACTTTCCCACCAAAAAGTTGATCAACATTTGTTACATCTCTTAAAGCTCTATCAAAATGTTCAATAATGTCTCTTTTCATCATTGTTGCTTCATCCCAAATAATGAGTTTTGCAATTCTCAATAAATGAGCCAATGTACCTTGTTTGCTTATATTGTATGATCTATTTGTATCATGATGAATAGAAATTTTAAATCTGGAATGTGCCGTTCTTCCACTTGGAAGAATAGAAGCTGCAACTCCTGAACTGGCTATTGCGAGTGCTATTCCACCTTCTGACCTAACCTTTGCAAGTAAACATTTATAGAGGAATGTCTTACCTGTACCTGCTGGACCATCAATAAAGAATGCCTTTGCCAAACCTTGGTCTATATGATATATTATAGCCTGATAAGCATCTTTTTGGTCTCTGTTTAGTTTTGATATTGCCTGTAGGTCTTCTGTTGAAACAATAATATTTAATTCAGCTTCCAATTCTTGGCTGAGGCTATCAACTTGTTGTAACTCTTTTGGATCATCAATAATACTAAAATCTTGCAATGATTTATTCATAGAGTGCAAACAATCATCTATTGCACATAATGTTTTTTTCCTTATCTGACTATGGTCTGACGCCTTGTTTTGACCAAAGTCTTCAGAAAGATTTCCCTCAAAGTCTATCCATAACTGCTTCGTATGTTTTGGATTCAAATAAACAAGCAAAGTTGCAAACAATTGTCGTAGGGCAGCTGGCATCATATACTGAGTACTTTCTTGCATACAAACGTATGCAACATCATTATTCTGAAACAGGCCTAATAATTCAACTGCTGATTTGTATGTACTTGTCACCTCACCATTAACAGTTCTTAAATCTGTAAATGAAGTAGCTCCTGGTCGATGCATTAAAAGTAGTCGTAAATAATATTTTTCACCTTGAGATGGGTGTATACTATGTAGCCTTCCAATAACCTTTCTTTTTTTGCGGCGCTGCCATTCTTTCAATTGGGCATTCCATATAAAGTACTCTGGAAATTCAACATATAAACAATTCAAATTTTGTGCATATAAATCTGTCCTATTCATAAAAAAATATTGAGTAAGCATGGTTTTTTTACAAACAGGGTTGTTAACGATACTGAGCAATGATTGTGTAGATTTAAAGACTATATTTTGCTCATTTTCTAAATGGATAGGAAGGCTTATAACAGCTAGACATGTTTCATTTAGATCGAACCTGAATATTCTCCATATAGCTTCCGTTGGAGAAACCCACCGTGCTATTTGAAAGTTTTTGATCTCATCAATTGTTCCATCAGGCTATTGTAATGCAAGATTATATGCAATTTTATCATGTCCTTTGTAAATATATTTGAATATATATTTGATAGCACGAATTGTTGAACAAATTTCGACATTGATATGACAATTAAATTTTGCAAGTAAATATGGGCTATAAGGAACTACCCAACGGTTATCTAAATAATGGCCACGTATTTTGACTAACCTTTCATCATATCTACGCCGATAAGTAGGATAAGTGTTTTCTCCATAAATTGTTGTAGCTGAAAATTCTTTTGGGTATTGATACTTACAGCCAGAATCTGGTTTCATGCAGTGACAATTTAGATTAAGACTTCCGCAAGGCCCATGCATCATATGTCTTGCAACCAATGCATAGAGATAAGGATGGCTGCTCATATCTGGTAATTCAGCACTTACAATTCTGTCACATGCTGCAGGAGAATAAAATTTTGATTTGGGATTAAGAATAATAAGAAAATGAGCATGGGGCAAGCCTCTTTTTTGAAATTCAATTACATATGTGTATGCAATAACAATTCCAAATATATTTTTCTTAAACAATTCAATTTTCAAAAGCTCAAGCTTAGCTCTAAATATTCTTGCTATTAAATCTGGCCTATTTTGTGTTTCATCAGATTCTAATTTTTGACTACAAATTTCCGACCAACCTGGATTAGCAGTCATGGTAATAAATAGATCTGGTTTACCATAATGCTGTACAAGGCTCATAGCATCCATATATCGTTTGTGCATGTCTCTAGGGCCACCAACAAAAGAAGTAGGTAATATAACTCTTTTGCCAATGTCAATACCTGAATCATGACCTTTTATAATACTATCTATGACACCTTTATAAATTTCTGTCCTCATACGATTTTGAAATTCTATTGACTTTAAAAATTCAAGCCTTGATGTTTCAATTTTAATATACATATCAACAACAAATTGTTGTAAAAGCCTACCTGTATGTAATAGAAATGACATATCATCAGGCCTCATTTGGAGCTTATAGCAATAATATTCTCTACAAGACACGACAGATTTTTTTTTTTGATTTTTTGATGTACCTATAGGAAATTTAAAAAGATTGTTAGATATTATAAAAGTAATAATAATTAATATATATATGTATAGTTGAGACAGGACAGAAATTTATGTCTGAAATACCTGCTTTCTCAGCCTCTATAGAAATGTTGGCATCTGCAAAGTTTTGTACATCAAATTCTCTTTCTTTTTCACATGTTTTGATACAGTTCTCTCTATCTGCCTTTGAAACCAGTCTTTTTATTCCTGGGTGCCAACCAGGCTCACCACTGGTAAACAGTAATGGATATTGCATTGGATCATAACAGCCAAAATAATGTTTGACAATCTGAATTGGCCCCTGCTTAGGATAAACTCGTATATGTTGAGTATTATATTCTTCACTATTTTCTGGTTCAGCCCATATAGCTGCAACTTCTGATGTATTTGGTTTGTTGAATGTTCTTTGGTCTAAATTAGGAACTGCTTTTAAAATGATGTTATAAGTTTCTAAATGTTCAACAGTTCCTAGGTTTCTGAAAAAGATTGAATAAGGATTGGTTCTTAATAAAGTGGCTAGTTTTATAATCACGTTTTTGTCGAATTTTTCAGAGATAGAAAAACGGTTATCAATCTCATGTTCTGTATCAAAAAATATAATTGTACATTGGTTGGTTTTTGAGATTCTATAGGTGTAAGTGGGGGTATAAAATGATAGACTTGTCCTTGAACTCTATATGTATATACCCCATCTACCCGCCTATTGAACATCTTATCTGAGTGAGCACCAAGTGATGTGAATGCAAACATGTTATTATAACTGCGAATATTATTTCGAAAATCATCTCCATTTTTTGAATTATCAACATATAACATCTTTAATTGCTCAGGCATTTGGCTCTGTAGTAGCCTAATTTCTCCCTTAGAACAGCAGAAATGAGGTGGTTCTAAATAGATTCTTTTAGCATGACAATATGTACAATTCGGTACATCGGGTAAGATTTGAGGCTCAGTCATTATATTTTGCAAAGGATCGGCTATAATGACTGGTTTTGGATTTAGCCCTGCTAAGATTAAATACAAAATGAATATGTAATAGCACTGCAAAGTATTTAAATATAGGTTTTTGTACTAAAGAGCTAACAAGCAGAAAACATATACCTTGATTGGTTGTTGTTATAGAATTCGAAGCAGACATAATTGGGTTTGGCTTTTGAGCTTGCTGATTTTGTGCAGATGTTGAAGCATGTTCAGTTGAACATGAAGTTCTGAGTACAAGTTGATGTGTTGTTTTTGCATCAAGTATGGTTGTGATTTGTTGGCTGGTAACAGATGGTAAAGAAGTTTTTGGTGGTTTTTGAGATTTTTTCTCTTGTCGGCATTGTTGCTGCTGGTTTCTGCTGTCTTCAGCACAGTTATATTTCCTCTTTCTTGGCATGATTGAAATCTATTCTTGGAAATTACTTTGTATAAAAAATTGCAATAGCAATTTATAAGGAACAATTCTAAAGAGCTGATCTTATTCATAGCTAAGAACAGATTAAGAAAGCAGTGATTCATGTCTGCCGACATATCTAAATAGAAGTCTATAGCAAGATTTTAAAGTTGGAATTGATGTCGTTTTACAAAGTTATTGAGAGATTCTAAGCCTTAAATATTGTAAAAAATCGTAAAACAATCAGGTAAAATAGTTAACAAATTAGAATAGTAAACAAAAAAACATATTTAATGGCTTAAAAGCAGATTTATGCATTTGAATATGGACATATATAGTTATAGCCTAAAAGTAGAAGCATAAGGCATTAAATAAGTAAGAAGCCAACCTACCAAGTTGAACCCAGATGAAAGCAAGGTAATTGTTAACAGTTAGGTAGTTCTAAATAGCAAGAAGAAAGGCAAAAAGTTGAAAAGAAGCTGTTAATGGTTTCTTAGAAGTGCCTAGCAAGATTGTTTCTTAAGATTAGGGTGAAGCTTTCTAATAGCAAAGGTAAAGGCTTACAAATAAAAGTAGGGAAGCTATAATGTGTTATATACTTAATATATATATTGAGCATTTTGGCTTTAAAAAAATGGGTTCAAAAAAAGGAGTAATAATTGAATTTGATATTGATGTATATATTGTCACTCTTCTCGGTGCATTTCTAGTTTTATAGTCCCAATAAAAAAGTTTTGAATGATGATAGTAATAGAGTTTCAGTTGTAATAATCTGTATCTGGACAACTAAACTTAGAAACCAGAGATTGTAATCATTTTGTCCACTAAAATAGCCTAGTTCTAAATTATATATATAATGATAAGTCTAGAAATTTGCAACAAGTACGTGTTTATATATTTAAAGCGGTGCTTTTTAAAAACTGGGCTGGAAATTGACAATAATAAATAAATTTGATAATGGCGTATATCTTAGCACTTTTCCCCCTGCATTGCTAATCCGATACCCCAAATAAAAAGTTTTTAGATGATCATTTGAAATATTATGATAGTCATAAATTTTGGCTTGTAATAATCTTCACTTTAGTAGCCGAACTTGAAAAGCGAGCGTTGTAGGGTTTCTTTTCAGCAAAGAAGCCAACTTTTGGACTATATAATAATAGCCTTACAAATGTGCAGCATTTAATTATAAAAATATTAGAACGATTTGATGTTTATACACAAGTTTTGGGTTGTAACCTTTACATATACAGAGTTTGACAGAAATAATTGTCATGGCAAGATTATTATAAAGAGCTGTTGATAAATTTGGCAATTTGGTACTGTCATATAAAAAGCTATTCTAAACCTTGGTATATTGGATTGTTTTTTAAGCTTGTTTAATATATAATATAATAACTACTGTAGAAATATCCTATAAATTGTGTAGAGGTTAAATAAAAAAAATTGAAAGGCTGATCTAATCTGGTTTTTTCTAAATGTAAGCATAAGGCCTAATTTGGTATAAAAATTTATATAAAACGTTGCAAAGTAGCTAGCTTTTAAAAATTGGGCTCAAAAGAATAATAAATCCATTTTTTAATTATGTACATATTGGTATTTTTTTCGTTGTAGTTCTAATTTTATACTCCTAATAATGAGCTTTTAAATCATGGTTTAAAACGTTGTGGCAATAATAAATTTCTAGCTATAATAAGTTTTATTTAAGAAGTTAAACATTAAAAAGACAAATTGTAATCGTTTTATGCACAGAAATAGCCAGGCTTTAGGCTATGTAATGATAGTCCTAGGGATTTGCAGTAAATAATTTTAAAAAAAGTCGAGGGCTCTAATGTCTACACGTAAGTAATTGATTATAAAATTTGCATATATTCAGCTCTGCAAAAAAATTTAAGTTACACAGTTATTTATGAATGTATGTTGATAAGTTCAACAATTTTTTTTTGGCATATGCAAGGCCATAGTAAGGGCGACTATATTTGACTGTTTTTTGAATTTGATGGATATAATACAATCTAATCAGCATTGCAGATATACCCTACAAATTGCATAAGAGTTAAATTTAAAAAAGATGAAGATCTAATCTAATATAAATTCTGGTAATTCTAAGCATTTCCCCAAATTTGCCAAAAGTACCAACATACAACAATATGGATTGAACAATGCTGAATGATAGAAGGCTATATTTTCACTATAAAAATAAAAAACAATCAAAATTAAAATTGGAAAAGATGGTTATTTAAAAAAACATGTACAAACTCTAAATAGTATAATCTTAGCTGGAAAAAATTTGTTAGCACAATTTTAAACTATATGCTATAAATAATTTTATAAAGACAGAATTTTATATTCCAGTAATTAGTATTATTTATATTATATTTTTTTTAATGGCAATATCAACGAATTTTATTTGAAGGTTAAACCAATATTATTATTTTGAGTGCTTTAATATATTTAGAATCTTTATGAATCCACGAAAATGCAACAACCATTACAGCTAATAAAGCATATATAATAATAGCATAATAACCATTAATGGTATATGAAAAAAATTGTGTGACAATAAATTTTTGATACTAATGTGTAAAAAATATATATTCTTTTTCGCAATATTAAAAGAAGATGTAATACTGTTTAGCCAATCTTTTTATTATACACGTGGTTATAGTAAAGTTTTGTATGCAATTTTTAATAATAGTATATGGGTGAAGACGTCAAGCTCTATAATGTAAATATTTTCACCTGTATTTAATATACATGTATCTAAGTAATGTTATTAAATCTAACTAATTAGTCGGCAATAAAGATTATGTCAATAGAGAAAAACATTAGTGTTACCTCTAATTCTCTAAATGGTACTTCTTCAAACGGATATCCAGCATTTATTAAAAAAAGGTATCTAACTAATTAATCGGCAATAAAGATTATGTCAATAGAGAAAAACATTAGTGTTACCTCTAATTCTCTAAATGGTACTTCTTCAAACGGATATCCAGCATTTATTAAAAAAAGGTATAGACATTGGAAGAAACTAAATTAAGGCAGGCATAGCACTGATATTGCCGAAGGCTAATATAATAACAAAAGTACTACTAAATTGTAGTTCTTCAAAATATGACCCTGGGCTAAGCCGTTCTGTCTTTCAAAAGCTTACCAACATAATTAGAATAATTAAAAAGCATAAATTATGGTTTTGCTGTTACAAACCACACACTATAGATAGTAATCAAGTACGAGCTAAAGCGATTCACAGTCTTCATCCACCAACAGCTTCCCCTTTCTTTTGGCCTGGGCTGAACTCTGATTAGCATGAACCAAAACAGCTTCAGCAACAACAGTTTCTCCAATCTCAACATCTTTAGGCCTAAAAATGCTGACATCTAGCGTAACAGCTCCAAATGCAGCAGTGTCCAAATAAAAGACACAGACATCGTCCTCGTCCAAATCATTGTCAAGCGCAAACTTTTTCCAGCCTCCAGTCAATGCATAACCAGTACCTTTTCTGTAGAATCTCACTCCCCAGGTTTGCCCATTAGTCCGCAGGATAATATCTTGGCTATTTGAAGGCAGATATTGTTTTGCCCATTTTGTCGGTAAAGTCTACAGTATACCAATTTACAGAAGTAGCGTAAAATGAGTACGAAAACAATAAAGCTACAAACAAGTTAATAAAGCAAATACTAATTAACTTAGAATTCATTTTTACAATTCAGGACTAATATTCAAATTTAGAGTCTAACCATGGAGAAGCCTTGGCTGATATATGACTGCCGCATAATGTTTACAGACCAAATTCCCCTTGCAGATGCATAGGCTAACTGAACAGCCTTCTGTTTTCTAAGCTCAGCGAGTAGAGGTTCCTGATTTACTTGTTTAAGCTCGCCTGAAACAACAATGTACAGCAGCAGGACTAATGTTGGTAAATAAGCATCAACAGCAGAAATTGAACTAACACAGCCATTATATTCATTTGTAAAGATAATAATAATATATAATACTATTAGTACGAATAAACATAAAGTAATAGATTAAATATTCTTTAGATAAGCCCACCACCAGAATAGTTTGAAGCCTTCATATCATCTGGGTCTGAGAAGCATCCAGTATCTGTAATTGCTGTTTTTGGGCTGGAAAGGGCAGGGGCGCTAAGCAACGCTGGCTTCAAAGTTTCTATAATATTCATGGACAAATAATCAGGCAAATGTTAAATACTATCGAAGGGCAAATATAAGTTTTACATGTATCTGCTTTATTTAGGGCCAAAAAAACAAAACCTAATATTTGCAACACTACAGTAGGGGGTTGTGCCAATTCTTGTTTAGCTGATTGCAAGGAATTGAAAGCTAGGCAATAGACAAAATCTCGCTTTTTATCAGCAATGCACAGTCCAATCAAAAGTATAGAACTGGCTCTATCTAAGCAATCCAACAAACCATTAAATGTTAAAAAAGGCCAAATATAACTAAAAGCCAGGAAAAATACCAGTTTGTTTGATTTTTTTCGCAGCCTGAGACAAGCAGTCTGTTTTCTCTTCCCTCTCTTCAATAGCATGCCTTTTTGCAACCTTTTTTAGCTTAGAGCAGTGAGATAGACTGGCAATAGGGTCAGATACAAACTTCATCACATGGTCTGAACTGCTGGATTGGCCAAATTTGTTTTCTTCATTTTCAACATCGAAGCCCTCCACAAAGTAGGAGGTAATTCTTTCACATGAAGTCTCAGCCTCAAAAATAAGAACATCGAAAGACATCTGTCCAACATAAGTAAAAACCAGAATATCATTCTCTTGAAGAGAATGAACAGCCACAAATTTCTTCCAACCTTGCTCAAGATAAACTGCATTTGGTTTTCTCATCAAGCCAAACTCCCATACGATTCTACTGGGATCTCGCACTTTGACAAGCCCATCAAAGCTGCCGCTCAGACTCCCAGTAAACTTTTGAGGAATAAGCTTCAAAAACAACAACAGGAATAACATTTAGACTTTTTAAGCCAATAGCAAAGCCTTAATACTAATAATATAGCAGGAACACCAAGCAACACTTTCAAAAAAAATATTCAAAATATCAATTTGGCCTTACCAAGCGATATTCATATTCAGGTTTAAACACCCTAACAAATTTCTGATCTTTAAAATGAGTCCAGTACGCCTTCTGTTGACAGCATTCAGACTCATTTACAAACTTTGTCATTCTTGTTAACTACAAAATATAAAACATTAAAGAATGCAAAAATGAGCAAAGCCCTAAGAAGCAGCTAAATCATAAGGCAAAAAAAGCAATAATCCAAATTGTCATTTCTTACTCCAAAAAATAAAGCAATTATCTCTATATTTCACATAAATAACAATAAATATAACCCCAAAAAAACCACAGCAAATTTTAGAATCCAGTATTTCACAGATCTCAAAAAAGGGCAATAACATGCTTGTACGAAGCAAGGCTTATAAGGCACAGAGGCCTAAATTAAAACAACCTTCTTTTCTGTCTCTCAATTCGCCATACAAAATAGTTTGGTAACAAGGGCAATACGATACAAGGCAATGAAATGAGAATGTATAAAACTATAATCAGTAACATTCACCACATATAGGCATTAAATAGTAACAATTCATGTCCATAACAAAGGGCGAAAGTCGAAATAATGAAGCAACCAAAAAACGTCTTCAATCAACTAAAAAATAAACAAAATCATTGAAAATTAAAGCATGTCCCCCTATTCCTCCTTATTCCTGGCACTGGTCGACCCAAAAGCTAAAAATGTTCCCTTTTGTTTATTTATATTTCCCAAAGGCCTCTGGTTAGTCTTTCCCTTTCCAAAAAAAAATAGTGGTATGCAACAAATCCCCAAAGGAAGCCCAACATAAGAAACGCAAAGCAGAAACAATGGAAAAAAAGAAGTGTTTTTCATGAGGACATTGCAAACACCCACTATGAATAAAAAGAACAAATCCTAAAACTAATTGGCCATAACAATCGCAACGAAAATCTGAAAGGAAAAACCTTAGTACTCAACCGAGGCAAACACCGAAGAACACAGACAAAAAAATCGTAAAAAAGCCAAAAAAACCTCTCCACATATAAAAAAAAAGGCGAAGAGCAGGTCAGGAGAAAACCCCAAGGGTAATAGAAGAACAAGAAGACAAAACAAGCAAATAGCAAGTAACATCCGAAACTAAAAAACAGAAAATGGGTGGAACCAAAGGCACAGAAAGGGGAAAAACCAAAGGGCGAGCAATAACCAAAGGCGGAAAGTAAGAGATGGAAAAAGTTGTAAAAAAACAGAGCAAAGAGCAACAAAAGAAGCAAACAAAAGCACGTGCGAAACCCAGAGAAAATCTAAATAAAAAGGCGAATTTTTTTTGCTGTTCAATAAACAAGAATCACAAAGGCCTTAGACCAACAGAAAGAAAAATTCTCTTTTTTTTTTTTATTTTTGGACAAAGCTTAATTATAGCACACCCTCATGAACTTTGCCATGTTTATGTTTTTCCCTTTCCATTTTCAATACCCAAAATCAATGATATACAGTAGCTTCACAATTAATAAAATGTTAAAACTCACACACACTCACACACTCACACACCAAAACATGATTCTCCACGGCATTACAACAACAGAACGGGAAATCCTCTCTTTTTTATACAATTTTGGACAAAGCTCAGTTATGGCACTGCCTCAAACTAAAAAACATTGAGCTGCACCAAACCGATAAACAAAAACAGGCTTAAAAAACCAGATTAGAAGCCCAAAAAAAAACTCCTTCTCTGTGTATCGAAAAGGAATTTTTGGCCGAAAACACCCACAACTTCAGCAAGCATTATTCATAACAACCGAAATGTCAACGGAGCAAAACAATCCTAAAAATCCGGCAAACAACTGAAAGACCCCTAAAAAAGGCAGCGACAGAAGCCCTTTCTTATTTCCAAACACCTGGTTCTCCGAAAAATAAAAAACAACGACCGGGAACAACCACCATACGGATCGACCGAGACAAACATACCGACACCCGGAGGGGCTACCGTCGAAGACGACCATAATGGGGGGAAAAGCCAAAAACAGACATGCAAAAAACCGGAATAAAGAATGCAAACACCATGAGGTTTAAAAAAAAAAGGAACAAGCAAAGAGGAAGACCAAACAAGCCTTAAAAGTCAGAAAAGGGAGGAAAAAGACAGTACGAGAAGACGGCCGGCAAAAAACAAGAGGAGAAATAAAATAGCAGGAACCGATTGTTGCAATCCTTAAAGTCTATATATATATATGTATAAGTCTTCCAAACCCTAAGTACTAACCGGTCAAAAGCAGTCAGCAAACACCAAAAGCACGTGAAAAGGATACCCAAAAAATAGAAAGGCCCACCAGACGATAGACACATAAAAGCAACAACCGGATGGCTACCCACATTTGAAACTGAGCACCCGGGGCATAAAATGTCCAACATTCGCTCTTTATAGTATTAGATACGCAAATTATGGGATATTATAGCAACAGCTGTGAGGGATAAAGAGAATATGACGGCTGCGAGGACGACCAATTCAGAAGGCAAAGAAGAGGTAATTATGTCCAACTTCTCATTCGATTTTGATAATAATGAGCAGAAGAAGAAAAAGAAAAAGATGAAGAAGAACCATGACGGTGCTGGTGAGTTTGTTGGTGATTTAAATGGAATTACTGGTTATAGTAAATGTTTTCAGACTAATGATGTCGAAAATAGCGCGAATAAGATTTCAGTTATTATTACTTTTGAGGAAAACGAAAAGGGTTCTTTGTGTGATGATAGTAGGGATGGGAAAAAGAAGAAAAAGGATGTGAATTTTTCGAGGACAGATGGGTTTTGCGGTAATAATATAGTGGAAGAAGTAGGGATGAACAGTGGGGCGAAGGAGGAGAAAAATGATACTATTACAAGTAGTAGCGGTGGCAGTGTTGTGTGCAGAAGTAATAAGTCAATAGACAATTTGTTTGCTGAATTTAGTTACAAGGGTAATGATGATGATAGGATTTTCTCAAAATTTATTGGGGGGAATAGGAAAAAAAGTTCAGTTTTTGGTGATAATAAGGGTGGGATTTTGCCTGGAGTTATGGAGGAGTTGAAAGGAGCACGTACTTCTTTATCAACCAGCAATTTCTTTTCGGATGTTGGGATTTCATCGACCAAGACAAAGGGTGGTGAGAATGGTCGTCAGGAAACAAGTCAAGAAGTTTACTTTATGAATTCTGTGGATGAGGAAGAAGTACCAAATGAGGGGAAACTTTTGAAAGATGCATCACTAAAATCCCAGCAAAATACTGGGATTTCTGGGAATCTAGTCACCAAGGAGTTTCATGAGGAAATAGGTGGGGATTTATTAGGGATGACAAGAAGTGGTAAAAAAAGTCAAAATAAAGCAAGCAAAAAACTTCGAGTTGTTTCCCCTTATTTTTCACATTCTGTGGATAATACTGGGATTTCTGAGATTCTACCTGCAGATGAACCCTTGCCTTTATCTTGTGCTTCTGGGGAGTTCAAAGTGACTAAGGAGTTTGAGGAAGAAAAAGCTGGGCATTCATTGGACAGTACAGGAATTGGTAACGAATGTAGAAAGAAAGCAAGAAAAGGAGTTCGAGTTGTTTCACCTTATTTTCTGCATTCTGTGGATAATACCGACATTTCTGAGATTCTAGTAGCTGGCAAGGCATCGTCTCTGCCTTGTTCTTCTGATGAGTTGAAAGGAACTAAGGAGATTGAAGAAGAAATAGTTGGCCATTCATTGGGCAGTAAAGAAAGTGGTAAAAAAGGTCGAAAGAAAGCAAGAAAAGTAGTTCGAGTTGTTTCACCTTATTTTCCGCATTCTGTGGATAACTCTGGGATTTCTGAGAATGTAGTTGCTGATGATGCATTGCCTTTGCCTTATGCTTATGAGGAGTTGAAAGGAATTAAGGAGTTTGAGGAAGAAATAGCTGGGCGTTCATTGGGCATTACAGGAAGTGGTAAAAAATGTCGAAAGAAACCAAGAAAAGGAGTTCAAATTGTTTCAACTTATTTTCCGCATTCTGTGGATAATACTGACATTTCTGAGATTCTAGTGGCTGACAAGGCAGTGCCTTTGCCTTGTGCTTCTGAGGAGTTAAAAGGAACTAAGGAGATTGAAGCGGGGCATTCATTGGGCAGTAAAGAAAGTGGTAAAAAAGTTCAAAAGAAAGCAAGAAAAGTACGAGTTGTTTCGCCTTATTTTCTGCATTCTGTGGATAACTCTGAGATTTCTGAGAATGTAGTTGCTGATGATGCATTGCCTTTGCCTTATGCTTCTGAGAAGTTGAAAGGAACTAAGGAGTTTGAGGAAGAAATAGCTGGGCGTTCATTGGGCTTTACAGGAAGTGGTAAAAAATGTCGAAAGAAACCAAGAAAAAGAGTTGGAATTGTTTCACCTTATTTTCCGCGTTCTGTGGATAATACCGACATTTCTGAGATTCTAGTAGCTGACAAGGCATTGCCTTTGCCTTGTGCTTCTGAGGAGTTAAAAGGAACTAAGGAGATTCAAGAAGAAATAGCTGGGCATTCATTGGGCAGTAAAGAAAGTGGTAAAAAAGGTCGAAAGAAAGCAAGAAAAGTAGTTCGAGTTGTTTCGCCTTATTTTCCTGTGCGTGTGGAAGATGCAACAGAGATAATTGTTCTACCAAAAAGATCTGGACGTGCTAAAACTATTAAGTCTGTTCTCTCTGCTGAACAGATAGTAGACGAGGCTTACAAACGGAGGACTTCAAATAACTTATGGAAGCCACCAAGGTCCCCTCATAATCTACTCCAGGAAGATCATGCTCATGATCCTTGGAGAGTATTGGTTATCTGTATGCTTCTCAATCGTACAACTGGTTTGCAGGTTACTTTCTTTACTTTAATTGTTATCTGCACTTATTGAGAGCAGGTATTTGCCTTCTGATTTGTTTTTATATTTGACGTGTTCTGAAAAACAAATTCAGATTACTTTTTCTGCCTCTGAGTTGAGTTCTTTACTTCAGTTGTGTATTTGTTTGACGTGTATTTCAGGAGAAGGATACCCGAGCATTTTCTATATCATGAATTTTCATTACCTTGAGCACTATAAAATCATATTGATTATTTGTTATCGGTTCTGTCAACTGATTTTGTTGCTGCTGAAGTATTCTTTGTTCAACAGTCTTAGAAAGAGTATCATGATATTCCAGTTTGTTTCATTGTCTAAATTCAATAATTTAAACACTTATTAATTTCATTGATTTCAGTAATTATTATATTTATAATATCATTTCACAGAATTTGATGGGTAATCTATACATTTTTTCATTGTGATGATTATTACATGGAAATTTGGTTGTTCCTTTCTGTTAATAATTTGCAAAATATAACTCATTGTAAGACTTGTTCGTTTTTGTTTGGGATTGAGTATAAGTGACTTGGATAATGGAGGATAACGTTGTCAAGACAGGATGAAACCTAGTTAGTATAGAAGAAGCTCCTGGAGTTACCATTTAGTCTTACGGATTTGCAAGTGCCATCAGCAAATGCTACTCAAGCCATGTATAATTGTTGAATAAAATAATCTGCTCTCGAGATATGCCTCCTGGTTAGCAGAGTATGTATTTCAGAAAGAGCTGATGTTCTGAAAACTAGCACACTAAAACCTCCTTGGTTTTAGGCATTTGATTGCAGATGAACATGTTACTTGAATATGATATGCCTTGATATTTGCTAACTGCTGGTGAAGTCCGTGCAGGCTAGCAGAGTGATAAATGAGCTTTTCACCCTGTGTCCAAATGCTCAGAGTGCAGCCAAGGTTGATCCACAAGACATAGAAAAGGTGATACAACCTTTAGGCTTACACAGGAAAAGGGCAGTGATGATTAAGCGTTTGTCTGAGGAATATTTGGATGACAGCTGGACTCACGTAACACATCTTCATGGTATAGGAAAGTAAGTTGGCTCTCTCTCTTTACATCAGTACTGTAAATTTGGCTTTCCTCTTCAAATGAAAACTGCAACTATATCTGTCCAAAGCTATTGGCAATTTGGTGCAGTCCTGATGTTCGCCACATAATTGGGATATGGTAAACTCATCTTGTTTGAGGGAAAGGGGGAATACTTGGGATGTCATCTGTATATTTTCTGGGAAAACCAATACAATAATGTATTTTTTGGGCTTTATACGTGGTCTATACCAACGTAACAACAAATTTATCAAAAAACATGGGAGCATTTTTTCGCTAATCACTTGAAATTATAAATTCGACACCCTCTTTCTCTCTGATACACATGCACACGCTCGAGCATATATACAAAATATCTTTCACTTTTCTGCTATTTGCATTCTGTCACAAATCTATAATGTAGTCCTGTACCAATCAGGCACATTATGACCAGTGGTGTCAGCTGACCCTACCAGATTTCTAAAGTGCATTTGGTTTGTACTTGCATGTACCCAAAACTATGAGAATGTATTATGAGAAAAATTTTGAAATTTATGAGAATTTTTTTTTTTAAAATGATGCATTATAACTTTATCAAATCTATGCTATGCATAATTCAGAACTTTATGAATAAGTAAATGAATACATATGACTCGTTACATCCATGATTCCCACTTTTACTCTGAAACTTGATCCAAAAACTGTTTGGAGGTCATGGTGCTGCGATTATCTATCTTCCCACCCTCCCCGCCTCAAAATAAAAATTACTTATTAAATTTAGGTTTTTCTCTGTGGAAATTCAAAACAAACTGGAAAACCATGATCACCCTTCTTTGTGCTGCAACCTTGTTGCCTAAAAACCAAAAGATCAGAGGCTGAATTTAGTTCTTTAAACTGGTGAGTTAAGGGAAACATAAATTGACAATCACCTTTCCTCATCTGGATGGTTAAGCTTGTGGTGTAGGTTTTATTCACCCTTAACCCAATTCTATAGAAATAGGTGCTATTCACCATGAAGCAAGAGGAAATTGGATGTCTAGCGGCAAACATATCATCCACCATAAGCTACACATGATGTACAAAACTGGAAGCTATAATAACTAATTATTCTTTTCTGACTAGGCTAATTTCCTAAACTTCATTTACCTTGAGGCAAGGGGAAATACACACAGCTTGTATCATAATAACTAATACAGTGCTACATATTTATAGTCAAGTTGTGGAACTAGTTTAACCTTTTTATGTCAACCACCCTAAATAAATAGTCAGGCCAAGAAATTTCTTTTGTGAAATATTTGTATCCCTGTGAAAGAAACTGAAAAGAATTACGAGCTGATTAAATTTCCTTACAAATTTGTAAAGTTTCTGTTTCCACATATTAAGCTACTCTAGGATGATAAAAATGTATCTGAAACATAACCTGGTAGATTTCCTCAACCCCTGTACAGAACCAGGCAGGAAAAGAGCCTTTCTTATCCTTACACGCACACCTCCAACTGAAATGGATCTCCTTCAAATTTCAAATCAGTTTTGACAAAATATCTGAAATCTAATACCCTTTGCTCTAGCTTCATGCTTCTAGAGTAGCCATGAAGATTGATCAAAGAATACAGGTTAAAATGATATGTTGTTGTTGCTTGTACAAAGTCATCAGGTTGTCTTTAAAATGATATGTTTGATGTGGGTTGAAATCATTAAAATAAAGGGAGAAAATAGGTAATATACCTTCCATTATTATGTTCAATTATCTTTTAAAGAGCTTCCAGTTAAGTCGTAATTTGCAACCAAAAACATATTGCATTATTATCTCATAATTATACATTGTCTCAACTATTTCGCTAGCCCACCTTGTACTGTTTTTAAACAGTTGTGTAAATAATGTTACTTCATCTATCTGATAGAATTTTATTCAAAACTGATTTACGTTCTTTATTCTTTATTGGCCAGGTATGCAGCTGATGCATATGCAATATTTTGTACAGGGAAGTGGGATCGAGTACAACCATTGGACCACATGCTAAATAAATACTGGGATTTTCTTTCTCGAGATTGCCAAATGTCAGCATAAATGTTAGTAGCACTAACCACATCATAATATGTAACCTAAAAGAGGTACGAATTTTGCTGTATTTTGTCATCGTGCCTACATTATCTTTTATTTCCTGGGATGGTCATGGATTCAGATTAAAAATTTAAACATTTGAGTAATAGCTCATTCCACCTTTTGTGCAATGCCAAGTTTACATTATAAGAAGTTGGTTCAGCTGATTCTACCCTATATTCAAAGTGTATTTAGTTGATATCCGCTAGGAAAACAAAAATATACCTTTTAATTTGACCCTTGAAGTGTAAAAGATAAAGTAATGGGTTAACTTTTTCAAGGGATAACTATAAGAAAAATATACTTTTTAATTTGACCCCTTGAAGTGTAAAAGATAAAGTAACGGGTTAACATTTTCAAGGGATAACTATAAGAAAAAATTTGTATAGCACCTTGCTTGAGCCCTGGCTCTATTACCGTCTAGCAGCATACTATCCTGTCCAATCAAAATGGAGAAAGGAAACATAAAATTGTCAATCTCCCACTCCGGCTTCCAGCCTTTTACTCTTCCTTACTGTTCTCTATACTCCCTCCTCCTACTATTGCATCTTCTTCTTCTAATTCTCTCTCTCATCAATCTCCTTGGCCGATGCTTCTTCGGCTGAGATATTGGTATAGACATCTTTCATCACAGAAAAAGGCTAGTTGTATATTAATCAAACTGATAGATCCCTGAACTCTGTTTCTTCTTGTCCTTCTCCTCCTTCATGTAATATAACAAGTAAACTGCATAAGCAAACTGTTGATGGAAGTGTTCAGATTAGTTATCAATTCAGTGATGAAAGAAGGCTAGTAGTCTATTGTGCAAACTGATAGACCCCTGAACTCTGTTTCTTCTTCTTGATTTACCCTAAAAGTAAAATGCAACTGAGGAAACTGTTAATGGAAGTGTCTAGATTAATTATCAATTTATTTATTGACATTCCAACTATTTCTTTGTATGTTTAAGTCAGCTAATGTTATTATGTTCTTGTTGGTCATGGGTCCAATTTTGTCCAAAACTGGAGATTGCAGGATAATCTCACTTTTCAATGACAAATAAGAGACTGAATGAATAAAATGCTTCAAGGGATGTAAATTCTGCCATCTTAACTTAATTTTTTCAACATGGATAGTCTGGAAATTTTTTGTTGAAATTTTTTATTTTGTTGTTGTGTCCACTCAGTGTATAGGTTGAATATTTGTCTGCCACGCAAAGTATGTACTGAAGTCAACAACAATTCAGAAAAAAAATATCATACCCTAGGATATCCTTGAAAACTGTCTAGCTGACTAAATTGACTTCCATTACACTTTGATTAGGATAATAAAAGTCAGCAACAAATATAACCATCTAGTTAGTTTGATCTACTTAAAGTTCTCTACAAGATTTTCGTGGGAATTATAACTGAAACCCTTGCAGAATAGTAAAACACCCTTAACCTTAACATCAGTTTTCTCAAATGCTGTGAAATTTATATCCCGTTGCTCTTATTTCTTTTTTGCTTCTAGAGGGGCAATTACAGATGATTGAACGCCTCTAATTAAGAACCTCCCCAGTCATGTTCCAAAACATAGTTTTGGGCTTTTAAGGATTCAGTATTTTCTAAAGTCTTGACACTATTGGTTTCATGGCACTCTCAAAGAGCTCTAGAACTGTGCTGAATGAGCTAACTGTCTTTTGATATCTATGAACCTAATGGTGCAGAACCATAAACCTTCTTTGTTGGAAACTATACAAATGCAAATGCAGAATGTTACACTGGACTGGGTCTCCTATCTTGCACCCTCTACTAATAGATTTAGCAATGTTGCATTCTTTTCAGCAGCTCTTTCGGAAGAGCAGCAGGAAGATCCATCTGAAACATTCTTTTTTTTTTCAATTTATACGGATTTGAATTGACACAAGCAATTAGGTTTCATTTATTTGCCCTAGTTAGACACAACATAGCTAATTTTGATCTGGTCAGTTATAAAAAATTGTGATATTCACTGCTGCAACAACAAAATTATTTGCAAAAGCATTTTAGTTATGATGCTAATAATCCAAAATACACTCTTGTATGTTGTGCTAACTCAAGAATAGAGATAGGGTGGCAATTGTGCAAACCGTTCTCTGCCTCTTTTTGTTTCAATTTTCTAAAATGTGGAGGATAATTTTAAACTTTCCCCTTGTTGATTGAAGGAACCGTGCTATCAGTACAGAAGACTAAGTTGTATATCAGAATTCTTAGTCCATACATTTAATGGTAAGTCACTTGTAGGCATCATCGAATTGAAGGTACAAGGCAATGGAAATATTTGGACTGTAGACGACTTAACTGTTTGTGCTGACAACCAGTGGGTATTTCATGAATGTTGGTAAAGTCCAAACGAACAAAGGATTTGGGGACAAAAAACTGCAGTCAACTAACTTTGACAACTCTAATCTTGTATTGATTTCCAATTTTATTTGGTTGTGTAGAAGTTCAAATAAGCTAGTAAGTTCCCAGCATGAGCTATTCATATTCATATGATCTTGAATAAGATGGGGAATGACCACAAATGAACCTGAAAGCTCATCAATTATCAGACCCTCATGTGGGCTATTCAAGACCCATGTGGTGTAAGCGTGTGGGAATGGGGGTAAAGAAAAAAAAAAGTTGTAAAATAATAATATGCACTTCATTTGTAGCATCATTGCTTTTGGTCATTTTGACAGTTGGAGGAAAAAGTAGAATATGTTTATGGTTTGATTAAATTTTCTATCGAATGGCTTGAAGTTAAAAGTATTGTATATAGTGGTTTCTTAAAACCCATGCCTGTTTCACATATTCATTTGCCATCAGAGTTAAACATTTGTTGACTTTGCAATATCACTTCTTCTGTCATAATTTACTTGAGATGCAAATGCAACTGTCATAATGAACGCAGATGTTGGCTCTATAGCTTCTTTAGCCAACCTACTATCATACTTTCCTGCAAATAACGATATTTCATCTATCTGAAGAACCTCAGAAGAACTGATATCACTGACATTCATTCTCTTTGTTTCCAGGTATGCAACTGATGCATATGCATTAATACGTACAGGGAATTAATGCAAAACCTCGTAGTTTCAGGTTGTCATCCTTCAGTTTTGGAGCATCGTTTCTGGTTTTTTGTATATGCTAACTGCACTTTTTGTAAGACTGAATGAAATATAAGTGGTTTTGGGAATTTGGTACTTAGCATGCAAGGGGAAAGAGTTGTGTGCGGACTGCTTAAATTATCTTTAGTTTTCCAAGTAATGTGATTGTGAGGCCTTATCATTTGTTATTTACTCGATGTTAAAAAAATTTAACTTAGACATCATATTTGTTGAAATCAGATGACATCAAGAAGTATGATACACTGCCCATCACAATTTACTTAAAGGATGTATAATAAAAAAATTGTACTTAGCTAACCTCATAAGTTACAATAGATTAAATGCAAAATATGAAAAATTCTAGAAAAGGGGAGGAAAAGGAATAAAATTGGTTGTAGAAGAGAAAAGGAAAACACAACATTATTACTCTTTTACAGAAAGTGTGTTTTGTATCAATTCAATTACATGATAGATTTTTGCTCAATTGCATGATAGATTTTGCTCCCCGATCTTGTGAAACTTGAGATTCAATGAAATCTTTTGATAGCGAAATGGCAGAAGATATTCCGATTTGTTGCAAAACAATGTCCTGCATCGCGATGTCCGCACGTTGTACGTCGCGACGTGCCTCTCGAGTTGGATTAAATTATTTGGTTGAATTTCTCTATGTAACGACACACACAAATCTACGTCGCGGTGCACACAAATCTACATTGCAACGCACACCGCACACAAATCTAAGTTGCAACGCACACAGCTCTACGTCACGATGCTTATAATTTCATGCTATACATTGCGACGAGCGGCACACTTTATGTCATGACGCCGGAGAATTTATCCAGTTTTGCATTTTCTTAAGCTTTAGGAGTTTTAGTTTCACATAGTTAATAATTATTGTATGGAATTATGGTGTGATTAGTATTAGTTTTATTAATTTTAATTAATTTTTTAGTTGGTTAATAAGTTGTTTCTAAATATGATGGCTTCTAATTTGAATTGGTTTGTTGTTAGTTTTTCTTTAATTAGACTATTTGTTTAGTTAGAATTTAACAATGTAGCCTATTTAAAAACACTTTATTTTGTTTTTAATTAGATTAGTGAATTTTCATTTTTAAGAGTACCGAAAAGGTTGCGACTTCTAAGGACAATAATAAGAAGGGTAGCTGTTTCACTTGTGTTGGACATTATTTTGCCAGAGATTGTTCAAAAATGGAGAAAGTAAATGTTGTTGCATTACAATTGCTGTATGCAATGTCTTTTGTTAAAGTGTCTAATTCATAAAATATTTTGATGTTTGTATTGTGGAGGGTAAATGGTGTTATGGTGAATGTTTTAGTCGATTTTAGTGCAAGTTACAATTACATAGTCGAATGAGAAGCTCGTCGACTTAAGTTAGGTATAAGAGATCATAATAGTCGAATTAGAGCTATCAATTCTAAGGAGACAGACATTGGTCTTTCTAGTGCAATTGTTGGTGTCGATTTGTGAGAAGAAAATTGCAATTTCATGATTGTCATAGAGCTGACGACTACATGATGCAAGGAATTCAGGTTTTTGAGCAAAGAGTATCCCATTCCTCATTTAAATGGGATAATGATTGCCGATTAAAACAAGCATGTTTTCGTGTCATGTATTTAGATGACTAGTGAAAAGGATACTAAACAGGAGGGTATGTTGTCAACTATTTAGGTTGAGAAGTATCTGAAGCAAGGTAAAGTGAATTACTTGGCTGCATTAGTTGAAGTCAAACCTGATTTGTTCAAGGAGGTGCCAGATGATGTAGCCTAAGTTGAGGATGAGTTCTTTGATTTAATACGCAATGACCTGCCTAAGAAACTTCCACCTTTGAGGGCAATTGATCACAAGATTGATTTATTTCTTGGAATCAAGCCTCCAACAACAACTCCATACTAATTTCCTGGACCTCTTGATTCTGTGGCGTGGCTCAACAGAGTATCCGCGCCGTTCTACCTATTTAAAGTTTGAGAATAGGTCGAGGGTGTTGCGCCCTCAATGCCTCTAATCATTGGTTTTACCCGATAGAACTCGCACGCGAGCTCCAACTATCCTGAGAGAAACTTTGGAGGGAACCAGCTATTATACTGTTCGATTAGTCTTTCGCCCCTATACCCAAGTTAGATGAACGATTTGCATGTCAGTATCACTGTGGGCCTTCACCAGAGTTTTCTCTAGCTTCGCCCCGCTCAGGAATAGCTCACCCTCTTTTGGGTCTCGACAGATATGCTCACACTCAAACCTTTCTCAGAAGATCAAGGTTGGTCGGCGGTGCACCCCGCTAGGGGGATCATGCCAATCAGCTTCCTTGCCCTTTAAAGTTTCACTCGCCCATTGACTCGCACACATGTCAAACTCAGTTTGTGTTTCAAGACGTGGTGAATGGGGTACAGGCAGGCTGGCATCGGAAGCACGCAGTTGTGAGAGCATTGCCCTCCACGATCGGGTCGACGACATCTCCTATGAGTATAGCTACAATCCGGGCTTTGGCTACTGCCTTAATCAGAGCTGGTCCACGCTCGTAAGCCGATATGCGGACCAGCATTAACCATTCCACATCTGATCGGAGCGCATCGCGGGTCCATATTTGCTTCCCTCCCAACAATTTCAAGCACTCTTAAACTTTCTTTTCAAATTCCTTTTCATTTTCCCTTGCGGTACTTGTTTGTTATCGGTCTCTTGCCCATATTTAGCCTTGGACGTAATTTACTGCCTGATTGGGGGCAGAATTCCCAAACAACCCGACTCATCGACAGTGCATAGTTGGAGCTCGCATGCGAGTTCTATCGGGGTAAACTTTAATCGGTAGGATGGAGCGACTGCTTTATTGAGATGCGCAACGGAATCAAGAGCTCTAAATGGGCCTTATTTTGTAAGCAGAATTGGCGATGCAGGATGAACTAGAATCGGGTTACGGTGCCCATTGAAATCCACTAAGGAGTGTGTAACAACTCACCATCTGAATCAACTAGCCCCAAACATTAATGGCGCTCAAGCGAGCGGTCTATACTCGATCGTCAAGTCAAGTGCCAGGCCTTGATGAATAGAAGGGCGCGACGATTGATGCAAAACCTAGGGCACGAGTCTGGGTGGAACGACCGTCTGTGTAAATCCTCGTGGTAGTAGAAAGTATTCAAATGAGAACTTTGAAGGCCAAAGAGGGGAAGCTTTTCATGTGAATAACACTTGCACATGTGTTAGTCAGGGGAAAGCCCGATAGATAGTGCATTTCAAGCATTCTCTAAAATGGAATCAAGTTTAACTCCTTAAGAGTTAACTTTTTTAATGGCAACGTTATGGAGTTTCGAGACGTCAGTGGGGGCCTCGAGAAGAGTTATCTTTTCTGTTTAACAATTTGCCCACCGAGTGCCGTCCACACACGGTCGTACTTATAACCGCATCAGGTGTCCAAGGTGAACAACCTATGGTCGATGGAACAATGTAAGCAAGGAAAGTCGACAAAATGGATCCGTAATCCTAGGAAAAAGGACTGGCTCTGAGGATTGGGATGGGTACCAATCCCAAACCCATCGGCTGTCAGTGGATTGCTTGAGCTGGTTTCACCACGAGAGGAGGTCGCCACGTGTAGGCTGGGGGATGGATTGCAAATGGCTCTTTCAGGGGCCTTTCCAGGGCGCCGAACAGTCGACTCGGAACTTGTACGGACAAGGGGAATTCAAATGTTTAACTAAAACAAACCATTGCGATGGTTCTTGCGAATGCTAACGCAATGTGATTTCTGCCTATTGCTCTGTATGTCAATGTGAAGAATTCAACTATTCACGGGTAATCGGTGAGAGTAACTATGACTCTCTTAAGGTAGCCAAATGTCTCTTCATCTAATTAGTGACGCTCATGAATAGATTAACAATATTACCACTATCCTTGTCTACTATCCAGCAAAACCACAATCAAGGGAACAAGTTTGGCAAAATCAGCAGGGAAAGAAGACCTTGTTGGAAACTGTCACAGCTCTCTCTTGTTTACTTTCACACAACCCCCTAACCAAAAGAAGATAAAGTAAGCAACAAGCCAAATGTAAACAGCAAGCACAAAGCAAATTTATAGGCCAAGGCCCAACCTTAATCTCATTAATGGTAATGAAGATTACAATGAACTCTTTACAATGGTTGCAGCATTATCTAAGGCACAAAAACGTAATTGAAAAGATAATCTTCCTAACCAAATCATAAAAAGATAGCTTGCAGCTGACATGTCCAACCACTAACATCCACGTTTTTTCATGTTTTTTCCACCAATCCATAAAGTTTAAGAACTTAGCCATTTTGGATATAGGCTCAACCAAAATCTAGCCATATCTGAACCAATCATCCATAGTTTAGTATTTAGCCTATTTAGCACATAAATCCCACAATCAGATTGCATTAATGCCCAACACTATGATTTAACCAAAATAAACTTCAAAGTTAACTCTTTTGCAACAACCAACCTTGCTTACCCCAAGGTTGGTTAACCGACTTCGTTTTACAAGTTCTAAGCCAAAACAAGCCTTCGGTCCCAGATCGTTCCACTCGGTATGCCGACTTCCCAACTCGGCATGCTGACATGTCGGCCCACTCGGCATGCTGAGTTCAACTTGACTATCCTGTCTTGTGATTGCTAGGTAGTGAGACTGTTCAGCTTGGCACACTAGGTATGCCCGTCGGCATGCCATTCTGGCATCTTGGCATGTAGGTGCTGACTCAAATTGTAAGGGTCTAACAAACCTCCCCCACTTGAAGATTTTAACGTCCTTGTTAAAATTTGAGCTCTCTCATGTTTTCAATATTATTGGATCTGGTCCTCTGATCCCCATAGATCAACACCGTCACACCATTCAACATTCACTTCCTCTTCACAAACCCACTGAATCAAATACTTGGTTTGCTTGTTCTTCTTACTCTACCTTTGAACCTCATGCCTCAGAATCTTTAGTACCTTTTTTTCCTAAATTGAGTTCTAATTACAGGTGGAGCACATTTTGGTTGTCCTCTTGATCATCAGTCAAATCCAAATGGAATGCCTTGAGATATCTCACATGCAAAGTTGGGTGAACCTTGAATCTATCAGAAAGCTTAAGCTTGTATGCTACATTTCAAACTTATGTCAAGACCTCAAATAGATCATCATATTTTTGTACCAACCCCCGATGTATTATTTTGCTACTTATCTTCTTCCAAATTTGGGGAGTTAACTTTAGAAGTACCAACTCTGCAACTTGAAAGTGCACATCTCGTCTATGCTTGTCAGCATATTTTTCCATCTGTTGCTGAGACACAACAAGACTATCCTTAGCTTTATTGACCAACACTTATTTGCCCTTGGCAAACTTGTAAGCGGCAAGACACTTGTCACCAGAAGATTAAAGCTGTCTCATGCATAGTGAGAGGTTGTTATCCAATTGCCAAATCAAATAGACTTAGACCAATTGTTGAGCTCTTGTGTAGATTGTAGCAAGATTGAGCTACATCCAGCAACTTGGTCCAGTTGTGCTGATTCGCTGACATAATGCCTCAAATACTCATCGAGTAAGACATTGATCCATTTTGTTTGGCCATCAGTCTCTTAATGATTCGCAATAGAAAATTTCAATTCTGAACCTAAGGAATTGAAAAGTTGTGTCTAGAATTTGCTAGTAAATCTCTTGTCTCTGTAATTGATAATATCTTTTGGTAAGACAAAATACTTCACAACATTTTTAAAGAATTGGCCAGCTGTAACAATAGTTGGGCACGTTGAAGGTGCCCCAATAAATCATGCATATTTGGAAAACCGATCAACAACAACTAAGACAGAAGACACGCCATCCACTTTGGAGAATCCGTCGATGAAATCCATGGAAACAGATTACCACGGCCTATCAGGGTTTGGAAGTGGTTGCAACAGTACAACTTGCTTCTTCCATTCAATTTTTTCCAGTTGACAAACTAAGAAGGACTTAACATATGCCTCAACATCATTTTCCAGTTTTGGCCAGATGAAACTGCACGCCAGTAACATATGCATCCTTTTAACTCAAGGATGTCCAGCCTATTATGCATCGTGACTTTCTCTCATCAGTGCACTTCTTAGTTTTTCTGAAGAACGCACAAAGGTGATGCCACCTTTAGCATATAACAAATCATTTTCCAACCAATATCTTTTGACGGTACCTTTCTTCACTTGCTCTTTCAATTTCAGAAAGACAGGATCACATTGGGATTTTATCTTGATCCTTTCCATGAAGTTAGCAATCACAGTTGCAATTAAATTGACAAACTTTCCTACAATTTTTCTACTAAAAGCATCCGCCACCATATTCTCTATTCCCGGTCTATGCTACCATTCAAATTCAAACTTAGCCAAATATTCTTGCCATTGAGCTTGCTTTGGGGTTAGCTTTTTCTAGGTCTTGAAGTATGTATTTGTCACATTATCAATAACCACCGTGAACTTTGTTCCTAATACATAATGCTTCCAGATTTCCAAGCAATGAACCATAGTAGTCATCTCTTTCTCATTTTGAAGTTCACAATCTTTCAGCTTCTTACTCTCAAAAGCCATCAGTTGTTTGTTCTTGACCAAAACTCCTCCAATAGCTCTATCGCAAGCATCCTTGTGAACTTCAAAAGGTAACTTGAAATCTGGTAGACATAAAACTAGTTCAGACGGAATGACTTCCTTCACTGCAATGAAAACTTCCTCATAGACAGTGTTCCATTCCCACAGCTTATCCTTCTTGAGAAATCAGTCAAAGGTGTCACTAGCTTGGAATACCCTTTTATAAACCTATGGTAGTAATTTTCTAAGCCAAGAAATGATCTCAACTCTAGAACCTTAGTTGCAGCTAGCCAATCAATTACAACTACAACTACAACTTTCTTTTTGTCCACGCTAATCATGCTGCCAGCTAAAATGTGACCTAGAAAAGTGATTTTTTGTCTACAAAATTCGCACTTTTCTTTCTTTACAAAGAATTCTATTCACTCAATTCCCTAAAATACAACTCTGAAATGTAAAACATGATCATCCAATGTTTCAAAATATATCACAATATCGTGTAGATAAACAACAACTTTTTCTAGGAACTCATACAAAACATCGTTCATGAGATTAAAGAATGTGGCAGGGGCATTGGTTAAGCCAAATGGCATAACCAAGAATTCAAATGATCCACCGTGGTCTTTTCCTTATCTCCCTTAGTGATCCGTACTTGCCAATACTCAGTCTTTAAGTCAATCTTCATGTAGTATCTGCCCTTAACGAGTTTATCAAAAAGGTCAAAAGTGTTTGACACTGGATACTTTTTCTTGATAGTCACTTTGTTCAGAGCCTGGTAATCCACACAAAATTTTAAGGATCTATCAGCCTTTTTCTCGAACAAAGTTGGGGCACCATATGGAGCTTTGGATGGTCTTAACAATCCACCATCCAACAATTCATCCAACTGGTGTCTTAGCTCCGCCAACTTATACAATATAGGGCCTATGCCGATGGTTTAGTTCCCTGAACTAGCTCAATCTTGGGATCAATGGCTCACTTGGGTGGAAGTTTTTTGGGTAGCTCATTAGGCATTAAGTCAGAACACTTATCAAGAACTTCAACTACCTCATCGGGCACTTCTTGAAATACATCAGACTTGATCACCACAAGTGTTGCCAAGTAGGTTACTTGACCCTGTTTCATACATTTTTCCAACTGAATAGCCGACAACATTTCTTTTTGTTTAGGGTCCTTCTCACCCCCATTTTAGCACAAGACACAAATACAGGCTTTCTCTTATCTGCGGTCATTATCCCATTCAAATATGGTATGGGATATGCCTTATTCAGAAACTTGAATTCTTTCCTCACTATAACTTCATAGTCACCTAATTTCTTAACGGTCATAAAATTACAGTTCCTTTCCAAAGAATCAATGTCCACAGTGGCATTTGAAAGTCCTAGTACTGCTTATTCTTAGTTCACAGCCCTTGTGCAGTTGTTATGATCTTTAATGGACAGTTTCAGTCGGTGAGCTTCTCAATCGATAATGAAGTTATGACTCACACCAGATTCAACTAGGGGATTCATAGTAGCCCCCTTCACCCTCATTAATACAAACATAAGAGTATTTTGAGAATTATTTACTTTCATCGAAGACAATGCGCTCAACAATTGTTAAGGATTCACTCTAACTAGAGTGTCATTTTTAGAATTGTCTCCACAAGTAACAACTGTGTTAACATCCCCTTCTTTGGACAGTCCCTCACAAAATGAGGTTTTCCTCACGTGAAACACCCACTTTTCTTTTTAATGTCCTTTTAGTTCGCAGCTTTGCTTGTTGATAAGTAGGTTTTATACCTACTTATATATCTTATTTTACTTAGCTTTTGACTTGTGATGCTTGCATTTATGTGTGATTATGTGCTAAATTGTGCGTTAATGTAATATGTAACTTGAGGTGCTTAAGGGGAGAAAAATACCCAAAAATGTTGAGAAATTGAGGTGAATATGTGATTGGTGTCAAATGGTAAGAAAGAGTTCAAGAGACTTGGTTGTGAGTTTGGGAAAATCTTAAATGTGCTAAATTGGCTTGGTATGAAAGTTGGGCAGAAATTGTGTTGATA
The DNA here is from genome assembly GCA_016586305.1 of Ophiorrhiza pumila. NCBI lineage: Eukaryota > Viridiplantae > Streptophyta > Magnoliopsida > Gentianales > Rubiaceae > Ophiorrhiza > Ophiorrhiza pumila. The sequence continues at coordinate 22,327,293 of BLIW01000003.1, read as the reverse complement.
CTTCATTAGAGCATAACTTCCTCTATACTAGTCCAATTGATGAGTTCTTTGATGTTCGGAAAAGCTCTTTGAATGCACTATAATTCTTATGTTTTAACTATTAGCTAATTCTGTGTGCAAGACTATGAAATAGGAGTTTCTTTGCGAAATGCCATATTAGGGTTTTATGAGTTTTATGCTGCCACAATTTGTTTAATTGTTAATAACTTGAGTTCTAGGCATCCAATGGTGTTGTTTCTTGAACCATTGGAAAGATAAGAGGAAGTTCTATAATTGTTATGTTGACCCCGGAGTCTGAATCGAAGGAGAAACTGATGATTTGTACCAAAAAGAGGGATAAAACTGGAGTACATAAAAGTCTTGGAAAATAGCACTACGATCTCATCGTAGTGTTAATTTCACATTCTGCCAGGTCACAGTATTTTGGTCATAACTCTTTGGTCTCAGCTCCGATTTAAGTATTTCGAAATGCTATGGAAAGCTGAGATCTGAGGCTACAATATTTGTGCTTTAAGGTTTCCCAAATTCCCATTGTATAATATTCGAACATCGGTTGGGAAGTTGCTGAAAAGTTGAGCAATGGAGATTGCATTTTTTGCCTACGATGAGGTTATAGCACAAAATTCTGCATATTCATTTGCACTACGACCTCATCGTAGCGCAACTATCTCAATTCACCATTGAAAATCGCAAGCCAAATCCAAGAAATTGTTTTTGTGTATGAAATCACTCTTGCACATCCATTTCGCTCAACACTTGAACATAACATCACACTTTTCACAACCCATTCACTCTTGCACTTCTGCACGATTCACTTTCAGTTCACTAGTTCCTCACCATTTTCATTCGGATTCTAGCATCACATTACAGTTCTCTACTCTTCACTTTGTTCACTCAACACTTCTCAAATATTCCACAAACCTTTCAGCACACAAACACTTCACAACACTACACAAGCTAAGCACACAAGCACTACACTACGATGCATCGTAGATGCATCGTAGTGAATGCAGGAATGAACCACGATGCATTGTGACGATGCATCGTAGCTTTGTGTTGATTATGCTGCGATGCATCGCAAGTGTGTGTGTGATTTTCTTTGCTTTGAATTAAAAATGTTGAAGCTGCCTTTCACTTGTTCTTCATATGTTGATTTCTCTTCCACAACATGTTGTTCACATCATTCACGGCATTCTTCGAAGTTACATACTTTAAAATCATAGCCTTCCCCAGATTTTGTTGTTGTCGAGCCTTATTTCAGATTTCATCTTCGTCGGGCAGAGCATGGAGCAAGAGAGCTGAAATGTGTTTGAGTGAGCTGAAGAAATTTTCTAAGTATGGAAGTTCTGAATTTCAGGTTCAGCAAGGCGGATAAAGGCGTGCTTCTTCGGGGCTGGAAGGCGCGCGATTTCGTAAAGGGTCGAATGCTTGGAGGTTCGTGGAGCCGCTGAAGACGTGAAGAGTCCAAGCTTGAAGGCGCTGGATTGTTCTGATTTCTTCACTTGGATTTCTGAGGAGTGAAGGCGTGAAGCTCATTGGCTGGGAGGCGCGCTGTGGACGACGAGGGCGATGAAGGCGTGTTCCGCGGAAGGCCAGAGGCTCTGGATTGCTGGGAAATGTTCTTCAACTTCAAATTTTCACTTCTTGGGCTGATTTTAGCCATTTTTTTGGAGGGCACTCTTGTAATAATGTAGATATCTTACGATTGCGTATTAGTTGCATTCTCTTAACTCTATATATAGGAGATGTAGTTAATATGTGAGGGGGGCTGGACTTTTTGCTCATTATTCATCATTCACTTTCACAATTTCATAACCAACTTTTGAGAGCTAGAGAGCGGTAATTAATTGTGAGATCTACTTTCTCTCTCTAGCTTCTCTCTCTAGCATTTGGGTTCCTTTTTGAATTCCGATCAAGGATTTGTTTCGATTATTGTAAATCTCCTTGTAATTGAGAAGGCAATTCACAATCCCCTTGATAATTGGAAGCTTTTGAGACATCTTAATTGGTAAACTCTTTCCAATTGATGAAATGAACTACTTAGTCTTCCAATTTGTTGATCGTGAATTGGAAATGGAGTATTGTGGCTAATTGTATGATAATCTAGAGTACTAAAGGGTGATTGCTTGGTTGAATTGATATGTGCAGTATTATTGATGATCTAATAAGAGAAATTCAACATTCTCTGAATTAAATTTGTAAATCTTGTTAAGTTCATGCATTTGATCTGGATTTGTTGAAATGAGATTTGATTGCGGTCATCATGCTGAGTTGAATCTTAATTCATAAGATTCAGCTGAGAATTCATGAATGCGAACCAGAGAATGCAAGAGTTCTTAAACATGCTTGCATTGGTTCATGTCTTAGAGCTAGGCCTCACCATAGGAAGCTTTTAGACTGTGAAGTTAGTAGAACAAGGTGATAAGAGATTCTCCAACATGAATGATGAACTTAAAAGCTAGAATCAGGCCTCACCATGGGAGATTCTAGGAGAAAAATGTTTGAGTAATTTGAGTGGAGGATTGAAAAGGCTCAGGTTCTACTTCACCATCCTTAGGCCCCACCATAGGATAGGATGGTGTTGGGAGATTAAGATTGAGGTGTGGTCGCTATGCTGACTTCAATTTAGGCCTCCAGTTTCCTTTTCCTCAATTGATATGATTGTATGTTAGTATTACTGTGCTGATAAGTTTGCATCCACCTGGAAGAAGCCCTAGATTATCTATCTCAATCATTTGTGATTCCCTTTGTTACTTCTTTGTGGTATCTTTTGTGATTGTTCATTTCCTTGTTGTTGTGATTTCTTTTGATTTACTTCCTGTACTTTTTACTCATATATTTGATTCTTGATTTTTCCTTTGAGACAACAACCTGAACAACTTCCAAATTTCTTGATACCTCATTTTCCCTGAGGAACAAACCTAGCTCACTGCTACTATAGTTAGTGAAATAGGATAAATTGGCGTGTCACGACAACGCTTATCAATTTTTGGCGTCGTTTCCATGGAGAAGGCACGATTTCTTGAATTTGGATTTGCTCTGTTTTGTTTTCTTTTCCTTTGTATAGCTTATTAGTTTTGTTACGTTTCTTTGTTGTTTTTGTTTTTGTGTTTTGTTCTGTCTACTGTGGTGTATTTTTGGCCTGTGCAGGATACTTGAACTCAATTGGAAGAGGAGATTGCACACCATAAGTACCCAAGCATGTCTAGCTGGTATGGGGACTCTTTTGGTTCTTATCAGTTCACACAGCCAACACCTAGGAGAGTTGGGGACTTCTCTCCACCACCATATGAAGAGCAATGGCAAAATCAAGCACAAGGCAATAACTCATATCATAATGGAACACAAGGAATATATGTGGAATACATGTTGTCTCAAATGATGGAAAAACTTGACAGAAGCATACAAAAGGGAGAGCAATGGCGTAACCAACAACAAAGTAATGAGTGTTATCTCAGAGAAGAGGCAAAAATGGAAGACATGTTTTCTCAAGTTTTGGAGAGATTTGATAGAAGTGAAATAAGGTTGGCTCAGCTAGAAGAGGAGCTTCAAGGGCGACAACAAAGATTCGATTCAATCAATGCTTTAATGAGCAACCTATGGGAACAAATTGAGACACCAATTCAATATGCACAATGCTATCCACAAGGTACACCTCTAATTGCTAGAGTACCAACTCCTGAGGAATATCATTTTGAAATGCGAGCTAATGTTGAATGGGGTGAAGAGCATCCTTGGGAGGTGGAATCTACAAATAATGAGGTTCTCTCACAAAATTGCATTGTTGATGAATCTTCATTGCATGAGTCAAATTTTATTTGTTCTATTGTGAATGATGTCTTCTATGATGAGCTTGATACTGATGAAATTCGAGCCGTGAGTAGTTTTAGTGACAAGATGGAAAGTGTGTCCAATGTTGAGTTTGGCATTAACTTCATGGAATTCCATGAGTCAAATGATGTTGATAGCCGTTCCTTAGATGCTTCTCCTCTTGATTTCTTTGAGACACTTCTTGATGATCATTGTGAGATCGATATCTTGAATGAAAATAATGTTGCAATAGCTAATGAGAATGTCAACACATTGCTTGAAACTCTTGTTGAGGCAACAACTCTTGAAATGGTGATTGAATCTAAATGTCTATTTGGTGACTCACAAGAAGTGCAAAGTGAGATAATCTTGTTAATTGATGATAATGTTCGTTGTGTTGTTGACAAAGAAAAGACTCAAGAATTTCCCCATGTTAGTCTAGATGATGAAGATGAGAGAATTTTTAACAAAATAGCTAACATTGTGGAAAATTGCTTTATTGACACATCTATTTTTGAGCTTACTGATGAGTTTGTTGAGACCATGGATGTACAACCCTTGGTTGAGCCTTGCAGGATTGATGAGCCTAGCATGGTGGGAGAAGTAAATGATGTGTGTCCAATGGTGGCAAATTTAAATGAGGTGCCTCTCATGGGGGATCCTCAGTGCTTCAAAGTGGAATTTGTAGAGGTGGTTCCCCGTGTGCATGAGCTTAAGCACCTCCTTGAAAAGATTTCACAAGTGCCTTATAGGAGAAAGAAGAGTGCTTATGAAATATCATTTTTCTGGTACAGAGAGGGTTATTCCGATTCTTGAAGAAGGAAGTTACATAAATAGAGTCTAGCTGGAGACTACAAAACCCAGAACTACTTCTTTTCATTTCACCTTTACTTCAGTTTTTGGTTCAATTAATTTTTATATTATTTTGCATGTTTGCTTATACTCACTAAGGCCACTCATGATGTAGGTGTATGCAAAGGAAGGAATTGCAAAGGAAATAAGCCATGCACACATGAGGCTAAGTGTGGGGGAGTGGTGCCATGGACCACTCCCATAATGCAATTAATCAATTGGTTTTCTATTTTGAAGCATGAATTGTGCATATGCTATTTAGTGTTACTAGCTGCAATATTTTACACCACCATGATTCCTAGTCATGGTGCGACACTTTGCTTGCATGCTACCTCCATGACATGTTTATCTTGCACCAACATGTAGTGTACTTGAGTGAGCAATTTCTAATAAGCTTTGTTTCACCGTGTGCAGGATTTTTCATGCAAGAAAGAACTTCAACAAGGACACTCCACCAAGCAAACATTGGAATTCATGACATATCAATACCATGGAGGTCCTAAACCTATCTTTACTTTACATTGAGGACAATGTAAGTTTTAAGTGTGGGGGAGTGAATGTTTGCTATGGTTTGTGTATCTTGGACTTTATATGCTTACTTTCTTTCATGAATGAAATTTTTGTGCTATGTTGTTCAAAGCATGCTACTTTTTAAGTTTTGTTGTGTTATTTTGAGCTTTTGCATATTTTACTTAGTATATGTGTTGTGTTTTTCATTTTTGTGTGAATTTTAAATTTTTTTTGCAAATAAGTGATGTTTGTGAAGTGTGAGGACAAGTGGTGCAAAGCTTTACAGTGAGTTGCATTTAGAGAGCCAAACAAATTTTGTGTTGAACTGTTGAGAAAATATGATGCTAAAGAACACAATTTGAATCTTTCTTGTAGAAAAACTTAACTATCTATGGAAAACACATTAACACTAGAGTTGGTTGTGAATTTGAAAAGGCTTGAATAAAGGGCTCAAAGTGGTGAGGATAGCTCAATACTAAGTGGTAAGAGTTAAAACCTAGTAGGAAAGTTTGCACTTTAACATGGTTGTTTTTAAGCACTTAAAAGGCATACATACTTGGATTGTTAAACTTATGTAAAAAGGTGAGAAATAGAGAATTTTTGAAAATTTTCTTGAATTAAGCTGAGTAATCCTTGGAAACTTGTAATGACATTTAGACACCAGGGGAAATGATTTGGAAAAAAGGCAGGTTATGCTAATGTGAAATTTGTTGCATGCTAAGTGCAGGGATAATGTTCCAAGAGCACACAATTATGAACCACTCCTCTGCGGGACTGCTCTATCACACTAAGTGTGTATTTTAAGAGAATAATCCGCATGAGTGGGGATGGAATTCAAAAGCCATAAAACCCAAGGCAATACTTGGAGAGGCCAAGGACTACCCCAGTGTAATAATGTCATGTGCAAGACGAAGGTAAAGCACTAAAGGATGACAACCTGGGGGAAAGAGTGGTTAGAAACGAGGGCAACTAATGATCCTTAATATGGTGATTCATGTCTATACAATGTTTACAAGTTGAGAACTTTGAAGAGCTAATAATTAATTATTTGCATTCTCTACTATTGCTTTGAACTTAAGTAAGACTTGAGAAGTATGAAAGCCTTAGCACACTACTCACACATCTATGTTAAGGTGTTAAATGAGTACAGCTTTGTTCTGGTGATTACCATGAAGAGTTGAGCATGTCTTTACCATTAGAGTCTAATTGGTTACAAAAGGAATGAGAACATCCAACAATGGTGTGAATTGTGTTTGAAATGGATAGGAAAGTTTTTCTACCAAAGTTCACAAATGAAGCATTGTTTGTGTGAAGAGTGTGTAGTGGCTGTGTTCAATGGATTTGGTTGAGAGTTTTGATTTGTGTCTTTGCTTGAGGACAAGCAAAAGTTCAAGTGTGGGGGAATTTGATAAGTAGGTTTTATACCTACTTATATATCTTATTTTACTTAGCTTTTGACTTGTGATGCTTGCATTTATGTGTGATTATGCGCTAAATTGTGCATTAATGTGATATGTAACTTGAGGTGCTTAAGGGGAGAAAAATACCCAAAAATGTTGAGAAAGTGAGGTGAATATGTGATTGGTGTCAAATGGTAAGAAAGAGTTCAAGAGACTTGGTTGTGAGTTTGGGAAAATCTTAAATGTGCTAAATTGGCTTGGTATGAAAGTTGGGCAGAAATTGTGTTGATAATTCATTAGAGCATAACTTCCTCTATACTAGTCCAATTGGTGAGTTCTTTGATGTTCTGAAAAGCTCTTTGAATGCACTATAATTCTTATGTTTTAACTATTAGCTAATTCTGTGTGCAAGACTATGAAATAGGAGTTTCTTTGCGAAATGCCATATTAGGGTTTTATGAGTTTTATGCTGCCACGGTTTGGTTAATTGTTAATAACTTGAGTTCTAGGCATTAAATGGTGTTGTTTCTTGAACAATTGGAAAGATAAGAGGAAGTTCTATAATTGTTACGTTGACCCCAGAGTCTGAATCGAAGGAGAAACTGATGATTTGTGCCAAAAAGAGGGATAAAACTGGAGTACATAAAAGTCTTGGAAAATAGCACTACGATCTCATGTAGTGTTAATTTCACATTCTGCCAGGTCACAGTATTTTGGTCATAACTATTTGGTCTGAGCTCCGATTTAAGTAATTCAAAATGCTATGAAAAGCTGAGATCTGGGGCTACAATTTGTGCTTTAAGTTTTCCCAAATTCCCATTGTATCAATTTCGAATATTGGTTGGGAAGTTGCTGAGAAGTTGAGCAATGGAGATTGCATTTTTTTGCCTACGAAGAGGTCGTAGCACAAAATTCTGCATATTCATTTGCACTACGACCTCATCGTAGCGCAACTATCTCAATTCACCATTGAAAAATTGGCTTGCGATCTCATCGCAAGCCAAATCCAAGAAATTGTTTTTGTGTATGAAATCACTCTTGCACATCCACTTCGCTCCACACTTGAACATAACTTCACACTTTTCACAACCCATTCACTCTTGCACTTCTGCACGATTCACTTTCAGTTCACTAGTTCCTCACCATTTTCATTCGGATTCTAGCATCACATTACAGTTCTCTACTCTTCACTTTGTTCACTCAACACTTCTCAAATATTCCACAAACCTTTCAGCACACAAACACTACACAACACTACACAAGCTAAGCACAAAAGCACTACACTACGATGCATCATAGCGATGCATCGTAGTGAATGCAGGAATGAACCACGATGCATCGTGACGATGCATCGTAGCTTTGTGTTGATTGTGCTGCGATGCATCGCAAGTGTGTGTGTGATTTTCTTTGCTTTGAATTAAAAATGTTGAAGCTGCCTTTCTCTTGTTCTTCATATGTTGATTTCTCTTCCACAATATGTTGTTCACATCATTCACGGAATTCTTTGAAGTTACATACTTTACAATCATAGCCTTGCCCAGATTTTGTTGTTGTCGAGCCTTATTTCAGATTTTATCTTCGTCGGGCAGAGCATGGAGCAAGAGAGCTGAAATGTGTTTGAGTGAGCTGAAGAAATTTTCTAAGTATGGAAGTTCTGAATTTCAGGTTCAGCAAGGCGGATAAAGGCGTGCTTCTTCGGGGCTAGAAGGCGTGATTTCGTAAGGGGTCGAATGCTTGGAGGTTCGCGGAGCCACTGAAAACGTGAAGAGTCCAAGCTTGAAGGCGCTGGATTGTTCTGATTTCTTCACTTGGATTTCTGAGGAGTGAAGGCGTGAAGCTCATTGGCTGGGAGGCGCGCTGTGGATGACGAGGGCGATGAAGGCGTGTTCCGCGGAAGGCCAAAGGCACTGGATTGCTGGGAAATGTTCTTCAACTTCAAATTTTCACTTCTTGGGCTGATTTTAGCCATTTGATTTATGTAAAAAAATGACAACCCAAAATTTTTTGCCAAACCTCCAATTTTTAGGGTTTTTTGGTTAAAAGTTGGGAAATCCAAAAAACACGCTCATTTAAACTTTCTTTGGTCCGTTTCTTTCGCGGACTTTAATTTGAACATGAATTCTAGTGATTTATTTAAAAAAAGGACAACCCAAAATTTTTCGCCAAACCTCCAATTTTTAGGTTTTTTTCGTCAAAAATTTGAAAATCCAAAAAACACGCTCATTTGGATTTTTTTTGGTCCGTTTCTTTCGCGGACCTTAATTTGAACATGAATTCTAGTGATTTATGTAAAAAACGATAACCCAAAATTTTTCGCCAAAGCTCCAATTTTAGGGTTTTTTGGTAAAAAATTGGAAGGCCAAAAACGCGTTCATTTTGACTTTTTCTGGTCCGTTTCTTTCGCGGACCTTAATTTGAACATGAATTCTAGTGAATTATGCAAAAAAACGACAACCCAAAATTTTTCGCCAAACCTCCAATTTTTAGGGTTTTTTCGTCAAAAACTAGAAGTCCAAAACGCGTTCATTTTGAGTTTTTTTGGTCTGTTTCTTTCGCAGACATTAATTTGAACATGAATTCTAGTGATTTATGTAAAAAATGACAACCCAAAATTTTTCGCCAAACCTCCAATTTTTAGGGTTTTTTGGTCAAAAACTGGAAGGCCAAAAACGCGTTCATTTTGACTTTTTTTGGTCCGTTTCTTTTGCGGACCTTAATTTGAACATGAATTCTAGTGAATTATGCAAAAAAACGACAACCCAAAATTTTTCGCCAAACCTCCAATTTTTAGGGTTTTTTCGTCAAAAACTGGAAGTCCAAAAACGCGTTCATTTTGAGTTTTTTTGGTCTGTTTCGTTCGCAGACATTAATTTGAACATGAATTCTAGTGATTTATGTAAAAAAATGACAACCCAAAATTTTTCGCCAAACCTCCAATTTTTAGGGTTTTTTGGTCAAAAATTTGGAAATCTCAAAAACGCGCTCATTTAGACTTTTTTTGGTCCGTATCTTTCGCGGACCTTAATTTGAACATGAATTCTAGTGATTTATGTAAAAAATGACAACCAAAATTTTTTTGCCAAACCTCCAATTTTTAGGGTTTTTTGGTAAAAAATTGGGAAATACTAAAAACACGTTCATTTAGACTTTTTTTGCTCCGTTTCTTTCACAGACCTTAATTTGAACATGAATTCTAGTGATTTATGTAAAAAAATGACAACCCAAAATTTTTCGCCAAACATCCAATTTTTAGGGTTTTTGGTCAAAAATTTAGAAATTCCAAAAACACGCTCATTTAGACTTTTTTTGGTCCATTTCTTTCGCGGACCTTAATTTAAACATGAATTCTAGTGATTTATTTAAAAAAAGGACAACCCAAAATTTTTCGCCAAACCTCAAATTTTTAGGGTTTTTTGGTCAAAAATTGGGAAATACCAAAAACACGTTCATTTAGACTTTTTTTTTCTCCGTTTCTTTCGCAGACCTTAATTTAAACATGAATTCTAGTGATTTATGTAAAAAAATGACAACCCAAAATTTTTTGCCAAACCTCCAATTTTTAGGGTTTTTTGGTTAAAAGTTGGGAAATCCAAAAAACACGCTCATTTAAACTTTCTTTGGTCCGTTTCTTTCGCGGAATTTAATTTGAACATGAATTCTAGTGATTTATTTAAAAAAAGGACAACCCAAAATTTTTCGCCAAACCTCCAATTTTTAGGTTTTTTTCGTCAAAAATTTGAAAATCCAAAAAACACGCTCATTTGGATTTTTTTTGGTCCGTTTCTTTCGCGGACCTTAATTTGAACATGAATTCTAGTGATTTATGTAAAAAACGATAACCCAAAATTTTTCGCCAAAGCTCCAATTTTAGGGTTTTTTGGTAAAAAATTGGAAGGCCAAAAACGCGTTCATTTTGACTTTTTCTGGTCCGTTTCTTTCGCGGACCTTAATTTGAACATGAATTCTAGTGAATTATGCAAAAAAACGACAACCCAAAATTTTTCGCCAAACCTCCAATTTTTAGGGTTTTTTCGTCAAAAACTAGAAGTCCAAAACGCGTTCATTTTGAGTTTTTTTGGTCTGTTTCTTTCGCAGACATTAATTTGAACATGAATTCTAGTGATTTATGTAAAAAATGACAACCCAAAATTTTTCGCCAAACCTCCAATTTTTAGGGTTTTTTGGTCAAAAACTGGAAGGCCAAAAACGCGTTCATTTTGACTTTTTTTGGTCCGTTTCTTTTGCGGACCTTAATTTGAACATGAATTCTAGTGAATTATGCAAAAAAACGACAACCCAAAATTTTTCGCCAAACCTCCAATTTTTAGGGTTTTTTCGTCAAAAACTGGAAGTCCAAAAACGCGTTCATTTTGAGTTTTTTTGGTCTGTTTCGTTCGCAGACATTAATTTGAACATGAATTCTAGTGATTTATGTAAAAAAATGACAACCCAAAATTTTTCGCCAAACCTCCAATTTTTAGGGTTTTTTGGTCAAAAATTTGGAAATCTCAAAAACGCGCTCATTTAGACTTTTTTTGGTCCGTATCTTTCGCGGACCTTAATTTGAACATGAATTCTAGTGATTTATGTAAAAAATGACAACCAAAATTTTTTCGCCAAACCTCCAATTTTTAGGGTTTTTTGGTAAAAAATTGGGAAATACTAAAAACACGTTCATTTAGACTTTTTTTGCTCCGTTTCTTTCACAGACCTTAATTTGAACATGAATTCTAGTGATTTATGTAAAAAAATGACAACCCAAAATTTTTCGCCAAACATCCTATTTTTAGGGTTTTTGGTCAAAAATTTAGAAATTCCAAAAACACGCTCATTTAGACTTTTTTTGGTCCATTTCTTTCGCGGACCTTAATTTAAACATGAATTCTAGTGATTTATTTAAAAAAAGGACTACCCAAAATTTTTCGCCAAACCTCAAATTTTTAGGGTTTTTTGGTCAAAAATTGGGAAATACCAAAAACACGTTCATTTAGACTTTTTTTTTCTCCGTTTCTTTCGCAGACCTTAATTTAAACATGAATTCTAGTGATTTATGTAAAAAAATGACAACCCAAAATTTTTTGCCAAACCTCCAATTTTTAGGGTTTTTTGGTTAAAAGTTGGGAAATCCAAAAAACACGCTCATTTAAACTTTCTTTGGTCCGTTTCTTTCGCGGACTTTAATTTGAACATGAATTCTAGTGATTTATTTAAAAAAAGGACAACCCAAAATTTTTCGCCAAACCTCCAATTTTTAGGTTTTTTTCGTCAAAAATTTGAAAATCCAAAAAACACGCTCATTTGGATTTTTTTTGGTCCGTTTCTTTCGCGGACCTTAATTTGAACATGAATTCTAGTGATTTATGTAAAAAACGATAACCCAAAATTTTTCGCCAAAGCTCCAATTTTAGGGTTTTTTGGTAAAAAATTGGAAGGCCAAAAACGCGTTCATTTTGACTTTTTCTGGTCCGTTTCTTTCGCGGACCTTAATTTGAACATGAATTCTAGTGAATTATGCAAAAAAACGACAACCCAAAATTTTTCGCCAAACCTCCAATTTTTAGGGTTTTTTCGTCAAAAACTAGAAGTCCAAAACGCGTTCATTTTGAGTTTTTTTGGTCTGTTTCTTTCGCAGACATTAATTTGAACATGAATTCTAGTGATTTATGTAAAAAATGACAACCCAAAATTTTTCGCCAAACCTCCAATTTTTAGGGTTTTTTGGTCAAAAATTTGGAAATCTCAAAAACACGCTCATTTAGACTTTTTTTGGTCCGTTTCTTTCGCGGACCTTAATTTGAACATGAATTCTAGTGATTTTGATGGTACGGTAGCTATACACCAGGACATCATACACAGGATAAAGACACACGTGTACAGGGTGGGCTCATCATTGTACCCTAGTGTCTCCATCCTAGACAAGTTTGATGTTTGGTTTTTTGGATCATGTATTTTTGGATTTTTATTTGATTCTGATGTATTCCCACCCGGGTATGCCCGGTGTACAGTGTATATGAGAAAACAGAAAATCGATCAATAAAATTTTTACCTTTGATAAAAAAAAACATGAATTCTAGTGATTTTTTTTTAGTTGGCAATGCTTCTATTGCGAGGTGGGGCGCCACTCCCTATTTTATTAATATATGGGTTGGGTGATGGACATACCCTAAAATCACCCTTACAAAAGTTAGCTATCTTGATCACCCCACCATTTACATGCGTAAGCCTAATGGGGAGATGATCAAGCGGAGAGCACAAAAGAGGAGTGCTACTCCTTTTACATAAACCATTATAAAATACTAAAATAGAGTCATTTACAAAATATTTAATGCTCAAAAGGGGAGTACTACTCATTTTACAAGAAATTACATAAACTAGGCCAGTCCCCATAAAATTGGAATGTTTAAAAATGGAATCAAACCCAGCCATTAACAAATCTGATGTTGCGACAAGCATTGAGCTGTAGACTTCAGTGCAAATTCTGCTAACAATGGTAGACTGCACCTATTATAGTAAAAAATTTGAGAGATCGAGGGAAAAAGACCTAACATCAGCAGTCCTTGCCCTTTTTTATCATAAGATTCCACTAAGTAATCAATCCGATCCATCATCAGCTTGTTCAACAAATAATAAGAGATCGAGGGAAAAGGACCTAACATCTGTAGTCTTTGCCCTTTTTTATCATATGATTCCACCAAGTAAACAATCCGAGCCATCATCATATTGTTCAACAAATAAAAAAAGGATCAGCTCCTAACCTTTGAAACGTGGAATGATCTGAAATGAGGTACTCTTTAGTCCTTTTCCTTACTATGATTGGGAAACCTACTGCATCTGCTGAAATATAATTTTCGAGCAATTCTTGGATCTGACATGTATCAGAAGGGGAAAGGGCTATCTGTCTAGCTGTTCTGTTTGCTTCTTGGGGAATCAGCTGGAAAGAGGCAAGTTTTGAAATCTTTTCGATGTCTGATCTCCACTTCCAGCATCTCTTAGGAGGGTCCGAGCTAAGGGCCTATTTTAAGTCTATGGAAGAGGCTTCAATGATAATCTTCTTGAATCCTCTCTCAATGCATTATGTTATGCCTTCTATAGCGCATTGGATCTCCACCTGCAGGTTAGTCTCATGATAGGGGGCAAACAAAATTGTGAAGAAACAAAAGAACCTCACCTTTAGATCCCCTAACAATTCATCCAGCGTGAGAGGATGCTCCTTTTTTAACTGATGCTATGTTCAGCTTTACTGCTGGAGGGTCGGGGGGCTCCCACTTAAACATCAGAATGCTGATTCTCCTCCTGATTTTTGTCGCTGTATTCCAGAAGCAGGACCAAACCATGTTATCTAATGGACAAACCTGGAACTTCATCTGAGCTATACCCTTGGTCACGCTGAAAATCTTATGAGTAGTGGCTGTCTGATCAGGTTGCTGGTTGCTGAATACCGTATGATTTCTCGTTTTCCACACTAACCAGCAAATCATAGATGGGATAATTTTCTTGAAAAATCTTTGGGCCTCTGATTTGGTTCTGGATCGCCACCAGTGATTGAGGTTCCATGTTAAGGATTGGGAATGGGATGTAATTCCTACTTCTGCTCCCAGAGCTCTCCATATTTGTGAGGTGAAAGAGCTGCTGCTGAATGTGTGAGTAAAAGTTTTCCCTACAGATCTGCATACAGAGCACATGATAGGGCCAACAAATCCTACTCTATACAGGTTTTGTCCAAGGGGAACACAAATTCTAGTGATTTATGTAAAAAAACGACAACCCAAAATTTTTCGCCAAACCTCCAATTTTTTGGGTTTTTTGGTAAAAAATTGGGAAATCCCAAAAACTCACTCATTTAGACTTTTTCTGGTCCGTTTCTTTCGCGGACCTTAATTTGAACATGAATTCTATTGATTTATGTAAAAAAACGACAACCCAAAATTTTTCGCCAAACATCCGATTTTTAAGGTTTTTTGGTCAAAAATTGGAAATCCCAAAAACACGCTCATTTAGACTTTTTTTGGTCCGTTTCTTTTGCCGATCTTAATTTGAACATGAATTCTTGTGATTTATGTAAAAAAACGACAACCCAAAATTTTTTAGTCAAACCTCCAATTTTTAGTGTTTTTTGTTCAAAAATTTGGAAATCCCAAAAACACGCTCATTTACATTTTTTTTGGTCCGTTTCTTTCACGGACCTTAATTTGAACATGAATTCTATTGATTTATGTAAAAAAACGACAACCAAAAATTTTTCGCCAAACCTCCAATTTTTAGGGTTTTTTTGTCAAAATTAGGGAAATACCGAAAACACGTTCATTTAGACTTTTTTTGCTCCGTTTTTTTTGCAGACCTTAATTTAAACATGAATTCTATTGATTTATGTAAAAAAACGACAACCCAAAATTTTTCGCCAAAGATCCAATTTTTAGGGTTTTTTGGTCAAATATTTGGAAATCCTAAAAACACGCTCATTTAGACTTTTTTGGTCCGTTTCTTTCGCGGACCTTAATTTGAACATGAATTCTAGTGATTTATGTAAAAAATGACAACCAAAAATTTTTTGCCAAACCTCCAATTTTTAGGGTTTTTTGGTCAAAAATTGGGTAATACCAAAAACACATTCATTTAGACTTTTTTTGCTCCGTTTCATTCGCAGACCTTAATTTGAACATGAATTCTAGTGATTTATGTAAAAAAATGACAACCCAAAATTTTTTGCCAAACATCCAATTTTTAGGGTTTTTGGTCAAAAATTTGGAATCCCAAAAACACGCTCATTTAGAATTTTTCTGGTCCGTTTCTTTCGCGGACATTAATTTGAACATGAATTCTATTGATTTATGTAAAAAAACGACAACCCAAAATTTTTCGCCAAACATATTATTTTTAAGGTTTTTTGGTCAAAAATTGGAAATCCCAAAAACACGCTCATTTAGACTTTTTTTGGTCCGTTTCTTTCGTCGATCTTAATTTGAACATGAATTCTAGTGATTTTCTTTTTTTTTGGCAACGGACCATTTGCGAGGGTCGCCACTCCCTCTTATATTAATATATTGTTGGGTGATGGATTTACCCTAATACCACCCTTACAAGACAGAACCACCTTGATCCCCACACCATTTACAAGCAAAGGCCTAATGGCAAGAGGATCAAGCGGAGAGCACAAAAGAGGAGTACTACTCCTTTTACCTAGACTAAAGCGTATATTAATCAAATTAGAGCATATAAAACTAATGAAATGAGATGTGGAGCACTTCCTCCATTTACAACCAATCCTATACTCCATCTATAGTACAAAAAACTTCTTAGATCATAAGGAGTGACAAAAAACATCCTAACAAGGGAGCAGTTGATTCTGTGGTTCTTATATAACATGACTTGTGTGCAAAGGTCTCCTGTGTTGTTTTTAAGTTCTTCCCAGCAACCTGAATTGGCTAGTGCAGCCATTCTGAAGACATACAGTGACTAGTCATTGGAACATCCGCAGGTATTCCCACAGTTGGAGCCTGCTCCTTGGAACAGCATCTCAGGAAGTATCTTGTGATCTGGACCTCCTCCTAAATCTGGTGCGCTGGGTGTAATCCCTCTTTTCGACAGCCAAGCATGCCCTGTTTCTATATTGGCCTTTGTCTGCCTACATTCCAAGGCAGCATTTTTGATTTGATATCTCTCTTCCAGCACTGCAAACTGGGTCATCATGTCCCAGAATTTTCTCTTCAGCAGCCAGCCAAGCCTTATTACTAGTGTGACCTCTTTTTGTCTAAACCTTCCTCGATTCTTTTGAGAACAAGAATCACTCTAGCAGACAAACAACATCCAGTCCCAGAAGATAAAGATGAAAATATTGAAAGACAAACCAGCCCTAACATCTGCAAGCTGGGGTCTACTAAAGTGACATTGGCAAACCAGTCCTAACTTCAGCAGACTGGAGCCCTCACACTTACTTGGTTCTATAGTTTTGTTCTTTTGCATTGGTCTGGGAAGTTGAAAATTCATTTCCTTTCGTGATTATGAAGGATGGAGCTTGGTCTCTGTCCAGCCTGAGTTTAGATGGAAGTAAAGACTACCCAAAAGGACTACCCAAAATTTTTCGCCAAACCTCAAATTTTTAGGGTTTTTTGGTCAAAAATTGGGAAATACCAAAAACACGTTCATTTAGACTTTTTTTTTCTCCGTTTCTTTCGCAGACCTTAATTTAAACATGAATTCTAGTGATTTATGTAAAAAAATGACAACCCAAAATTTTTTGCCAAACCTCCAATTTTTAGGGTTTTTTGGTTAAAAGTTGGGAAATCCAAAAAACACGCTCATTTAAACTTTCTTTGGTCCGTTTCTTTCGCGGACTTTAATTTGAACATGAATTCTAGTGATTTATTTAAAAAAAGGACAACCCAACATTTTTCGCCAAACCTCCAATTTTTAGGTTTTTTTCGTCAAAAATTTGAAAATCCAAAAAACACGCTCATTTGGATTTTTTTTGGTCCGTTTCTTTCGCGGACCTTAATTTGAACATGAATTCTAGTGATTTATGTAAAAAACGATAAACCAAAATTTTTCGCCAAAGCTCCAATTTTAGGGTTTTTTGGTAAAAAATTGGAAGGCCAAAAACGCGTTCATTTTGACTTTTTCTGGTCCGTTTCTTTCGCGGACCTTAATTTGAACATGAATTCTAGTGAATTATGCAAAAAAACGACAACCCAAAATTTTTCGCCAAACCTCCAATTTTTAGGGTTTTTTCGTCAAAAACTAGAAGTCCAAAACGCGTTCATTTTGAGTTTTTTTGGTCTGTTTCTTTCGCAGACATTAATTTGAACATGAATTCTAGTGATTTATGTAAAAAATGACAACCCAAAATTTTTCGCCAAACCTCCAATTTTTAGGGTTTTTTGGTCAAAAACTGGAAGGCCAAAAACGCGTTCATTTTGACTTTTTTTGGTCCGTTTCTTTTGCGGACCTTAATTTGAACATGAATTCTAGTGAATTATGCAAAAAAACGACAACCCAAAATTTTTCGCCAAACCTCCAATTTTTAGGTTTTTTTCGTCAAAAATTTGAAAATCCAAAAAACACGCTCATTTGGATTTTTTTTGGTCCGTTTCTTTCGCGGACCTTAATTTGAACATGAATTCTAGTGATTTATGTAAAAAACGATAACCCAAAATTTTTCGCCAAAGCTCCAATTTTAGGGTTTTTTGGTAAAAAATTGGAAGGCCAAAAACGCGTTCATTTTGACTTTTTCTGGTCCGTTTCTTTCGCGGACCTTAATTTGAACATGAATTCTAGTGAATTATGCAAAAAAACGACAACCCAAAATTTTTCGCCAAACCTCCAATTTTTAGGGTTTTTTCGTCAAAAACTAGAAGTCCAAAACGCGTTCATTTTGAGTTTTTTTGGTCTGTTTCTTTCGCAGACATTAATTTGAACATGAATTCTAGTGATTTATGTAAAAAATGACAACCCAAAATTTTTCGCCAAACCTCCAATTTTTAGGGTTTTTTGGTCAAAAACTGGAAGGCCAAAAACGCGTTCATTTTGACTTTTTTTGGTCCGTTTCTTTTGCGGACCTTAATTTGAACATGAATTCTAGTGAATTATGCAAAAAAACGACAACCCAAAATTTTTCGCCAAACCTCCAATTTTTAGGGTTTTTTCGTCAAAAACTGGAAGTCCAAAAACGCGTTCATTTTGAGTTTTTTTGGTCTGTTTCGTTCGCAGACATTAATTTGAACATGAATTCTAGTGATTTATGTAAAAAAATGACAACCCAAAATTTTTCGCCAAACCTCCAATTTTTAGGGTTTTTTGGTCAAAAATTTGGAAATCTCAAAAACGCGCTCATTTAGACTTTTTTTGGTCCGTATCTTTCGCGGACCTTAATTTGAACATGAATTCTAGTGATTTATGTAAAAAATGACAACCAAAATTTTTTCGCCAAACCTCCAATTTTTAGGGTTTTTTGGTAAAAAATTGGGAAATACTAAAAACACGTTCATTTAGACTTTTTTTGCTCCGTTTCTTTCACAGACCTTAATTTGAACATGAATTCTAGTGATTTATGTAAAAAAATGACAACCCAAAATTTTTCGCCAAACATCCTATTTTTAGGGTTTTTGGTCAAAAATTTAGAAATTCCAAAAACACGCTCATTTAGACTTTTTTTGGTCCATTTCTTTCGCGGACCTTAATTTAAACATGAATTCTAGTGATTTATTTAAAAAAAGGACAACCCAAAATTTTTCGCCAAACCTCAAATTTTTAGGGTTTTTTGGTCAAAAATTAGGAAATACCAAAAACACGTTCATTTAGACTTTTTTTTTCTCCGTTTCTTTCGCAGACCTTAATTTAAACATGAATTCTAGTGATTTATGTAAAAAAATGACAACCCAAAATTTTTTGCCAAACCTCCAATTTTTAGGGTTTTTTGGTTAAAAGTTGGGAAATCCAAAAAACACGCTCATTTAAACTTTCTTTGGTCCGTTTCTTTCGCGGACTTTAATTTGAACATGAATTCTAGTGATTTATTTAAAAAAAGGACAACCCAAAATTTTTCGCCAAACCTCCAAAGTTTTAGGTTTTTTTCGTCAAAAATTTGAAAATCCAAAAAACACGCTCATTTGGATTTTTTTTGGTCCGTTTCTTTCGCGGACCTTAATTTGAACATGAATTCTAGTGATTTATGTAAAAAACGATAAACCAAAATTTTTCGCCAAAGCTCCAATTTTAGGGTTTTTTGGTAAAAAATTGGAAGGCCAAAAACGCGTTCATTTTGACTTTTTCTGGTCCGTTTCTTTCGCGGACCTTAATTTGAACATGAATTCTAGTGAATTATGCAAAAAAACGACAACCCAAAATTTTTCGCCAAACCTCCAATTTTTAGGGTTTTTTCGTCAAAAACTAGAAGTCCAAAACGCGTTCATTTTGAGTTTTTTTGGTCTGTTTCTTTCGCAGACATTAATTTGAACATGAATTCTAGTGATTTATGTAAAAAATGACATCCCAAAATTTTTCGCCAAACCTCCAATTTTTAGGGTTTTTTGGTCAAAAACTGGAAGGCCAAAAACGCGTTCATTTTGACTTTTTTTGGTCCGTTTCTTTTGCGGACCTTAATTTGAACATGAATTCTAGTGAATTATGCAAAAAAACGACAACCCAAAATTTTTCGCCAAACCTCCAATTTTTAGGGTTTTTTCGTCAAAAACTGGAAGTCCAAAAACGCGTTCATTTTGAGTTTTTTTGGTCTGTTTCGTTCGCAGACATTAATTTGAACATGAATTCTAGTGATTTATGTAAAAAAATGACAACCCAAAATTTTTCGCCAAACCTCCAATTTTTAGGGTTTTTTGGTCAAAAATTTGGAAATCTCAAAAACGCGCTCATTTAGACTTTTTTTGGTCCGTATCTTTCGCGGACCTTAATTTGAACATGAATTCTAGTGATTTATGTAAAAAATGACAACCAAAATTTTTTCGCCAAACCTCCAATTTTTAGGGTTTTTTGGTAAAAAATTGGGAAATACTAAAAACACGTTCATTTAGACTTTTTTGCTCCGTTTCTTTCACAGACCTTAATTTGAACATGAATTCTAGTGATTTATGTAAAAAAATGACAACCCAAAATTTTTCGCCAAACATCCTATTTTTAGGGTTTTTGGTCAAAAATTTAGAAATTCCAAAAACACGCTCATTTAGACTTTTTTTGGTCCATTTCTTTCGCGGACCTTAATTTAAACATGAATTCTAGTGATTTATTTAAAAAAAGGACAACCCAAAATTTTTCGCCAAACCTCAAATTTTTAGGGTTTTTTGGTCAAAAATTGGGAAATACCAAAAACACGTTCATTTAGACTTTTTTTTTCTCCGTTTCTTTCGCAGACCTTAATTTAAACATGAATTCTAGTGATTTATGTAAAAAAATGACAACCCAAAATTTTTTGCCAAACCTCCAATTTTTAGGGTTTTTTGGTTAAAAGTTGGGAAATCCAAAAAACACGCTCATTTAAACTTTCTTTGGTCCGTTTCTTTCGCGGACTTTAATTTGAACATGAATTCTAGTGATTTATTTAAAAAAAGGACAACCCAAAATTTTTCGCCAAACCTCCAATTTTTAGGTTTTTTTCGTCAAAAATTTGAAAATCCAAAAAACACGCTCATTTGGATTTTTTTTGGTCCGTTTCTTTCGCGGACCTTAATTTGAACATGAATTCTAGTGATTTATGTAAAAAACGATAACCCAAAATTTTTCGCCAAAGCTCCAATTTTAGGGTTTTTTGGTAAAAAATTGGAAGGCCAAAAACGCGTTCATTTTGACTTTTTCTGGTCCGTTTCTTTCGCGGACCTTAATTTGAACATGAATTCTAGTGAATTATGCAAAAAAACGACAACCCAAAATTTTTCGCCAAACCTCCAATTTTTAGGGTTTTTTCGTCAAAAACTAGAAGTCCAAAACGCGTTCATTTTGAGTTTTTTTGGTCTGTTTCTTTCGCAGACATTAATTTGAACATGAATTCTAGTGATTTATGTAAAAAATGACAACCCAAAATTTTTCGCCAAACCTCCAATTTTTAGGGTTTTTTGGTCAAAAATTTGGAAATCTCAAAAACACGCTCATTTAGACTTTTTTTGGTCCGTTTCTTTCGCGGACCTTAATTTGAACATGAATTCTAGTGATTTTGATGGTACGGTAGCTATACACCAGGACATCATACACAGGATAAAGACACACGTGTACAGGGTGGGCTCATCATTGTACCCTAGTGTCTCCATCCTAGACAAGTTTGATGTTTGGTTTTTTGGATCATGTATTTTTGGATTTTTATTTGATTCTGATGTATTCCCACCCGGGTATGCCCGGTGTACAGTGTATATGAGAAAACAGAAAATCGATCAATAAAATTTTTACCTTTGATAAAAAAAAACATGAATTCTAGTGATTTTTTTTTAGTTGGCAATGCTTCTATTGCGAGGTGGGGCGCCACTCCCTATTTTATTAATATATGGGTTGGGTGATGGACATACCCTAAAATCACCCTTACAAAAGTTAGCTATCTTGATCACCCCACCATTTACATGCGTAAGCCTAATGGGGAGATGATCAAGCGGAGAGCACAAAAGAGGAGTGCTACTCCTTTTACATAAACCATTATAAAATACTAAAATAGAGTCATTTACAAAATATTTAATGCTCAAAAGGGGAGTACTACTCATTTTACAAGAAATTACATAAACTAGGCCAGTCCCCATAAAATTGGAATGTTTAAAAATGGAATCAAACCCAGCCATTAACAAATCTGATGTTGCGACAAGCATTGAGCTGTAGACTTCAGTGCAAATTCTGCTAACAATGGTAGACTGCACCTATTATAGTAAAAAATTTGAGAGATCGAGGGAAAAAGACCTAACATCAGCAGTCCTTGCCCTTTTTTATCATAAGATTCCACTAAGTAATCAATCCGATCCATCATCAGCTTGTTCAACAAATAATAAGAGATCGAGGGAAAAGGACCTAACATCTGTAGTCTTTGCCCTTTTTTATCATATGATTCCACCAAGTAAACAATCCGAGCCATCATCATATTGTTCAACAAATAAAAAAAGGATCAGCTCCTAACCTTTGAAACGTGGAATGATCTGAAATGAGGTACTCTTTAGTCCTTTTCCTTACTATGATTGGGAAACCTACTGCATCTGCTGAAATATAATTTTCGAGCAATTCTTGGATCTGACATGTATCAGAAGGGGAAAGGGCTATCTGTCTAGCTGTTCTGTTTGCTTCTTGGGGAATCAGCTGGAAAGAGGCAAGTTTTGAAATCTTTTCGATGTCTGATCTCCACTTCCAGCATCTCTTAGGAGGGTCCGAGCTAAGGGCCTATTTTAAGTCTATGGAAGAGGCTTCAATGATAATCTTCTTGAATCCTCTCTCAATGCATTATGTTATGCCTTCTATAGCGCATTGGATCTCCACCTGCAGGTTAGTCTCATGATAGGGGGCAAACAAAATTGTGAAGAAACAAAAGAACCTCACCTTTAGATCCCCTAACAATTCATCCAGCGTGAGAGGATGCTCCTTTTTTAACTGATGCTATGTTCAGCTTTACTGCTGGAGGGTCGGGGGGCTCCCACTTAAACATCAGAATGCTGATTCTCCTCCTGATTTTTGTCGCTGTATTCCAGAAGCAGGACCAAACCATGTTATCTAATGGACAAACCTGGAACTTCATCTGAGCTATACCCTTGGTCACGCTGAAAATCTTATGAGTAGTGGCTGTCTGATCAGGTTGCTGGTTGCTGAATACCGTATGATTTCTCGTTTTCCACACTAACCAGCAAATCATAGATGGGATAATTTTCTTGAAAAATCTTTGGGCCTCTGATTTGGTTCTGGATCGCCACCAGTGATTGAGGTTCCATGTTAAGGATTGGGAATGGGATGTAATTCCTACTTCTGCTCCCAGAGCTCTCCATATTTGTGAGGTGAAAGAGCTGCTGCTGAATGTGTGAGTAAAAGTTTCCCTACAGATCTGCATACAGAGCACATGATAGGGCCAACAAATCCTACTCTATACAGGTTTTGTCCAAGGGGAACACAAATTCTAGTGATTTATGTAAAAAAACGACAACCCAAAATTTTTCGCCAAACCTTCAATTTTTTGGGTTTTTTGGTAAAAAATTGGGAAATCCCAAAAACTCACTCATTTAGACTTTTTCTGGTCCGTTTCTTTCGCGGACCTTAATTTGAACATGAATTCTATTGATTTATGTAAAAAAACGACAACCCAAAATTTTTCGCCAAACATCCGATTTTTAAGGTTTTTTGGTCAAAAATTGGAAATCCCAAAAACACGCTCATTTAGACTTTTTTTGGTCCGTTTCTTTTGCCGATCTTAATTTGAACATGAATTCTTGTGATTTATGTAAAAAAACGACAACCCAAAATTTTTTTGTCAAACCTCCAATTTTTAGTGTTTTTTGTTCAAAAATTTGGAAATCCCAAAAACACGCTCATTTACATTTTTTTTGGTCCGTTTCTTTCACGGACCTTAATTTGAACATGAATTCTATTGATTTATGTAAAAAAACGACAACCAAAAATTTTTCGCCAAACCTCCAATTTTTAGGGTTTTTTTGTCAAAATTAGGGAAATACCGAAAACACGTTCATTTAGACTTTTTTTGCTCCGTTTTTTTTGCAGACCTTAATTTAAACATGAATTCTATTGATTTATGTAAAAAAACGACAACCCAAAATTTTTCGCCAAAGATCCAATTTTTAGGGTTTTTTGGTCAAATATTTGGAAATCCTAAAAACACGCTCATTTAGACTTTTTTGGTCCGTTTCTTTCGCGGACCTTAATTTGAACATGAATTCTAGTGATTTATGTAAAAAATGACAACCAAAAATTTTTTGCCAAACCTCCAATTTTTAGGGTTTTTTGGTCAAAAATTGGGTAATACCAAAAACACATTCATTTAGACTTTTTTTGCTCCGTTTCATTCGCAGACCTTAATTTGAACATGAATTCTAGTGATTTATGTAAAAAAATGACAACCCAAAATTTTTTGCCAAACATCCAATTTTTAGGGTTTTTGGTCAAAAATTTGGAATCCCAAAAACACGCTCATTTAGAATTTTTCTGGTCCGTTTCTTTCGCGGACATTAATTTGAACATGAATTCTATTGATTTATGTAAAAAAACGACAACCCAAAATTTTTCGCCAAACATATTATTTTTAAGGTTTTTTGGTCAAAAATTGGAAATCCCAAAAACACGCTCATTTAGACTTTTTTTGGTCCGTTTCTTTCGTCGATCTTAATTTGAACATGAATTCTAGTGATTTTCTTTTTTTTGGCAACGGACCATTTGCGAGGGTCGCCACTCCCTCTTATATTAATATATTGTTGGGTGATGGATTTACCCTAATACCACCCTTACAAGACAGAACCACCTTGATCCCCACACCATTTACAAGCAAAGGCCTAATGGCAAGAGGATCAAGCGGAGAGCACAAAAGAGGAGTACTACTCCTTTTACCTAGACTAAAGCGTATATTAATCAAATTAGAGCATATAAAACTAATGAAATGAGATGTGGAGCACTTCCTCCATTTACAACCAATCCTATACTCCATCTATAGTACAAAAAACTTCTTAGATCATAAGGAGTGACAAAAAACATCCTAACAAGGGAGCAGTTGATTCTGTGGTTCTTATATAACATGACTTGTGTGCAAAGGTCTCCTGTGTTGTTTTTAAGTTCTTCCCAGCAACCTGAATTGGCTAGTGCAGCCATTCTGAAGACATACAGTGACTAGTCATTGGAACATCCGCAGGTATTCCCACAGTTGGAGCCTGCTCCTTGGAACAGCATCTCAGGAAGTATCTTGTGATCTGGACCTCCTCCTAAATCTGGTGCGCTGGGTGTAATCCCTCTTTTCGACAGCCAAGCATGCCCTGTTTCTATATTGGCCTTTGTCTGCCTACATTCCAAGGCAGCATTTTTGATTTGATATCTCTCTTCCAGCACTGCAAACTGGGTCATCATGTCCCAGAATTTTCTCTTCAGCAGCCAGCCAAGCCTTATTACTAGTGTGACCTCTTTTTGTCTAAACCTTCCTCGATTCTTTTGAGAACAAGAATCACTCTAGCAGACAAACAACATCCAGTCCCAGAAGATAAAGATGAAAATATTGAAAGACAAACCAGCCCTAACATCTGCAAGCTGGGGTCTACTAAAGTGACATTGGCAAACCAGTCCTAACTTCAGCAGACTGGAGCCCTCACACTTACTTGGTTCTATAGTTTTGTTCTTTTGCATTGGTCTGGGAAGTTGAAAATTCATTTCCTTTCGTGATTATGAAGGATGGAGCTTGGTCTCTGTCCAGCCTGAGTTTAGATGGAAGTAAAGAGAGATCCCTGATTCCCTGCTGTAACACCATGAGCCTCACAGGTTGATTGGCATATTTTTGAACCACCTGAATGAGAGAGTTTTGTTTGATGAACTCCAGGATGTTAACAAGCTGCCAATCTCCCCAAGAATTAACTCCTTGCTTGAGTGCATGAGAGTCTGATTCCATAATGATCTTGTGAAACCCCAACTCTTTACTTTTTGCTATGAAGCTATGCACTGCCAAAGCCTCTACCTGCAATCTCGAGAGTGTGGAAGGGAAGAGAAGGATCGGAAGAGAGAATATCAACTGGCCCCTACAATCTCTAGCAATACCTCCAGCTTTCCACTTATCTCCCACCTGTGAAGCTGCATAATTGATTTTGATGGCCAATGGTTCTGGGAAGGTCCACATGACGACCTTTAAGACCATCTTCCTTCTGATCTTCTGGCATACATCCCAGAAGGGGCCCCATTCAAGCTCTATGAGATTCAGTCCATGAAACTTCAGAATCATTAGCTCTTTAATGGATTTAAAAATTCTTCCTAGCAGTGGACCCTCCTCAGGAACTCCTTTATCAAAATTGATTTTGTTTCGAAGCTTACACAACCACCAACAGATGAGAGATGGTCATATAATTCGAAGAAACCTTCTGCACTCAGAAATAGTGGAATGGTTTTGCCACCAGATATTTAGGGTTCTTGAGAAGCAGTTAGAGTGTTCGACTATTCCATTTTCAAATGCTAAAATTTTTCAAATCCTTTGTGCAAACTTACAAGACACAAGGAGGTGGTTAACTGTTTCTCCATCTGCATGGCACCAGGGGCAATAAATGGGCCCAAAATGCCCACCTTATGCAGGTTAGAGCCTAGAGGGACTTTGTTCCGGATGAATCTCAGCATAAGAAAGGAGATCTTGATAGGTAATTTGTTGTTCCAGATACTATCAGTATTAGAACAGAGAGGAATGTTGTTCCCTCTGAAAAATTGAAAAGCTGACTTCAGGGAAAACTTACCATCCAAAGACATATTCCAAATCATCCTATCATTTCCTTCTATTCTAGGGGAATTCTCCAGAAATATTTCAAGGGGAATTTGTGGCAGAATGCTTCTAATTAAGTCCCAATTCCATCCCTGAACCCCCAGAACATGTGAGACTTTGAAGTTACCTTGACATTCAAACAAGTCAGCTAATTTCCCCCTGCAGCTCCATTTGTCGTATAGTAGATTGCACTCCCCCTGTCCAATCTGAAATTGGATGAATTCCTCAATTACTGGAGCTACAGTGCATAGCCTTTTCTAAGTGAGAGAGTCTCCTCTTCTAGTCTTGATAGCTGAGGGATGTCTAGTTCCACAGTACTTAGCCCACATAAATTTAGCCCAAAGTGAGTTTTTTGATCTGAATCTCCACCACAATTTTGCAGTTTGAGTTGAAACTAAGTGGTTGAGATCCCTAAAGCCTATTCCTCCCTCCTCCTCAGTAAAGCATAACTCTTTCCAGCTTATCCATTGTCTCTTTGAACCTTTATCCACTCATGACCAAAAGAAATTGGCAAGCATAGATTCTATTTGGTGGATGACTCTCTTAGGTGGATTAATGCTCATAGTCACATAGACTGGAATGGAGGACAGGACACTCTTAATTAAGGTGATTCTGCCCCCTAGAGTAAGGAATTTTGATTTCCAGTTGCCAATGGAATGACTGATTTTGTCTATCAAAGGATCATAGACCACTGCTGGAATTCTCTTGTAATGAATAGGAACCCCTAGATATGATGATGGCAGTGAGCCTTTAGGAAATCCAGTTATCCTACCAATGGCATGCTTTCTAGACAAAGGAAGTCTATCATGAACTAGGTATGAGCTTTTGTGAGCATTAACCTTCTGCCCAGAAGACCTTTCATAATGTCTCAGTTTCTCCATGATTCTTTGGATAGCTGTAGGATGAGCTGAGGAAAAAATTAAAAGATCATCTGCAAAGGCAAGATGGGAAATTTTAGGGCAATCTCTAGGCACACAGAAATGAAGTCTTTTCTCAGAATTTTCCTGCAGGAGTCTGGATAAATATTCTGCACTAACCACAAAAAGCAAAGGGGAGATTGGGTCTCATTGTCTCAGTCCCCTTGAGGCTTTAAACCAGCCATTGCTAGTCCCATTTACTAAAACCGAGAAATGAGTGTTTGAGATCAGTCTCCATACCATGTCAATCCATATCTCCCCAAAACCGAGCAATCTCATAATCTGCAGTAGATAAGGCCAATACACCCTATCACAAGCCTTTTCCATGTCCAGCTTCAATGCTACATTTCCTTCCTTGCTTTTCCTATTAAGAGTAGACAACATTTCACTAGCTTAAAGATAATTGTCTGAAATCAATCTCCCCGCTACAAAGCCACTCTGATTTTCTGAAATAATCTTGGGCAGGATTGAAGCTAGTCTTTGAGCTAGGAGTTTGGAGACAACCTTGTTAACAAAGTTACATAAGCTAAGGCCTAAAATGCTTAAAGGACTGTGGATTCGTGGTTTTAGGAATAAGAACAATGGATGTGGCAGTCATAGCTTGGTTCATTTCAGCACCATTCACAAATGATTGGACTGCATTGAGCAGGTCCATGCATATAATATCCCAGGCAGCCACATAAAATAAACCAGAAAAGCCATCAGGACCTGGAGCACTCTCTTGATTCATCCTAAACATAGTCTATTTCAGCTCTTCAAGATCAGGGATTTTTGTAAGTTCCTCCCTATCCCTATCAGTCAAGACTGCTGGAAGGAGTGAGGGGTCAACCTGTTCACTAATTAGCTCTGAGGAATAGGGTTCAGTGAAAAACTGAACTTCTGTTTCAGCAACCTTTCCCTCTCCCTCAACCCAAACCCCATCCTGATTTTGGATTGAGTGGATATGAGTCTTAGCATGCCTGTTTCTCACATATGAGTGAAAAAAGCTAGAGTTCCTATCTCCTTCCTTGGCCCATTTAATATTAGCTTTTTGGGACCAAAAGCTTTCTTCTAAGCTTAGATGATATTTTGCCTTAGCTACTGCTCTATTCATAATTTCTCTAGGTATAGGCTGTAATTCATCCACTTTCTCTAGTCTTAGAACTTCCTCTTCTGCCTGCCTAGCCTTTGTGAATATGTTTCCAAATGTGGATTTGTTCCATTCTCTCAAAGCTAGCTTAACAAGTTTAAGTTTCTCAGTAAAGATCCTGATTGGACTCCCTATAATTTCTTTATCCCACACTCTCCTAATAGTAGTTAGACAATCAGGATGACTAAGCCAAAAAGCTTGAAACCTAAAAGGCCTAGCAGCTTCCCTACTTTTCTGAATCTGCAACACTAAAGGAGCATGGTCTGAGGGAGCTCTAGCAAGATAAGAGACAGAGGCCTGTAAACTGCTAGATTGGAACATTGAATCCACTAATGCTCGATCAAGTTTCTTCCAAATTCTAGCCCTCCCCTCTCAATTGTTACACCATGTGAACTTTGCTCCACTTGATTGAACCTCCGTTAGCCCCATGGAAGACATGAAGCCTACTAATTCCCTAGATTCCTTAATGTGGAAAGCTTTCCCTCCCTTTTTCTCCTCCCCTGATTTTATGCAATTCCAATCCCCCCAAAGGATCCAAGGCTTACCCAAATTTTGCAGGGTATCTAGCTGCTGCCATAAAGCCTCTCTTTTGGCTTCTGTGCACTTAGCATAAATGCACGAGAGCAAGAAAGGCTTCTGAAATTCAGGATGACTAAACTCTATCGTAATATGCTGCTCAGCCACTGAAATAATTGTACTAATCAAAGGCCTTTTAATCATGATCCAAATGGAGCTAACTGTATTGGTGTAAGCAACTTCAAATTGTAGCCTACGCTTAAAAGTTTCTAGCTTACATGAGTCCATAAAGGGTTCAGCAATAACTCGAAGATTACTTCTGTTTTCGTGAAGAATTTTCTTCAGTTTCTTAAAGTTTGGTTTCCTGCCTATGCTCCTAATGTTCTAATATATGCATTTAATCATTAAGAACTGGTCTAATGGAACCCGTACTTGAACTTCTTCTTCTCAGTTCCATACTAGACTCATACTTAGCCCAGGA
This sequence comes from Ophiorrhiza pumila, assembly GCA_016586305.1. Classification (NCBI taxonomy): domain Eukaryota; kingdom Viridiplantae; phylum Streptophyta; class Magnoliopsida; order Gentianales; family Rubiaceae; genus Ophiorrhiza; species Ophiorrhiza pumila. The sequence continues at coordinate 22,297,769 of BLIW01000003.1, read as the reverse complement.
CTTAGGTTTCTGAGGTCTCCCCCTGACTTGAGCTAAATTATCCCCCTGATCCCCCTCCTTCAGCTGGCTGTCCTCCATTTGGATACCATATGATGAAGACTGAGAAAATTCCTCTTCTGCTTCATTTGTTGTAGCCAGTGGTACCTGCAACCCATGAGAGGAAACTGTTTTAGTAAGAAGTTTAACAATCTCATCACAGTATACTTTTTCCTGCATGTCTTGGCAAATAGCTGCATCTTTCTGAGCTACTGAGAGTTGGCAGCTGTAAGCTGAATCTTTGTCCTTAGCTATGCAAAGTCTTTCCCCTTCCATCGGGCATGCTGTTGGATTCCTAACTTCTAAACCTTCCTCCTCGGCTAACAAATTTAATACATCAAACCTATTACTTCCATTCTGAGCTTGCTCAACTGTGTTAGAGTGAAGTTCTAGAGATCCTCCCTCTGGTCTCCGAGTTCCCTTAACTTGAAGCCTAGTTTCTGATGGTTGAGGCATTTCTACCCCAACCTTGTGGATAGTCTGTGTAGGTTGTTCCTCTGCGACCAGAGGGTCCTTCAAGATCTCCATTCCTGTACCTTGAGCCTGATTTGTTTGATTGAACGATGAAGGGCCTTTAGTGAGGCCTGATGGTCCTGGAAGCTCTTATAGATAGCATAAGATTGGAAGGCTATTCTGATCCACCACCTTCCCTTTGTCTAGTCGCTGTCTTTCCTCATCTTCTTTACCATTAGTTTTCTTCCCTACTACAATCCATTCCTTAGGATTCTGCTTAGGGCCTGAGAAAGTCTTTTTTGGAATCATCAATTCTCCTTTAGTCTGCCCCTTTTTTTGCCTTCCCTGAGGGTCACAGTCCTTAACATTGTGACCCAGTTTACAGCATTTCAAGCAGTATTCCGGTCTTTCTTCAATCTCAAGCGCCTGTCACTTACCTCTTTCTTTACTCCCTATCCATATACAATTCAGAATACTCTGAGTAAGATCCATTTGGACGCATACTCGAGCTTCACTTGGTCTGATAAGATCGTCAGCATCTGCAGTAGCTGAGTCCAATTTCAAGGGAATGCCTGCTGCCGATGCAAGGGAGTACAGCTTTTCCTTGTTGTGCAGATGGAGAGGTAATGAGGGAAATCGAATCCAAACAGGAGCAATTGAAGGCTCGACAGCCGGATCAAATTCTTTGGTCCATTTGAAGATTCGAGCTTGAAAAACTTGGAAATGCCACACCTTTCTTGTCCAAAATCTCTGAAAGTCCTCCTCTTTGTCGAACTTGAAGAGAACATGCCTTTGGTCCAGGAAACCTACTCTGCATTCACCTAGGAAACCTGCTGCCAAGACTTCTTTTCTGATCTGTGCCATAGCTGGTCTTTCCCAAGAGAATTTGCCGATTAATGTCCACTGAAATTTTTGTGCTAAGCCTTCTTCTTCTTCATCGATTAGAAATAGGGCCGGTTCTCCTCTGTAGCTCGATAATGGTTGTTTGTGTTTGATAGCTGAGAATGAAATGTTAGTCTCCTTAGCCGATTTAGCGTTTTTCGTTACTCAAGCGAATGTCACCGGAGGGGGAGGCGCACTCCCCTCTGTCATAGGCGGCTGAAGAATGACTAGCCAAGTGACCGTTAGAGAGAATAACGGGAAGAAAGGTCTAAATTAGGTTGTGACTAGCCACCTTAAGATGGTCTAATAAGTATTAGTGAGAAGCGAAAGCAAATTTTTTTTCAAATGAATAACATGAATTCCAGTGATTTATGTAAAAAAACGACAACCCAAAATTTTTTTGCCAACCCTCCAATTTTTAGGGTTTGTTGGTCAAAAATTTGAAAATCCCAAAAACAGGTTCATTTAGACTATTTTTGCTCCATATCTTTTCTTTGACATAAATTTCAACATGAATTCTAGTGATTTATTTAAAAAAGGACAACCCAAAATTTTTCGACAAACCACCAATTTTTAGGGTTTTTTGTTCAAAAATTGGAAAATCCCAAAAACACGCTCATTTAAACTTTTTTTGGTCCGTTTCTTTCGCGGACCTTAATTTGAACATGAATTCTAGTGATTTATGTAAAAAAATGACAACCAAAATTTTTCGCCAAACCCCCAATTTTTAGGGTTTTTTGGTCAAAAATTGAGAAATACCAAAAACACGTTCATTTAGACTTTTTTTGCTCCGTTTCTTTCGCAGACCTTAATTTGAACATGAATTCTAGTGATTTATGTAAAAAACGACAACCTAAAATTTTTCGCCAAACCTCCAATTTTTAGGGTTTTTTGGTCAAAATTTGGGAAATCCCAATAACACGCTCATTTAGAATTTTTCTGGTCCGTTTCTTTCGCGGACCTTAATTTGAACATAAATTCTAGTGATTTTTTTTTTTGGCATAACCTCTTTTTGAGGTGGGTCGCCACTCCCTATTTATATCATAACTTGGTGGACGGAGGATATACCCAAAAGCCATCCTTACATATTTTGACCTCTTGAATTGGCTTCTATTTACAAACCATAGGTCTAATGGAAGAAAATTCAAGGGTTTATACAAAAGTAAATATGGAGTACTTCCTCCATTTACATAGAATCATAGTAATGTTCTATTGTACAAAATCTCCATTTCTCACAAGGAGTGACAAAAAATCACTTCTTATTGGGATGATCTAGCATATCTAACTTAGCCCTTAAGCTGAAATAACAATCTAAATTCACACAAGAAAGGGTTCTTTGGAAGATTTCAAGCAGCTGCATTCCAAGGAAAGCGAAGCTGGTCCATTCCTTTTGAAACGTTGGCCAGTAGGTATTGTTTGTCATGATCAGGAGTCAGAATTTTGTCTGCCAGGAAGCAGTCTTCTAGTCCCTGCTTTAATTGATTACTGATTCTGGCTTCGTTTGGTTCTTCATCCTTCATGTTAACTACCATACCACCAGCACAACCCAAACAAACAATTGAAAGCAATTTGAGAGACAAGAGACAAAGCAGCCCTAACTTCAGCAGGCTGGGGTCTCGATTAGCAAAGGCAATCAGTCCTAACTTCAGCAGACTTAGGCATAAATAGTTACCTGTCCTGAATTGATTGAAATCAGTGAGACTCACCTGATGAAGATGTGTATTCCTTTGCTTCATGTGCTATGATGTAAGGGATTTGCTGCCTATCCATTTTGAGTTGTGAAGGAAGGGAAGATAGTGCTTCAGATCTTTGTAGTACTGCCAAAGTCCTAGCAGGCAAGTTAGCTTCTTTTTGCACTATTTTCAGTGAAACTTATGAGCTGCCTATCTCCCCATGCTCTGCTGCCTTGGATAATCATTTTTGAGTCTGATTCCAGGATAATACCTTGTCCATAGAGTTCCATAGTAGTAGAGATAAAGATATGAACTGCTAGAGTTTCCACTTGCACTCTTGACAAGGAAGGGGGAAACAGTAATATAGGTAGGGGCCCCAATAGCTGTCCCTTATAGTCTCTGATCAGGCCCCCACTCTCCAGTATTCACCCACTTTTGCAGCAGCAAAATTAATTTTCAGAAAATCAGTGTCCAGAGGTTCCCATTTAATATATTTGAGAGTCAATTTCCTTCTTGTTTTTTGGCAAGTGTCCCAGAAAGGTGACCATTGAAGATCTTGGAATTGTACACCTCTGAATCTTAGGTTCATGAGTTCCTTGATAGATCTGAAAACTTTCCCAACCAGAAGTTCCTCATTTGGTGGACCTTTATCAAAAGTAATGGTATTTCTTGCCTTCCACATCCACCAGACTATAAGAGAAGGGCATATAGTGGAGATAAACCTCTTGACTTCAGAAGAGTGATTGTGATTTTGCCACCAAAAATTCAGAGTAGAAATAAAGCTGTTTGAGTGTTCTAGGATCCCTACTTCTGCTGCAAAAATTCTCCATATTCTCTTGGCAAAGGGGCAAGCTACTAGAAGGTGATTCAGTGTTTCCCCATCAGCTAGGCACCAAGGGCATGGGAAGGGACCCACGATGCCTACCTTATGACGGTTTGGCCCTAATGGGACTCTATTTCTGATGAATCTCAGCATTAGAAAGGATATCTTTGTGGGAAGTGCAGAGTTCCATATAAAGTAGGTGTGAGAGCATAGTGGAGGATTCCTGTCCTTAACCAGCTGGTAGGCTGAGCTTAGCTGAAAGTGTACATTCAGTGTGGGGGTCCAGATCATCATGTCCTCCCTTTCTTTGTTGAAAGGGACCGAGCTGAATATGTTTCTAGGGCATTGAGGAATGAGTTGTCTGATTTTGTTCCAATCCCAATCTGATATTCCCATGACTTCAGAAACTATTAGGGATCCTTGACAGTCAAATAGATCTGCTAATTTGCCTTCTGAACACCACTTGTCATGAAATAGACTGATCTTCCCTTCCCCCACCATGAATTGTATATGTTTCTCAACTTTAGGGGCAGCAGCCAGAAGTCTTTTCCATGTTTGAGAATCACCTCTACGAGGACTGATTTGGGAAGGATGTTTGGTGCCACAATACTTTAACCACATAAAGGTAGCCCATAAGGACTTTTTTGATCTGAACCTCCACCACAATTTGAGATTATGAGCTGAGATAATATTATTGAGGTCACGAAAGCCTACTCCTTCTTCGTCTTGTGAGTAGCACAACTCCTTCCAGCTCATCCAGTGTCTCTTAGCTCCTTTCTCCATGGAAGACCACAAAAAGTTGGAGAGCATGGATTCAATCTGATTGACTACCCTCTTGGAGGGGTTCAGGCTCATAGTCAAATAGATGGGAATTGATGATAGCACACTTTTGATTAAGGTTATTCTACCACCTAGTGACAGAAACTTGGTACTCCAACTACTTATAGTGTGACTGATTTTTTCTATTAGAGGAGAGTAATAGGATGCTGGGATTTTCTTAAAGTGGAGAGGGATGCCTAAGTAGGTAGAAGGGAGGGGGCCCCTAGCATATCTTGTAATCCTACCAATATAGTGCTTCATAGCTGCAGGCATCCTATTGTGGACTAGGTAGGAGCTTTTGGCCACATTGATCTTCTGCCCCGATGTAGACTCATAGTGTTTGAGTTTAGAGACAATGGATTTAACAGCTTGAGGGAGTGCAGATGAAAAAATTATCAGGTCATCAGCAAAAGCTAAATGAGTTATTCTAGGACAGCCTCTAGGGACAGTAAAATCCCATCTTTTATCTACCTTTTGGTTTAGAACTCTAGACAGGTATTCAGAGCTAATCACAAAAAGTAAAAGGGATATAGGATCCCCTTGTCTTAGTCCTCTAGTGGCTCTAAACCATCCCTTACTTGTTCCATTAATGAGAATCGAAAACCAAGTGTTTGAGATCAGCCTCCACATCATGTCAATCCAGATTTCTCCAAACCCCAACAATCTCAGAATCTGGAGTAAAAAGGGCCAATGTACCCTATCATACGGTTTTTCCATGTCTATTTTGAGGGCTACATTGCCTTCTTTGCTTTTCCTATTAAGTGTAGAGATCATTTCACTAGCCAGAAGATAATTATCAGTAATTAGTCTTCCAACTACAAAGCCACTTTGGTTTTCCGAGATTATCCTAGGGAGGACTGGAGCTAATCTAATAGCTAGTATCTTAGACACTATTTTGTTAAGGAAATTGCAGAGACTTATCGGTCTAAAGTGCTTAAAGGACTGGGGGTTAGGCTGTTTTGGGATCAAGCATAAGGATGTAGCAGTCATGGCCTGATTTAGCTCGGCTCCATTCATGTAAGATTGAACTGCCCTAAGAAGATCCATGTTTATGATTTCCCAAGCCAGAACATAAAAAAGGCCAGGAAAGCCATCAGGCCCTGGTGCACTGGTTTGGTTCATACTGAAAACAGTCCTTTTGATTTCCTCCAAGTCTGGACTTCTAGTCAGTTCTTGTCTATCCTGTTCAGTCAGAACTTTAGGTAGTAAGGAAGGATCCACATGTGAGTTCACTTGATCTGAAGTGTACAAAGCAGAGAAGAACTGGACAGCTGCATCTGCTATCTCATCTTCCCCTTCAACCCACTCTCCAGCCTGGTTTTGGATTGAATGTATGTGGGAACGGGCATGTCTATTCTTCACATATGAGTGAAAAAATCTAGAATTCCTATCACCTTCCTTTACCCACTTTAAATTAGCCTTTTGGGACCAGTAGTTTTCCTACAAGCTAAGGAAATATTTGGCTTCAGCAGCAGCTTTATTCAGGGTGGCTCTAGGGACTGGAAGGGTTTCATCCTCTACTTCTAATCTGTGTAATTCCTTCTCTGCCAGTTCAGCCCTTAACATAAATTCTAGTTATTTATGTAAAAAAACGACAACCTAAAATTTTTCGCCAAACATCCAATTTTTAAGGTTTTTTGGTAAAAATTGGAAATCCAAAAAACACACTCATTTAGACTTTTTTTGGTTCGTTTCTTTCGCCGATCTTAATTTGAACATGAATTCTAGTGATTTATGTAAAAAAACGAAAACCCAAAATTTTTTTGCCAAACCTCCAATTTTTAGGATTTTTTGGTCAAAAATTTGGAAATCCAAAAAACACGCTCATTTAGACTTTTTTGGTCCGTTTCTTTCGTGGACCATAATTTGAACATGAATTCTAGTGATTTATGTAAACAAACGACAACCAAAAATTTTTCGCCAAACCTCCAATTTTTAGGGTTTTTTGGTCAACAATTGGGAAATACCAAAAACATGTTCATTTAGACTTTTTTTGCTCCGTTTTTTTCGCAGACCTTAATTTAAACATGAATTCTATTGATTTATGTAAAAAAACGACAACCCAAAATTTTTCGCCAAAGATCCAATTTTTAGGGTTTTTTGGTCAAAAATTTGGAAATCCCAAAAACAGGCTCATTTAGACTTTTTTGGTCCGTTTCTTTCGAGGACCTTAGTTTGAACATGAATTCTAGTGATTTATGTAAAAAAATGACAACCAAAAATTTTTCGCCAAACTTCCAATTTTTAGGGTTTTTTGGTCAAAATTTGGGAAATACCAAAAATACGTTCATTTAGACCTTTTTGCTCCATTTCTTTCGCAGACCTTAATTTGAACATGAATTCTAGTGATTTATGTAAAAAAAGACAACCCAAAATTTTTCGCCAATCCTCCAATTTTTAGGGTTTTTTGGTCAAAAATTTGGTAATCCCAAAAACACGCTCATTTACACTTTTTTTGGTCCGTTTCTTTCGCGGACCATAATTTGAACATGAATTCTATTGATTTATTTAAAAAAAGGACAACCCAAAATTTTTCGCCAAACCTCCAATTTTTTAGGGTTTTTTCGTCAAAAATTGAGAAATACCAAAAACACGTTCATTTAAACTTTTTTTGCTCCGTTTCTTTCGCAGACCTTAATTTAAGCATGAATTCTAGTGATTTATGTAAAAAAATGACAACCCAAAATTTTTCGCCAAACCTCCAATTTTTAGGGTTTTTTAGTCAAAAATTGGGAAATCCCAAAAACACGCTCATTTAGATTTTTTTTGGTCTGTTTCTTTCGCGGACCTTAATTTGAACATGAATTCTAGTGATTTATGTAAAAAAACGACAACCAAAAACTTTTCGCCAAACCTCCAATTTTTAGGGTTTTTCGGTCAAAAATTGGGAAATACCGAAAACACGTTCATTTAGACTTTTTTTGCTCCGTTTTTTTCGCAGACCTTAATTTAAACATGAATTCTATTGATTTATGTAGAAAAACGACAACCCAAAATTTTTCGCCAAAGATCCAATTTTTAGGTTTTTTTGTAAAAAATTTGGAAATCCAAAAAACACGCTAATTTAGACTTTTTTGGTCCGTTTCTTTCGCGGACCTTAATTTGAACATGAATTCTAGTGATTTTTTTTAGTTTGGCAACGGACCATTTGAGAGGGTCGCCACTCCCTCTTATATTAATATATTGTTGGGTGATGGATTTACCCTAATACCACCGTTACAAGACGCCTTGATCCCCAAACATGAATTCTAGTGATTTATGTAAAAAAACGACAACCAAAAATTTTTCGCCAAACCTCCAATTTTTAGGGTTTTTTGGTCAAAAATTGGGAAATACCAAAAACAAGTTCATTTAGACTTTTTTTGCTCCGTTTTTTTGCAGACCTTGATTTAAACATGAATTCTATTGATTTATGTAAAAAACGACAACCCAAAATTTTTCGCCAAAGATCCAATTTTTAGGGTTTTTTGGTCAAAAATTTGGAAATCCCAAAAACACGCTCATTTAGACTTTTTTGGTCCGTTTCTTTCGCGGACCTTAATTTGAACATGAATTCTAGTGATTTATGTAAAAAAACGACAACCAAAAATTTTTCGCCAAACCCCCAATTTTTAGGGTTTTTTGGTCAAAAATTGGGAAATACCAAAATCACGTTCATTTAGACTTTTTTTGCTCAGTTTCTTTCGCAGACCTTAATTTGAACATGAATTCTAGTGATTATTAATTTTTTTTTTTGGCATAACCTCATTTTGTGGTGGGTCGCCACTCCCTATTTATATCATAACTTGGTGGTCGGAGGATATACCCAAAAGCCATCCTTACATGTATTGACCTCTTGAATTGGCTTCCATTTACAACCCAAAGGTCTAATAGAAGAAAATTCAAGGGTTTGTACAAAAGTAAATATGGAGTACTTCCTCCATTTACATGGAAGCATAATACGGTTCTATAGTACAAAATCTCCTTTTATCACAAGGAGTGACAAAAAATCCCAACCTATTGGGATGATCTAACATACCTAACATAGCTTTTAATCTGAAATAACAATCTAAAATCTCAAAAGATAGGTGGTCTTTTGGAAGATTTCTAGTAGCCACATTCCAAGGGGAATTAAGGCTGGGCCATTCCCTTCTAGCCGTGGGCCCATAGGCCCTCCTGTAGTCAGGTAGTATGCATTGTTTGTCGCGGTCAGGATTCAGAATTTTGGCTTCCTGGAAACAATCTTCTAGTCTGTGCTGTAAGTCCATCCTTAACCATGCCTGAATTCGGAATCTGGCTTCATTTGGTTCTTCAATCTTCATGTTACCTACAATATCACCGGCAAATACCCAAACAAAGCAATGGACAGCAAAATTGAAAGACAGGAGACAAAACAGACCTAACTTCAGCAGGCTGGGGTCTCGATTAGCAAAGGCAATCAGTCCTAACTTCAGCAGACTGAGGCATAAAAATTACCTGTCATGACTTGTTTGAGGTCAGCGAAACTCACCTGATCAAGATGTGTATTTCTTTGCTTCATGGGCTATGATGTAAGGGGTTTGCTGCCTATCCATTTTGAGTTGTGAAGGAAGGGAAGATAGTGCTTCAGATCTTTGTTGTGCTGCCAAGGTCCTAGCAGGGAGGTTAGCTTCTTTTTGAACTATTTTCAAGGTAGCATTGTTGGTTATGAATTCAATGAAGCTTGTCAGCTGCCTATCTCTCTATGATCTGCTGCCTTGAGTAATCATTCCTGAATCTGATTCCAGGATAATACCTTGTCTATAGCGTTCCATAGTGGTGAAGATAAATCTATGAACTGCTAGAGTTTCCACTTGGACTCTTGACAAGTAGGAGGGGAACAGTAATATAGGTAGGGGCCCTAGTAGCTGTCCAGTGTAATCTCTGATCAGGCCCCCCACTCTCCAATATTCACCCACTTTTGCAGCAGCAAAATTAAGTTTCAGAAAGTCAGGGTCCGGAGGTTCCCATTTAATATACTTGAGAGTCAATTTTCTCCTTATTTTCTAGCAAGTATCCCAGAAAGAGGACCATTGAAGATCCTGGAGTTGTACACCTCTGAACCTTAAGTTCATGAGTTCCTTGATAGATCTGAATATTTTCCCTACCAGAAGTTCCTCATTTGGTGGACCTTTATCAAAGGTAACGGTGTTTCTCGCCTTCCACATCCACCAGACTATGAGAGAAGGGCATATAGTAGAGATAAACCTCTTGACTTCAGAAGAGTGATTGTGATTTTGCCACCAGAAGTTCAGAGTAGCATTAAAGCAGTTTGAATGTTCTAGGATCCCCACTTCTGCTGCAAAAATTCTCCATATTCCCTTGGCAAATGGGCAGGCTACTAGAAGGTGATTCACTAAGGACATGAAAAGGGGCCCACAATGCCTACTTTATGAAGGTTTGGCCCTAATGGGACTCTATTTCTGATGAATCTCAGCATTAAGAAAGATATCTTCATGGGAAGAGCAGAGTTCCATATAAAGGAAGTGTGAGAGCATAGTGGGGGATTCCTGCCCTTAGCCAACTGGTAGGCTGAGCTTAGTTGAAAGTGTCCATTCAGTGTGGGGGTCCAGATCATCATGTCCTCCCTTTCTCTGTTGAAATGAATTGAGCTGAATATGTTTCTAGGGCATTGAGGAATGAGTTGCCTGATTTTGTTCCAATCCCAATCTGATATCCCCATGACTTCAGAAACCATTTGGGAGCCTTGACACTCAAATAAATCTGCTAATTTGCCATCCGAGCTCCACTTATCATGAAACAGACTGATGTTCCCCTTCCCCTACCAGGAATTGTATATGTTCCTCAGCCTTAGGAGCAGCAGCCAGTAGCATTTTCCATGTTTGAGAATCGCCTCTACGAGGACTGATTTGGGAAAGGTGTTTGGTGCCACAATACTTTGACCACATGAAGGTAGCCCATAGGGACTTTTTTTTTCTGAACCTCCACCACAATTTGAGATTCTGAGCTGAGATTATATTGTTGAGATCTCGAAATCCTACTCCTCCTTCCTCTTGTGAGAAGCACAGCTCCTTCCAGCTGATCCAGTGTCTCTTAACTCCTTTATCCATGGAAGACCACAAAAATTTGGAGAGCATAGATTCAATCTGATTGACTACACTCTTGGGGGGGGTTCAGGCTCATAGTCAAATAGATGGGAATTGATGATAGCACACTTTTGATTAAGGTTATTCTACCACCTAGTGAAAGAAACTTGGTACTCCAACTGCCTATAGTGTGACTGATTTTGTCTATTAAAGGGGAGTAATAGGAGGCTGGAATTCTCTTAAAATGGAGAGGAATGCCTAAGTAAGTAGCAGGGAGGGAGCCCCTAGCATATCTTGTAATCCTACCAATATAGTGCTTCCTAGCTTCAGGCATCCTATTGTGGACTAGGTAGGAACTTTTGGCCACATTAATCTTTTGCCCCGATGTAGACTCGTAGTGTTGGAGTTTAAAGACAATGGATTTAACTGCTTGAGGGAGTGCAGATTAAAAAATTATCAGGTCATCAGCAAAAGCTAAATGAGATATTCTAGGACAGCCTCTAGGGACAACAAAATCCCATCTTTTATCTACCTTTTGGTTAAGAACTCTAGACAGATATTCCAAGCTAATCAAAAAGAGTAAAGGGGATATAGGATCCCCTTGTATTAGCCCTCTAGTGGCTCTAAACCATCCCTTACTTTGTACCATTAATGAGAATCGAGAACCAAGTGTTTGAGATCAACCTCCACACCATGTCAATCCAGATTTCTCCAAATCCCAATAATCTCAGAATCTGGAGTAGATAGGGCCAATGTACCCTATCATACGCTTTCTCCATGTCTATTTTGAGAGCTACATTGCCTTCCTTACTTTTCCTATTAAGTGTAGAGACCATTTCACTAGCCAAAAGATAATTATCAGTAATTAATCTTCCAGCTACAAAGCCACTTTGATTCTCAAAAATTATCCTAGGGAGGACTGGAGCTAATCTAGTGGCTAGCATCTTAGACACTATTTTGTTAAGGAAGTTGCAGAGACTTATAGGTCTAAAATGCTTAAAGGACTGGGGGTTAGGCTGTTTTGGGATCAATACAATGGATGTAGCAGTCATGGCCTGATTTAGCTCGGCTCCATTCATGTAAGATTGAACTGCCTTAAGAAGGTCCATGTTTATGATTTCCCAGGCCAGTACATAAAATAGGCCAGGAAAACTATCAGGCCCTGGTGCACTGGTTTGGCTCAAGCTGAAAACAGACGTTTTGAGTTCCTCCAAATCAGGAATTCTAGTCAGTTCCTGCCTGTCCCGTTCAGTCAGAACTTCAGGTAATAAGGAAGGATCCACATGTGAGTTCACCTGATCTGAAGTGTACAAAGCAGAGAAAAACTGGACAGCAACATCTGCTATCTCATCTTCCCCCTCAACCCACTCTCCAGCCTGGTTTTGGATTGAATATATGTGGGAGCGGGCATGTCTATTCTTCACATAAGAGTGAAAGAATCTAGAATTCCTATCACCTTTCTTGACCCACTTTAAATTAGCCTTTTGGCACCAGTAGTTTTCCTCCAAATTAAGGAAATATTTGGCTTCAGCAGCTGCTTTATTCAGGGTGGCTCTAGGGACTGGAAGGGTTTCATCCTCTAATTCTAATCTATGTAGTTCCTTCTCAGCCAGTTCAGCCCTAGTGAAGATGTTCCCAAATGTGGCTTTACTCCAGTCCCTTAGGGCTAATTTAACTAGTTTAAGCTTTTCAGTAAAGATTCTAATAAGGCTACCTATGATCTCATTATTCCAAGCTTTCTGAATTGTAGGTATACATTATGAGTGAGTAGTCCAAAAGGACTGAAACCTAAAAGGTTTTGCACCCTCTTTTCCCTTCTGAATGCTTAAGACCAGTGGTGAGTGGTCGGATGGGTGTTTAGCAAGGTGTCTCACACTAATCTGGAGTCCACTATTCTGAAGGTTAGAGTCAATCAAGGTCCTATCTAGCTTTTTCCAAATCCTGGCCCTTCCTTCTCGGTTATTACACCATGTGAACCTAGAACCAGTCCCCTGAACTTCATATAGGTCCAGTGAAGTCATGAGCTCTAGCATCTCTCTAGCCTCCTTATTGTGAAAATTCTTCCCTCCCTTTTTCTCCTCCCTAGACTTAATACAATTCAAGTCCCCCCAAAGCAACCAAGGCATGTCTTGGACCTGCATTCTAACTAAATCCTGCCAAAGAGGCTCTCTTTGTGCTTCAGAACACTTAGCATAGACATTAGTAAATAAGATTGGGTAGGGCAATTCAGGGTGGCAGATTTCTAAGGTAATGTGTTGCTCATGTACAGATCTAAGAGTCCAGGAAAAGGGCTTCCTGATCATAATCCAAAGGGAGCTAGCCACATTGGAGAAAGCAATGTCAAACTTAAGTCTACCTTTATACATATCTAGATTAGAGGAGTCCACAAAAGGTTCAGCTAACACTAGCAAATTACATTTATGAAGGCTTAGAATTTTCTTCAATTTCTTGATTTATGTAAAAAAACGACAACCTAAAATTTTTCGCCAAACCTCCAATTTTTAGGGTTTTTTTGTCAAAAATTGGGAAATCCCAAAAACACGCTCATTTAGACTTTTTCTGGTCCGTTTCTTTCGCGAACCTTAATTTAAACATGAATTCTAGTGATTTATGTAAAAAAAGGACAACCCAAAATTTTTCGCCAAACCACCAATTTTTAGCGTTTTTTGGTCAAAAGTTGGGAAATCCCAAAAACACGCTCATTTAGACTTTCTTTGGTCCGTTTCTTTTGCGGACCTTAATTTGAACATGAATTCTAGTGATTTATTTAAAAAAAGGACAACCCAAAATTTTTTTCCAAACCTCCAATTTTTAGGGTTTTTTCGTAAAAAATTTGGAAATCCCAAAAACACGCTCATTTGGATTTTTTTGGTCCATTTCTTTCGCGGACCTTAATTTGAACATGAATTCTAGTGATTTATGTAAAAATGACAACCCAAAGTTTTTCGCCAAACCTCCAATTTTTAGGGTTTTTTCGTAAAAAACTGGAAGTCCAAAAACGCGTTCATTTTGAGTTTTTTTGGTCTGTTTCTTTCAAAGACATTAATTTGAACATGAATTCTAGTGATTTATGTAAAAAGATGACAACCCAAAATTTTTCGCCAAACCTCCAATTTTTAGGGTTTTTTGATCAAAAATTTGGAAATCCCAAAAACACGCTCATTTAGAATTTTTCTGGTCCGTTTCTTTCGCGGACCTTAATTTGAACATTAATTCTATTGATTTATGTAAAAAAACGACTACCAAAAATTTTTCGCCAAACATCCAATTTTCAAGGCTTTTTGGTCAAAAATTGGAAATCCCAAAAACACGCTCATTTAGACTTTTTTTGTTCCGTTTCTTTCGCCGATCTTAATTTGAACATGAATTCTAGTGATTTATGTAAAAAAACGACAACCCAAATTTTTTTTGTCAAACCTCCAATTTTTAGGATTTTTTGGTGAAAATTTTGAAAATCCCAAAAACACGCTCATTTAGACTTTTTTTGGTCCGTTTCTTTCGCGGACCTTAATTTGAACATAAATTCTAGTGATTTATGTAAAAAAACGACAACCAAAAATTTTTCGCCAAACCTCCAATTTTTAGGGTTTTTTGGTCAAAGATTGGGAAATACCGAAAACACGTTCATTTAGACTTTTTTTGCTCCTTTTTTTTCGTAGACCTTAATTTAAACATGAATTCTATTGATTTATGTAAAAAAACGACAACCCAAAATTTTTTGCCAAAGATCCAGTTTTTAGGGTTTTTTGGTCAAAAATTGGGAAATCCCAAAAACACGCTCAATTAGACTTTTTTGGTCCGTTTCTTTCGCGGACCTTAATTTGAACATGAATTCTAGTGATTTATGTAAAAAATTGACACCCAAAAATTTTTCGCCAAACCTCCAATTTTTAGGGTTTTTTGATCAAAAATTGGGAAATACCAAAAACACTTTCATTTAGACTTTTTTTGTTCCGTTTTTTTCGCAGACCTTGATTTAAACTTGAATTCTATTGATTTATGTAAAAAACGACAACCCAAAATTTTTCGCCAAAGATCCAATTTTTAGGGTCTTTTGGCCAAAAATTGGGAAATCCCAAAAACACGCTCATTTAGACTTTTTTTGCTCCATTTCTTTCGCAAACCTTAATTTGAACATGAATTCTAGTGATTTATGTAAAAAAATGAGAACCCAAAATTTTTCGCCAAACCTCCAATTTTTAGGGTTTTTTGGTCAAAAATTTGGTAATCCCAAAAACACGCTCATTTAGACTTTTTTTGGTCCATTTCTTTCGCCGATCTTAATTTGAACATGAATTCTAGTGATTTATGTAAAAAAACGACAAGCCAAAATTTTTTTGTCAAACCTCCAATTTTTAGGGTTTTTTGGTAAAAAATTTGGAAATCCCAAAAACACGCTCATTTAGACTTTTTTTGTTCCGTTTCTTTCGCGGACCTTAATTTGAACATAAATTCTAGTGATTTATGTAAAAAAACGACAACCAAAAATTTTTCGCCAAACCTCCAATTTTTAGGGTTTTTTGGTAAAAAATTTGGAAATCCCAAAAACACGCTCATTTAGACTTTTTTGGTCCGTTTCTTTCGCGGACCTTAATTTGAACATGAAGTCTAGTGATTTATGTAAAAAAATGACACCCAAAAAATTTTCGCCAAACCTCCAATTTTTAGGGTTTTTTGGTCAAAAATTGGGAAATACCAAAAACACGTTCATTTAGACTTTTTTGCTCCGTTTTTTTTCGCAAACTTTGATTTAAACATGAATTCTATTGATTTATGTAAAAAAACGATAACCCAAATTTTTTCGCCAAAGATCCAATTTTTAGGGTTTTTTGGACAAAAATTTGGAAATCCCAAAAACACACTCATTTAGACTTTTTTTGCTCCATTTCTTTCGCAGACCTTAATTTGAACATGAATTCTAGTGATTTATGTAAAAAAACGAGAACCCAAATTTTTTCGCCAAACCTCCAATTTTTAGGGTTTTTTGGTCAAAAATTTGGTAATCCCAAAAACACGCTCATTTAGACTTTTTTTTGTCCATTTCTTTCGCGAACCTTAATTTGAACATGAACTCTAGTGATTTATTTAAAAAAAAGGACAACCCAAAATTTTTCGCCAAACCTCCAATTTTTAGGGTTTTTTGGTCAAAAATTGGGAAATACCAAAAACACTTTCATTTAGACTTTTTTTACTCCGTTTCTTTCGCAGGCCTTAATTTAAACATGAATTCTAGTGATTTTTTTTTTAGTAGGCAACAGACCGTATCCGAGGGGTGCCACTTCCTCTTATATTAATATGTGTTTTGGGTGATGGATATACCCTAAAATCACCCTTACAAAAATAAACCCTCTTGATCCCAACACCATTTACATGCACAAGCCTAATGCCGGAGAGATCAAAAGGGCATCCCAAAAAAGGTGTACTACTCCTTCTACATAAAGTATGGCAATACATATACATTACAAATTTTACACTTAGTATGATAAGTAAAAGAGGAGAGGTTCTCCTTAAGCCATATATTGTACTACAAAAGTGGGAGCATAAAGTTTGGGCCTCAAGCTGTTTATAACACATAGGTGGATACTTTGTCATCATCTTCCCTACAGTGCTGGTGCCTTCCAATCTGAAGCATATTTCCCCAATCATCGTTATATGTAGTGGCAGCAGCAATATACTTCCATCCTCCCGAAGGTAGGCAAAAAGTTTCCAAGTGACGAAACATATGCTTTGTTGCCAAGCACCAGAGCAGTTGTAGCAAAAGAAGGATGCAATGGACAAACCAGCCCTAACAACAGCAGGCTGGCGTCTCAAGATTTTGCATTGGTCAAGCAGTCCTAACATCAGTAGACTGGGAACTTTCCTCATACCTGATCTTTCAGTTTCTGTGGTCTTAAATTCCCCCATATTTCATCAAGTTGTATATACATTTTCTACCTCAATGATTATGGAGGGGATTTGTTCTCTGTCCATTTTCAGTTGGGTAATCAGATTAGGGCCTTCTATGGATCTTCTTGGAAGTACTAACAATCTTGCTGCTTTGTTGGCTTCACTCTTTACTACCTTCATGAAGGCTCCCTGGTTGATGATATCCAAAGTGTTGGACAGTGGCCAATCTCTCCAGGATTGAATTCCTTGTTTAAGCAAGATGGAGTCTGATTCAATAATGATCTGTTGGTACCCTAGTGCTTTGCTCCTGGTGAAGAACTTGTGGACAGCTAGGACTTCTACCTGCAATCTTGTTAGAGTGAAAGGAAACAGGTATATAGGAAAAGAACAAATTAAATACCCCTCTGAATTCCTGATGATACCTCCCACTTTCCAGTTTTCTCCCACCTTGGCTGTTGCAAAATTGATTTTGACACAAGGAGGATCAAGGGGAATCCATATGATATATTTCAGAACCTTCCTCTTCCTGATTGTCTGACAGGCCTCCCAGAATGGATTTCAGTCTAGCTCCATTAATTTGAGGCTTTTAATTTTATGCTCATAAGTTCTCTGATGGAATGGAATATTCTGTCAACCAATGGTTTTACTTTAGGGCTGCCTTTGTCAAATGTGATTTGATTTCTTAGCTTCCATAACCACCAACATATGATTGCTGGGCAGATTGTGAGAAGAGTCCTTCTACTTTTATGAGCTGAGTTCTGATGCTGCCACCAGAAGCTTAGGGTACTTAGGAGGCAGTTTGAGTGTTGCCCAATATGATTTTCTGCTGCAAAATTTTCCAAATCTTCTGTGCAAATTGGCAAGACACTAAGAGATGGTTCACTGTTTCTCCATTTGCGTGGCACCAAGGGCAAATAAAGGAACCCATGATGCCAACCTTGTGGAGATTATTGCCAATAGGGACTTTGTTCCTCATGAGTCTTAACATAAGGAAGGACATTTTTATAGGGACTACAGGATTCCAGATATGCTCTGTATAAGGGCAAATAGGATTTTGATTCCCTTTAAAAAACTTAAAAGCTGATTTTAGGTTAAAGTGTCCATCCAAAGTGAGCTTCCAAATCATTTTATCAGGGCCAACTATTCTGGGAGGGGAATTCAAGAAGATGTCCATAGGGACTGATGGCAATAAATTACTAATTAGTTCCAAGTTCCAGCCCTGCTCCCCTATAACATCCGAGACCTTAATGTGACCTTGACAGTCATACAGTTCCGCTAACTTCCCCCTAGAGCTCCAATTGTCATGCAACAAGCTGCATTCTCCCTGTCCTAGCAAGAATTGTATGTGTTCCTCTATCACAGGGGCTGCATGACATAGTCTTTTCCATGTAGAAGAATCCCCCCTCTTAATTCTGATTTTGCTAGGGTGTTTGGCTCCACAGTATTTAGCACATAAAAACTTGGCCCACAGTGATTCCTTAGATCTGAATCTCCACCATAGCTTTGCGGTTTGAGCTGCAATTATATGGTTAAGGTCTCTAAATCCAATTCCCCCTTCCTGTTGAGTAAGACATAGCTCTTTCCAGCTTATCCAATGTCTCTTTGATCCTTTATCTGCTGCAGACCACAGGAAATTAGCTAAAATTGATTCTAGTTGGTGGATGACTCTCTTGGGAGGGTTGATGCTCATAGTCATATATAGTGGAATGGAGGATAAGACACTTTTTATTAAGGTTATTCGTCCACCTAAAGTGAGAAACTTGGTTTTCCAGTTCCCTATGGTCTGACTAATCCTCTCTACCAGTGGATCATAGAAAACTGCTGGAATCCTCTTGTAATATATAGGAATACCTAGGTAAGAAGCTGGTAGAGAACCTCTAAGGAAGTCGGTAATCCTCCCAATGGCATGTTTCCTAGCTAATGGCATTCTTTCATGAACTAGGTAAGAGCTCTAAGCAGCATTAATTTTCTGCCCTGACACCCTCTCATAGTGCCTCAATTTTTGCATAACACTGTGAATTGCTTGAGGAGAAGGAGATGAGAAGATGAGGAGGTCATCTGCAAAGGCTAGGTGTGAAATATTAGGGCATCCTCTAGGCACACAAAAGTTTAATTTTTTATCAGGCTGCTGCTGTAATGCTCTTGACAGGTATTCTGCACTAATAACAAACAATAAAGGGGAAATTGGGTCTCCTTGTCTCAATCCTCTCGATGCTTTAAACCAGCCCTTATTAACCCCATTGATTAGAACTGAAAAATGATTGTTGGATATCAATCTCCATATCATATCAATCCAAATCTCCCCGAATCCTATCAGTCTCATAATCTGCAATAGGTATGGCCAGTGAACTCTATCGTAGGACTTTTCCATATCTAGTTTAAGGGCTACATTTCCTTCCTTACTTTTCCTATTCAAAGTGGTCATCATCTCACTGGCCAATAAATAGTTATCAGCAATTTGCCTGTCTATTATAAACCCACTCTGATTTTCTGATATAAGCTTAGGAAGGATAAGAGATAACCTTTGGGCTAGAATTTTAGATACAATCTTATTGATGAAGTTGCACAAACTAATAGGCCTGAACTGTTTGAATGATTGGGGGTTTGGAGTTTTGGGAATGAGGACAATGGAGGTGGCAGTCATGGCTTGATTCATTGCAGCCCCATTCACAAAGGATTGGACTGCTTTTAGTAGGTCCAAGCATATTATTTCCGAAGCTGCCACATAGAATAATCCTGGGAAACCATCAGGTCCATGAGCACTCTCTTGATTCATCTTAAAGACAGTTTCTCTCAGTTCATCAAAATCAGGGATTCTAGTGAGATCCTCTCTATCCCTCTCAGTCAACACTTCTGGAAGAAGATGAGGGTCTAGCTGTTCATTGATCAGATCTGCCGAATACAGATCTGTAAAAAATTGGACAGCTGTGTCTGCAATTTGCTCCTCTCTTTCTACCCACTCCCCTTCCTAATTCTGAATTCTATGGATGAGGACCTTTGCATGTCTGTTTCTCACATAAGAGTGGAAGAAGCTAGAGTTTCTATCCCCCTCCTTGGCCCATTTAATGTTTGCTTTTTGGGACCAAAATCTTTCTTCTTACCCCAACTGGTACTTAGCCTTGGCTACTGCTTCATTCATGACTCCCCTAGGTATAGGATTTATCTCATCCTCTTTCTCAAGGCTTAAGACGACCTCCTTTGCCTGTTCAGCCTTTGAGAAGATGTTCCCAAAGGTGGCCTTATTCCATTCTCTAAGAGCTACCTTGACACTTTTTAGTTTTTCAGTGAAAATTCTGATTGGATTCCCTCCTATGTCTCTATTCCAGGCAGCTCTAATGGTGGGCAGGCATTCTGGATGACTAAGCCAAAATTCCTGAAATCGAAAGGGCCTGGCTGCTTCCTTTCCTGATTGAATGTTTAACACTAGGGGTGAGTGATCTGAGGGGGCTCTAGCTAGTTTGGAGACTGAAGCTTGAAGACTGCATTTTTGGAAGTTAGAGTCAATTAAAGCTCTGTCCAGTTTTTTCCAAACCTGGCTTTGCCTTCCCAGTTGTTGCACCATGTAAATTTAGCTCCACTAGATGAAACCTCTGTTAGTCCTAAGGCAGACATAAATCCTGACAGTTCTCTAGACTCTTTTATGTGAAAAGCCTTCCCCCCCTTTTTTTCCTTCCTGGATGTTATGCAGTTCCAGTCCCCCCATAGTATCCAAGGCCTACCTAAGGTTTGCAGGTTGGCTAGATCCTGCCACAGGACTTCCCTTTTAGCTTCAGTACATCTGGCGTAAATGCTTGAGAGCAGGAAAGGCTTATGCAGCTCGGGATGACTTACTTCCATAGTAATACTCTTGTCAGTAATTTCAAGGATTGTTCCCTCTAGGGGCTTCCTCACCATGACCCAAATGGAGCTTGCTCCATTAGAGAAAGCAACTTCAAATTTTAATCTACGTTTAAAGCTATCTAGTTTCATTGAATCCATGAAAGGTTCAGCTATGACTAATAGATTGCTTCTATGTTTGTTGAGAATTTTCCTCAATTTCTTGAAATTAGGTTTCTTCCCTATGCTTCTAATATTCCAATATAGGCAACTAAACATTGGGATTTACTCTCATGGAACCAGTACTTGAGCTTCTTTTCCTAAGTACTCTATAGGACTCAAATTTAGCCCAGGATTTAGGTTGACGACCCCTTCCCCTAATCTGATCTATGGATTCTGTCTGACCTCCTAAAAGGTTCTGATTAATCTCCCTTTGACTATCCTGAGAGGAAGTGTGAGTAATGACCCCTCCTATATCTGTTCCTCCTGCTTCCGAGACCTGCAACATGTAAGAAGAAGCAGTGTTAATAAGCGTTGATAAAATCTCATCACAATATACCTTTTCCTGCATTTCTTCGCAGATTGCTACATCCTTCTGAGCCATTGAAAGCTAACAGATTTGAGCTGATTCCTTGTTTTGCTTAGAACATAAACTTGCCCCCTCCTTCACAGATTCTGCTAACTTTCTTGTATCAGATGCTTCCTCATCCCCTAAGAGGTTAAGGATATTAAATCTATTCCTTTGTTCCGGTATTTGATCTGCTGATTTCAATAAAGGTTCCATATTTCCCCCAACTGCTAGGTGTTTTTCTTCAGTTTGCATGCTAGGTTTCTTTGGTTGGGGCATTGCTTCCATCACCTTGGTGGCTGGGTCTGGACTTCCCTCATTTCCCATAATTGGACCATTAATCTCTAGTCTTGGATCCTGCATTGGGCTTCCCTGAGTGCGGTGAGTTACTCCTTGAATTTGACCTGAGGTTGTTGGTAGCTCTTGTGGGGGACATAGGATTGTCACAGTGCTTGGGTCCACTTCCTTCCCTTTGGTTTGCTTTCTTGCCTCTTCCCCTTTTGCATTTGATTTTTTAGTGACTAGCACCCATTCTTTTGGATCCTTTTTCATGGCCAGATCAGACTTTCTCTGGGGCTTCCCCTCCCCTTTTTCAAGGGCTTTTTTTCCCCGTCCTTGGGGGTCACAATCCTTTATTGAATGCCCCAATTTCTAGCATTTAGAGCAATACGCCGGTCGATCTTCAACCTCTAGTCGCTGCCATTTCCCCCGATCTTTGCTTCCTATCCATATGTGTTCCGGGATAGTTTGTGTAAGGTTCATCTCAACGCATACTCTGGCCTCACTAGGTCTGGTCATATCTTCAGCGGTTGCAGTGGCTGCATCTAATTTCAGGGGGGTACCTGCAGCAGTAGCGAGAGTGTATAGTTTCTCTTTGGCGTACAGATGTAGAGGCAGTGAAGGGAATCGGATCCAAACTGGAGCTATAGATGGTTCCACCGCCGGGTCGAAATCCCTAGTCCATTTGAAAATTCAGGCCTGACTTGAAAATGCCACACTTTTCTTGTCCATAGTCGCTGAAAGTCCTCCTCTTTGTCGAATTTGAAGAGTACATGGCGCTGGTCCCACAAACCTGCCTTGCATTCACCAAGGAATCCTGCAGCCAATATTTCCTTGCGAATTTGTGACATAGTTGGTCTGCCCCACGAAAATTTCCCGATCAATGTCCATTGAAATGTCTGAGATAAAGCTTCTTCTTCCTCTTCAGTTAGAAAACGGGCCGGTTCTCCTTTGTAGCTTGCTAAGGTTTGCTTATTTGATATAGATGCGAAGGAGATGTTGGAGTCCTTCGAGCCTTTCTGTAAGGAGGTGACTCCAGCGTATGTCGCCGGAGGGGGAGGCTCTCTCCTCTCCTCCATGGGCGGCTGTTCTGGTTAAGACAAAGTGTCCGTTAGATAGGGTAACGGGTGTAAATCAAAGACCAATGGTTAATAACTAAAGTCAAATTGGTGGTCCGTTTAGAGAGGTTGAGAGCTTTTTTTCACAACATGAATCTCATCCGTTAGAGACATGAATATCTAAAGTCAACATGAATTCTAGTGATTTATGTAAAAAAAGGACAACCCAAAATTTTTCGCCAAACCTCCAATTTTTAGGGATTTTTAGTCAAAAATTGGGAAATCCAAAAAACACGCTCATTTAGATTTTTTTTGGTCCGTTTCTTTCGCGGACCTTAATTTGAACATGAATTCTAGTGATTTATGTAAAAAAACGACAACCAAAAACTTTTCGCCAAACCTCCAATTTTTAGGGTTTTTTGTCAAAAATTGGGAAAAAACGAAAACACGTTCATTTAGACTTTTTTTGCTCCGTTTTTTTCGCAGAGCTTAATTTAAACATGAATTCTATTGATTTATGTAAAAAAACAACCCAAAATTTTTCGCCAAAGATCCAATTTTTAGGGTTTTTTGATCAAAAATTGGGAAATCCAAAAAACACGCTCATTTAGACTTTTTTTGGTCTGTTTCTTCTGCGGACATTAATTTAAACATGAATTCTAGTGATTTTTTTTTTTAGTTTGGCAACGGACCATTTGCGAGGGTCGCCACACCCTCTTATATAAATATATTGTTGGGTGATGGATTTACCCTAATACCACCCTTACAAGACAGAACCACCTTGATCCCCTAACATGAATTCTAGTGATTTATGTAAAAAAATGACAACCAAATATTTTTCGCCAAACCTCCAATTTTTAGGGTTTTTTGGTCAAAAATTGGGAAATACCAAAAACAAGTTCATTTAGACTTTTTTTGCTTCGTTTTTTTCGCAGACCTTGATTTAAACATAAATTCTATTGATTTATGTAAAAAAACGACAACCCAAATTTTTTCGCCAAAGATCCAATTTTTAGGGTTTTTTGGTCAAAAATTTGCAAATCCCAAAAACACGCTCATTTAGACTTTTTTGGTCCGTTTCTTCCGCAGACCTTAATTTGAACATGAATTCTAGTGATTTATGTAAAAAATGACAACCAAAAATTTTTCACCAAACCTCCAATTTTTAGTGTTTTTTGGTAAAAAATTGGGAAATACCAAAAACACGTCATTTAGACTTTTTTTGCTCCGTTTCTTTCGCAGACCTTAATTTGAACATGAATTCTATTCATTTATGTAAAAAAATGACAACCAAAAATTTTTATCCAAACATCCAATTTTTAAGGTTTCTGATCAAAAATTGGGAAATACCAAAAACACGCTCATTTAGATTTTTTTGGTCCATTTCTTTCGCGGACCTTAATTTGAACATGAATTCTAGTGATTTATTTAAAAAAAGGACAACCCAAAATTTTTCGCCAAACCTCCAATTTTTTGGGTTTTTTGGTCAAAAATTAGGAAATACCAAAAACACGTTAATTTAAACTTTTTTTACTCCATTTCTTTCGCAGACCTTAATTTGAACATGAATTCTAGTGATTTATGTAAAAAAAACGACAACCCAAATTTTTTCGCCAAACCTCCAAATTTTAGGGTTTTTTAGTAAAAAACTTGGGATATCCCAAAAACACGCTCATTCAGACTTTTTCTGGTCCGTTTCTTTCGCGTACCTAAATTTGAACATGAATTCTATTGATATATGTAAAAAAACGACAACCCAAAATTTTTTGCCAAACCCCCAATTTTTAGGGTTTTTTGGTCAAAAATTTGGATATCCCAAAAACAAGCCTATTTAGACTTTTTTGGTCCGTTTCTTTCGCGGACCTTAATTTGAACATGAATTCTAGTGATTTATGTAAAAAAAAGGCAACCTAAGATTTTTCGCCAAACCTCCAATTTTTAGGGTTTTTTGGTTAAATATTGGGAAATACCAAAAACACGTTCATTTAGACATTTTTGGTCCGTTTCTTCCGCGGACCTTATGTTGAACATGAATTCTAGTGATTTATGTAAAAAAATGACAACAAAAACTTTTTCGCCAAACCTCCAAATTTTAGGGTTTTTTTGTCAAAAATTGGGAAATACCGAAAACACGTTCATTTAGACTTTTTTTTGCTCCGTTTTTTTCGCAGACCTTAATTTTAACATGAATTCTATTGATTAATGTAAAAAAAACGACAACCCAAAATTTTTCGCCAAAGATCCAATATTTAGGGTTTTTTGGTCAAAAATTTGGAAATCCCAAAAACACGTTCATTTACACTTTTTTGGTCCGTTTCTTTCGCGGACCATAATTTGAACATGAATTCTAGTGATTTATCTTAAAAAAATGACAACCAAAATTTTTTCGCCAAACCTCCAATTTTTAGGGTTTTTTGGTCAAAAATTGGTAAATACCAAAAACACGTTCATTTAGACTTTTTTTGCTCCGTTTCTTTCGCATACCTTAATTTGAACATGAATTCTAGTGATTTATGTAAAAAAACGACAACCCTAAATCTTTCGCCAAACCTCCAATTTTTAGGGTTTTTTGTCAAAAATTTGGTAATCCCAAAACACGCTCATTTAGACTTTTTTTTGTCCGTTTCTTTTGCGGACCTTAATTTGAACATGAATTCTAGTGATTTATTTAAAAAAAGGACAACCCAAAATTTTTCGCCAAAGCTCCAATTTTTAGGGTTTTTTGGTCAAAAATTGGGAAATACCAAAAACACGTTCATTTAGACTTTTTTGCTCCATTTCTTTCGCAGACCTTAATTTAAACATGAATTCTAGTGATTTATGTAAAAAAACGACAACCCTAAATTTCTCGCCAAACCTCCAATTTTTAGGGTTTTTCGGTCAAAAATTTGGTAATCCCAAAAACACTATCATTTAGACTTTTTTTGGTCCGTTTATTTCGCGGACTTTAAATTGAACATGAATTCTAGTGATTTATTTAAAAAAAGGACAACCCAAAATTTTTCGCCAAACCTCCAATTTTTAGGGTTTTTTGGTCAAAAATTGGGAAATACCAAAAACACGTTCATTTAGACATTTTTTGCTCCGTTTCTTTCGCAGACCTTAATTTAAACATGAATTCTAGTGATTTAAGTAAAAAAAGGACAACCCAAAACTTTTCGCCAAAGATTCAATTTTTAGGGTTTTTTGGTCAAAAATTTGGAAATCCCAAAAACAAGCTCATTTAGACTTTTTTGGTCCGTTTCTTTCGCGGACCTTAATTTGAACATGAATTCTAGTGTGATTTATGTAAAAAAATGACAACTAAAAATTTTTCGCCAAACCTCCAATTTTAGGGTTTTTTGGTCAAAAATTGGGAAATACCAAAAACACGTTCATTTAGACTTTCTTTGCTCCGTTTCTTTTGCAGACCTTAATTTAAACATGAATTCTAATGATTTATGTAAAAAAACGACAACCCTAAATGTTTCTCCAAACCTCCAATTTTTAGTGTATTTTGGTCAAAAATTTGGTAATCCCAAATACACGCTCATTTGGACTTTTTTTTGTCCGTTTCTTTCGCGGACCTTAATTTGAACATGAATTCTAGTGATTTA
Organism: Ophiorrhiza pumila; assembly: GCA_016586305.1. Lineage (NCBI taxonomy): Eukaryota > Viridiplantae > Streptophyta > Magnoliopsida > Gentianales > Rubiaceae > Ophiorrhiza > Ophiorrhiza pumila. The sequence continues at coordinate 22,271,836 of BLIW01000003.1, read as the reverse complement.
TTTAAAAAAAGGACAACCCAAAATTTTTCGCCAAACCTCCAATTTTTAGGTTTTTTTGGTCAAAAATTGGGAAATACCAAAAACACGTTCATTTAGACATTTTTTGCTCCGTTTCTTTCGCAGACCTTAATTTAAAAATGAATTCGAGTGATTTATGTAAAAAAAGGACAACCCAAAATTTTTCGCCAAACCTCCAATTTTTAGGGTTTTTTGGTCAAAAGTTGGGAAATCCCAAAAACAGCTCATTTAGATTTTTTTTGGTCTATTTCTTTCGCAGACCTTAATTTGAACATGAATTCTAGTGATTTATGTAAAAAAACGACAACCCTAAATTTTCGCCAAACCTCCAATTTTAGGGTTTTTTGGTCAAAAATTGGGAAATACCAAAAACACGTTCATTTAGACTTTTTTTGCTCCGTTTCTTTTGCAGACCTTAATTTAAACATGAATTCTAGTGATTTATGTAAAAAAATGACAACCCTAAATTTTTCTCCAAACCTCCAATTTTTAGGGTATTTTGGTCAAAAATTTGGTAATCCCAAAAACACGCCTATTTAGACTTTTTTGGTCCGTTTCTTTCGCGGATCTTAATTTGAACATGAATTCTAGTGATTTATTTAAAAAAATGACAACCCAAAATTTTTCGCCAAACCTCCAATTTTTAGGGTTTTTTTGTCAAAATTTGGGAAATACCAAAAACACGTTCATTTAGACTTTTTTTGCTCCGTTTCTTTCGCGGACCTTAATTTGAACATGAATTCTAGTGATTTATGTAAAAAAACGACAACCCTAAATTTTTCGTCAAACCTACAATTTTTAGTGTTTTTTGGTCAAAAATTTGGTAATCCCAAAAACACGCTCATTTGGACTTTTTTGGTCCGTTTCTTTCGCGGACCTTAATTTGAACATGAATTCTAGTGATTTATTTAAAAAAATGACAACCCAAAATTTTTCGCCAAACCTCCAATTTTTAGGGTTTTTTGGTCAAAAATTGGGAAATACGAAAAACACGTTCATTTAGACATTTTTTGCTCCGTTTCTTTCGCAGACATTAATTTAAACATGAATTCCAGTGATTTATGTAAAAAAAGGACAACCCAAAACTTTTCGCCAAACCTCCAATTTTTAGTGTTTTTTGTTCAAAAGTTGGGAAATCCCAAAAACACGCTTATTTAGACTTTTTTGGTCCGTTTCTTTCGCGGACCGTAATTTGAACATGAATTCTAGTGATTTATGTAAAAAAATGACAACCAAAAATTTTTCGCCAAACCTCCAATTTTAGGGTTTTTTGGTCAAAAATTGGGAAATACCAAAAACACGTTCATTTAGACTTTCTTTGCTCCGTTTCTTTTGCAGACCTTAATTTAAACATGAATTCTAATGATTTATGTAAAAAAACGACAACCCTAAATTTTTCTCCAAACCTCCAATTTTTAGGGTATTTTGGTCAAAAATTTGGTAACCCCAAAAACACGCTCATTTAGACTTTTTTTGGTCCGTTTCTTCCGCGGACCTTAATTTGAACATGAATTCTAGTGATTTATTTAAAAAAAGGACAACCCAAAATTTTTCGCCAAACCTCCAATTTTTAGGGTTTTTTGGTCAAAAATTGGGAAATACCAAAAACACGTTCATTTAGACATTTTTGGCTCCGTTTCTTTCGCAGACCATAATTTAAACATGAATTCTAGTGATTTATGTAAAAAAAGGACAACCCAAAATTTTTCGCCAAACCTCCAATTTTTAGGGTTTTTTGGTCAAAAGTTGGGAAATCCCAAAAACACGTTCATTTAGACATTTTTTGCTCCGTTTCTGTCGCAGACCTTAATTTAAACATGAATTCTAGTGATTTATGTAAAAAAAGGACAACCCAAAATTTTTCGCAGACATTAATTTGAACATGAATTATAGTGATTTATGTAAAAAAACGACAACCCTAAATTTCTCGCCAAACCTCCAATTTTTAGGGTTTTTTGATCAAAAGTTGGGAAATCCCAAAAACACGCTCATTTAGATTTTTTTTGGTCCGTTTCGATCGCGGACCTTAATTTAAACATAAATTCTCGGGATTTATGTAAAAAAATGACAACCCAAAATTTTTCGCCAAACCTCCAAATTTTAGGGTTTTTTTAGTAAAAAACTTGGGAAATCCCAAAAACACGCTCATTCAGACTTTCTGGTCCGTTTCTTTCGCGTACCTAAATTTGAACATGAATTCTATTGATATATGTAAAAAAACGACAACCCAAAATTTTTTGCCAAACCCCTAATTTTTAGGGTTTTTTGGTCAAAAATTTGGATATCCCAAAAACAAGCCTATTTAGACTTTTCTGGTCCATTTCTTTCGCGGACCTTAATTTGAACATGAATTCTAGTGATTTATTTAAAAAAAGGACAACCTAAAATTTTTCGCCAAACCTCCAATTTTTAGGGTTTTTTGGTCAAATATTGGGAAATACCAAAAACACGTTCATTTAGACTTTTTTTAGTCCGTTTCTTTCGCGGACCTTATGTTGAACATGAATTCTAGTGATTTATGTAAAAAAAGGACAACCCAAAACTTTTCGCCAAACCTCCAATTTTTAGTGTTTTTTGGTCAAAAGTTGGGAAATCCGAAAAACACGCTCATTTAGATTTTTTTTGGTCTGTTTCTTTCGCAGACCTTAATTTGAACAAGAATTCTAGTGATTTATGTAAAAAAACGACAACCCTAAATTTTTCGCCAAACCTCCAATTTTTAGGGTTTTTCGGTCAAAAATTTGGTATTCCCAAAAACACGCTCATTTAGACTTTTTTTGGTTCGTTTATTTCGCGGACTTTAAATTGAACATGAATTCTAGTGATTTATTTAAAAAAAGGACATCCCAAAATTTTTCGCCAAACCTCCAATTTTTAGGGTTTTTTGGTCAAAATTTGGGAAATACCAAAAACACGTTCATTTAGACTTTTTTTGCTCCGTTTCTTTGGCAGACCTTAATTTGAACATGAATTCTAGTGATTTATGTAGAAAAACGACAACCCTAAATTTTTCGTCAAACCTACAATTTTTAGGGTATTTTGGTCAAAAATTTGGTAATCCCAAAAGCACGCTCATTTGGACTTTTTTTGGTCCGTTTCTTTCGCGGACCTTAATTTGAACATGAATTCTAGTAATTTATTTAAAAAAGGACAACCCAAAATTTTTCGCCAAACCTTCAATTTTTAGGGTTTTTTGGTCAAAAATTGGCAAATTCGAAAAACACGTTCATTTAGACATTTTTTGCTCCGTTTCTTTCGCAGACATTAATTTAAACATGAATTCCGGTGATTTATGTAAAAAATGGACAACCCAAAACTTTTCGCCAAACCTCCAATTTTTAGTGTTTTTTGGTCAAAAGTTGGGAAATCCCAAAAACACGCTCATTTAGATTTTTTTTGGTTTGTTTCTTTCGCAGACCTTAATTTGAACATGAATTCTAGTGATTTATGTAAAAAAACGACAACCCTAAATTTCTCGCCAAACCTCCAATTTTTAGGGTTTTTCGGTCAAAAATTTGGTATTCCCAAAAACACGCTCATTTAGACTTTTTTTGGTCCGTTTATTTCGCGGACTTAAAATTGAACATGAATTCTAGTGATTTATTTAAAAAAAGGACAACCCTAAATTTTTCGCCAAACCTCCAATTTTTAGGGTTTTTTGGTCAAAAATTGGGAAATACCAAAAACACGTTCATTTAGACATTTTTTGCTCCGTTTCTTTCGCAGACCTTAATTTAAACATGAATTCTAGTGATTTAAGTAAAAAAAAGGACAACCCAAAACTTTTCGCCAAAGATCCAATTTTTAGGGTTTTTTGGTCAAAAATTTGGAAATCCCAAAAACAAGCTCATTTAGACCTTTTTGGTCCGTTTCTTTCGCGGACCTTAATTTGAACATGAATTCTAGTGATTTATGTAAAAAATGACAACCCAAAATTTTTCGCCAAACCTCCAATTTTAGGGTTTTATGGTCAAAAATTGGGAAATACCAAAAACACGTTCATTTAGACTTTCTTTGCTCCGTTTCTTTTGCAGACCTTAATTTAAACATGAATTCTAGTGATTTATGTAAAAAAACGACAACCCTAAATTTTTCTCCAAACCTCCAATTTTTAGGGTATTTTGGTCAAAAATTTGGTAATCCCAAAAACATGCTCATTTAGACTTTTTTTGGTCCGTTTCTTTCACGGACCTTAATTTGATCATGAATTCTAGTGATTTATTTAAAAAAAGGACAACCCAAAATTTTTCGCAAAACCTCCAATTTTTAGGGTTTTTTGGTCAAAAATTGGGAAATACCAAAACCACGTTCATTTAGACATTTTTTGCTCCGTTTCTTTCGCAGACCTTAATGTAAACATGAATTCTAGTGATTTTTGTAAAAAAAGGACAACCCAAAACTTTTCGCCAAAGATCAAATTTTTAGGGTTTTTTGGTCAAAAATTTGGAAATCCCAAAAACAAGCTCATTAAGACTTTTTTGGTCCGTTTCTTTCGCGGACCTTAATTTGAACATGAATTCTAGTGATTTATGTAAAAAAATGACAACCAAAAATTTTTCGCCAAACCTCCAATTTTAGAGTTTTTTAGTCAAAAATTGGGAAATACAAAAAACACGTTCACTTAGACTTTCTTTGCTCCGTTTCTTTTGCAGACCTTAATTTAAACATGAATTCTAGTGATTTATGTAAAAAAACGACAACCCTAAATTTTTCTCCAAACCTCCAATTTTTAGGGTATTTTGGTCAAAAATTTGGTAATCCCAAAAACACGCTCATTTAGACTTTTTTTGGTCCGTTTCTTTCGCGGACCTTAATTTGAACATGAATTCTAGTGATTTATTTAAAAAAAGGACAACCCAAAATTTTTCGCCAAACCTCCAATTTTTAGGGTTTTTTGCTCAAAAATTGGGAAATACCAAAAACACGCTCATTTAGACATTTTTTGCTCCGTTTCTTTCGCAGACCTTAATTTAAACATGAATTCTAGTGATTTATGTAAAAAAGGACAACCCAAAATTTTTCGCCAAACCTCCAATTTTTAGGGTTTTTTGGTCAAAAGTTGGGAAATCCCAAATACACGCTCATTTAGATTTTTTTGGTCCGTTTCGATCGCGGACCTTTATTTAAACATAAATTCTCGTGATTTATGTAAAAAAATGACAACCCAAAATTTTTCGCCAAACCTCCAATTTTTAGGGTTTTTTGCTCAAAAATTGGGAAATACCAAAAACACGCTCATTTAGACATTTTCTGCTCCGCTTCTTTCGCAGACCTTAATTTAAACATGAATTCTAGTGATTTATGTAAAAAAGGACAACCCAAAATTTTTCGCCAAACCTCCAATTTTTAGGGTTTTTTGGTCAAAAGTTGGGAAATCCCAAATACACGCTCATTTAGATTTTTTTTGGTCCGTTTCGATCGCGGACCTTAATTTAAACATAAATTCTCGTGATTTATGTAAAAAAATGACAACCCAAAATTTTTCGCCAAACCTCCAAATTTTAGGGTTTTTTAGTAAAAAACTTGGGAAATCCCAAAAACACGCTCATTCAGACTTTTTCTGGTCCGTTTCTTTCGCGTACCTAAATTTGAACTTGAATTCTATTGATATATGTAAAAAAACGACAACCCAAAATTTTTTGCCAACCCACAATTTTTAGGGTTTTTTGGTCAAAAATTTGGATATCCCAAAAACAAGCCTATTTAGACTTTTTTGGTCCGTTTCTTTCGCAGACCATAATTTGAAAATGAATTCTAGTTATTTATTTAAAAAAAGGACAACCCAAAATTTTTCGCCAATTCTCCAATTTTTAGGGTTTTTTGGTCAAATATTGGGAAATACCAAAAACACGTTCATTTAGACGTTTTTAGGTCCGTTTCTATCGCGGACCTTATGTTGAACATGAATTCTAGTGATTTATGTAAAAAAATGACAACCAAAAATTTTTCACCAAACCTCCAAATTTTAGGGTTTTTTGTCAAAAATTGGGAAATACCGAAAACACGTTCATTTAGACTTTTTTTGCTCCGTTTCTTTCGCAGACCTTAATTTGAACATGAATTCTATTCATTTATGTAAAAAAATGACAACCAAAAATTTTTATCCAAACATCCAATTTTTAAGGTTTCTGATCAAAAATTGGGAAATACCAAAAACACGCTCATTTAGATTTTTTTGGTCCATTTCTTTCGCGGACCTTAATTTGAACATGAATTCTAGTGATTTATTTAAAAAAAGGACAACCCAAAATTTTTCGCCAAACCTCCAATTTTTTGGGTTTTTTGGTCAAAAATTAGGAAATACCAAAAACACGTTAATTTAAACTTTTTTTACTCCATTTCTTTCGCAGACCTTAATTTGAACATGAATTCTAGTGATTTATGTAAAAAAAACGACAACCCAAATTTTTTCGCCAAACCTCCAAATTTTAGGGTTTTTTAGTAAAAAACTTGGGAAATCCCAAAAACACGCTCATTCAGACTTTTTCTGGTCCGTTTCTTTCGCGTACCTAAATTTGAACATGAATTCTATTGATATATGTAAAAAAACGACAACCCAAAATTTTTTGCCAAACCCCCAATTTTTAGGGTTTTTTGGTCAAAAATTTGGATATCCCAAAAACAAGCCTATTTAGACTTTTTTGGTCCGTTTCTTTCGCGGACCTTAATTTGAACATGAATTCTAGTGATTTATGTAAAAAAAGGCAACCTAAGATTTTTCGCCAAACCTCCAATTTTTAGGGTTTTTTGGTTAAATATTGGGAAATACCAAAAACACGTTCATTTAGACTTTTTTGGTCCGTTTCTTCCGCGGACCTTATGTTGAACATGAATTCTAGTGATTTATGTAAAAAAATGACAACAAAAACTTTTTCGCCAAACCTCCAAATTTTAGGGTTTTTTTGTCAAAAATTGGGAAATACCGAAAACACGATCATTTAGACTTTTTTTGGCTCCGTTTTTTTCGCAGACCTTAATTTTAACATGAATTCTATTGATTAATGTAAAAAAAACGACAACCCAAAATTTTTCGCCAAAGATCCAATATTTAGGGTTTTTTGGTCAAAAATTTGGAAATCCCAAAAACACGTTCATTTACACTTTTTTGGTCCGTTTCTTTCGCGGACCATAATTTGAACATGAATTCTAGTGATTTATCTTAAAAAAATGACAACCAAAATTTTTTCGCCAAACCTCCAATTTTTAGGGTTTTTTGGTCAAAAATTGGTAAATACCAAAAACACGTTCATTTAGACTTTTTTTGCTCCGTTTCTTTCGCATACCTTAATTTGAACATGAATTCTAGTGATTTATGTAAAAAAACGACAACCCTAAATCTTTCGCCAAACCTCCAATTTTTAGGGTTTTTTGTCAAAAATTTGGTAATCCCAAAACACGCTCATTTAGACTTTTTTTTGTCCGTTTCTTTTGCGGACCTTAATTTGAACATGAATTCTAGTGATTTATTTAAAAAAAGGACAACCCAAAATTTTTCGCCAAAGCTCCAATTTTTAGGGTTTTTTGGTCAAAAATTGGGAAATACCAAAAACACGTTCATTTAGACTTTTTTCCTCCATTTCTTTCGCAGACCTTAATTTAAACATGAATTCTAGTGATTTATGTAAAAAAACGACAACCCTAAATTTCTCGCCAAACCTCCAATTTTTAGGATTTTTCGGTCAAAAATTTGGTAATCCCAAAAACACTATCATTTAGACTTTTTTTGGTCCGTTTATTTCGCGGACTTTAAATTGAACATGAATTCTAGTGATTTATTTAAAAAAAGGACAACCCAAAATTTTTCGCCAAACCTCCAATTTTTAGGGTTTTTTGGTCAAAAATTGGGAAATACCAAAAACACGTTCATTTAGACATTTTTTGCTCCGTTTCTTTCGCAGACCTTAATTTAAACATGAATTCTAGTGATTTAAGTAAAAAAAGGACAACCCAAAACTTTTCGCCAAAGATTCAATTTTTAGGGTTTTTTGGTCAAAAATTTGGAAATCCCAAAAACAAGCTCATTTAGACTTTTTTGGTCCGTTTCTTTCGCGGACCTTAATTTGAACATGAATTCTAGTGTGATTTATGTAAAAAAATGACAACTAAAAATTTTTCGCCAAACCTCCAATTTTAGGGTTTTTTGGTCAAAAATTGGGAAATACCAAAAACACGTTCATTTAGACTTTCTTTGCTCCGTTTCTTTTGCAGACCTTAATTTAAACATGAATTCTAATGATTTATGTAAAAAAACGACAACCCTAATTTTTTCTCCAAACCTCCAATTTTTAGTGTATTTTGGTCAAAAATTTGGTAATCCCAAATACACGCTCATTTGGACTTTTTTTTGTCCGTTTCTTTCGCGGACCTTAATTTGAACATGAATTCTAGTGATTTATTTAAAAAAAGGACAACCCAAAATTTTTCGCCAAACCTCCAATTTTTAGGTTTTTTTGGTCAAAAATTGGGAAATACCAAAAACACGTTCATTTAGACATTTTTTGCTCCGTTTCTTTCGCAGACCTTAATTTAAAAATGAATTCGAGTGATTTATGTAAAAAAAGGACAACCCAAAATTTTTCGCCAAACCTCCAATTTTTAGGGTTTTTTGGTCAAAAGTTGGGAAATCCCAAAAACACGCTCATTTAGATTTTTTTTGGTCTGTTTCTTTCGCAGACCTTAATTTGAACATGAATTCTAGTGATTTATGTAAAAAAACGACAACCCTAAATTTTCGCCAAACCTCCAATTTTAGGGTTTTTTGGTCAAAAATTGGGAAATACCAAAAACACGTTCATTTAGACTTTTTTTGCTCCGTTTCTTTTGCAGACCTTAATTTAAACATGAATTCTAGTGATTTATGTAAAAAAATGACAACCCTAAATTTTTCTCCAAACCTCCAATTTTTAGGGTATTTTGGTCAAAAATTTGGTAATCCCAAAAACACGCCTATTTAGACTTTTTTGGTCCGTTTCTTTCGCGGATCTTAATTTGAACATGAATTCTAGTGATTTATTTAAAAAAATGACAACCCAAAATTTTTCGCCAAACCTCCAATTTTTAGGGTTTTTTTGTCAAAATTTGGGAAATACCAAAAACACGTTCATTTAGACTTTTTTTGCTCCGTTTCTTTCGCGGACCTTAATTTGAACATGAATTCTAGTGATTTATGTAAAAAAACGACAACCCTAAATTTTTCGTCAAACCTACAATTTTTAGTGTTTTTTGGTCAAAAATTTGGTAATCCCAAAAACACGCTCATTTGGACTTTTTTTGGTCCGTTTCTTTCGCGGACCTTAATTTGAACATGAATTCTAGTGATTTATTTAAAAAAATGACAACCCAAAATTTTTCGCCAAACCTCCAATTTTTAGGGTTTTTTGGTCAAAAATTGGGAAATACGAAAAACACGTTCATTTAGACATTTTTTGCTCCGTTTCTTTCGCAGACATTAATTTAAACATGAATTCCAGTGATTTATGTAAAAAAAGGACAACCCAAAACTTTTCGCCAAACCTCCAATTTTTAGTGTTTTTTGTTCAAAAGTTGGGAAATCCCAAAAACACGCTTATTTAGACTTTTTTGGTCCGTTTCTTTCGCGGACCGTAATTTGAACATGAATTCTAGTGATTTATGTAAAAAAATGACAACCAAAAATTTTTCGCCAAACCTCCAATTTTAGGGTTTTTTGGTCAAAAATTGGGAAATACCAAAAACACGTTCATTTAGACTTTCTTTGCTCCGTTTCTTTTGCAGACCTTAATTTAAACATGAATTCTAATGATTTATGTAAAAAAACGACAACCCTAAATTTTTCTCCAAACCTCCAATTTTTAGGGTATTTTGGTCAAAAATTTGGTAACCCCAAAAACACGCTCATTTAGACTTTTTTTGGTCCGTTTCTTCCGCGGACCTTAATTTGAACATGAATTCTAGTGATTTATTTAAAAAAAGGACAACCCAAAATTTTTCGCCAAACCTCCAATTTTTAGGGTTTTTTGGTCAAAAATTGGGAAATACCAAAAACACGTTCATTTAGACATTTTTGGCTCCGTTTCTTTCGCAGACCGTAATTTAAACATGAATTCTAGTGATTTATGTAAAAAAAGGACAACCCAAAATTTTTCGCCAAACCTCCAATTTTTAGGGTTTTTTGGTCAAAAGTTGGGAAATCCCAAAAACACGTTCATTTAGACATTTTTTGCTCCGTTTCTTTCGCAGACCTTAATTTAAACATGAATTCTAGTGATTTATGTAAAAAAAGGACAACCCAAAATTTTTCGCAGACATTAATTTGAACATGAATTATAGTGATTTATGTAAAAAAACGACAACCCTAAATTTCTCGCCAAACCTCCAATTTTTAGGGTTTTTTGATCAAAGGTTGGGGAATCCCAAAAACACGCTCATTTAGATTTTTTTTGGTCCGTTTCGATCGCGGACCTTATTTTAAACATAAATTCTCGGGATTTATGTAAAAAAATGACAACCCAAAATTTTTCGCCAAACCTCCAAATTTTAGGGTTTTTTTAGTAAAAAACTTGGGAAATCCCAAAAACACGCTCATTCAGACTTTCTGGTCCGTTTCTTTCGCGTACCTAAATTTGAACATGAATTCTATTGATATATGTAAAAAAACGACAACCCAAAATTTTTTGCCAAACCCCTAATTTTTAGGGTTTTTTGGTCAAAAATTTGGATATCCCAAAAACAAGCCTATTTAGACTTTTCTGGTCCATTTCTTTCGCGGACCTTAATTTGAACATGAATTCTAGTGATTTATTTAAAAAAAGGACAACCTAAAATTTTTCGCCAAACCTCCAATTTTTAGGGTTTTTGGTCAAATATTGGGAAATACCAAAAACACGTTCATTTAGACTTTTTTTAGTCCGTTTCTTTCGCGGACCTTATGTTGAACATGAATTCTAGTGATTTATGTAAAAAAAGGACAACCCAAAACTTTTCGCCAAACCTCCAATTTTTAGTGTTTTTTGGTCAAAAGTTGGGAAATCCGAAAAACACGCTCATTTAGATTTTTTTTGGTCTGTTTCTTTCGCAGACCTTAATTTGAACAAGAATTCTAGTGATTTATGTAAAAAAACGACAACCCTAAATTTTTCGCCAAACCTCCAATTTTTAGGGTTTTTCGGTCAAAAATTTGGTATTCCCAAAAACACGCTCATTTAGACTTTTTTTGGTTCGTTTATTTCGCGGACTTTAAATTGAACATGAATTCTAGTGATTTATTTAAAAAAAGGACATCCCAAAATTTTTCGCCAAACCTCCAATTTTTAGGGTTTTTTGGTCAAAATTTGGGAAATACCAAAAACACGTTCATTTAGACTTTTTTTGCTCCGTTTCTTTGGCAGACCTTAATTTGAACATGAATTCTAGTGATTTATGTAGAAAAACGACAACCCTAAATTTTTCGTCAAACCTACAATTTTTAGGGTTTTTTGGTCAAAAATTTGGTAATCCCAAAAACACGCTCATTTGGACTTTTTTTGGTCCGTTTCTTTCGCGGACCTTAATTTGAACATGAATTCTAGTAATTTATTTAAAAAAGGACAACCCAAAATTTTTCGCCAAACCTTCAATTTTTAGGGTTTTTTGGTCAAAAATTGGCAAATTCGAAAAACACGTTCATTTAGACATTTTTTGCTCCGTTTCTTTCGCAGACATTAATTTAAACATGAATTTTTCACCAAACCTCCAAATTTTAGGGTTTTTTGTCAAAAATTGGGAAATACCGAAAACACGTTCATTTAGACTTTTTTTGCTCCGTTTCTTTCGCAGACCTTAATTTGAACATGAATTCTATTCATTTATGTAAAAAAATGACAACCAAAAATTTTTATCCAAACATCCAATTTTTAAGGTTTCTGATCAAAAATTGGGAAATACTTTTCGCCAAACCTCCAATTTTTAGTGTTTTTTGGTCAAAAGTTGGGAAATCCCAAAAACACGCTCATTTAGATTTTTTTTGGTTTGTTTCTTTCGCAGACCTTAATTTGAACATGAATTCTAGTGATTTATGTAAAAAAACGACAACCCTAAACTTCTCGCCAAACCTCCAATTTTTAGGGTTTTTCGGTCAAAAATTTGGTATTCCCAAAAACACGCTCATTTAGACTTTTTTTGGTCCGTTTATTTCGCGGACTTAAAATTGAACATGAATTCTAGTGATTTATTTAAAAAAAGGACAACCCTAAATTTTTCGCCAAACCTCCAATTTTTAGGGTTTTTTGGTCAAAAATTGGGAAATACCAAAAACACGTTCGTTTAGACATTTTTTGCTCCGTTTCTTTCGCAGACCTTAATTTAAACATGAATTCTAGTGATTTAAGTAAAAAAAAGGACAACCCAAAACTTTTCGCCAAAGATCCAATTTTTAGGGTTTTTTGGTCAAAAATTTGGAAATCCCAAAAACAAGCTCATTTAGACCTTTTTGGTCCGTTTCTTTCGCGGACCTTAATTTGAACATGAATTCTAGTGATTTATGTAAAAAATGACAACCCAAAATTTTTCGCCAAACCTCCAATTTTAGGGTTTTATGGTCAAAAATTGGGAAATACCAAAAACACGTTCATTTAGACTTTCTTTGCTCCGTTTCTTTTGCAGACCTTAATTTAAACATGAATTCTAGTGATTTATGTAAAAAAACGACAACCCTAAATTTTTCTCCAAACCTCCAATTTTTAGGGTATTTTGGTCAAAAATTTGGTAATCCCAAAAACATGCTCATTTAGACTTTTTTTGGTCCGTTTCTTTCACGGACCTTAATTTGATCATGAATTCTAGTGATTTATTTAAAAAAAGGACAACCCAAAATTTTTCGCAAAACCTCCAATTTTTAGGGTTTTTTGGTCAAAAATTGGGAAATACCAAAACCACGTTCATTTAGACATTTTTTGCTCCGTTTCTTTCGCAGACCTTAATGTAAACATGAATTCTAGTGATTTTTGTAAAAAAAGGACAACCCAAAACTTTTCGCCAAAGATCAAATTTTTAGGGTTTTTTGGTCAAAAATTTGGAAATCCCAAAAACAAGCTCATTAAGACTTTTTTGGTCCGTTTCTTTCGCGGACCTTAATTTGAACATGAATTCTAGTGATTTATGTAAAAAAATGACAACCAAAAATTTTTCGCCAAACCTCCAATTTTAGAGTTTTTTAGTCAAAAATTGGGAAATACAAAAAACACGTTCACTTAGACTTTCTTTGCTCCGTTTCTTTTGCAGACCTTAATTTAAACTTGAATTCTAGTGATTTATGTAAAAAAACGACAACCCTAAATTTTTCTCCAAACCTCCAATTTTTAGGGTATTTTGGTCAAAAATTTGGTAATCCCAAAAACACGCTCATTTAGACTTTTTTTGGTCCGTTTCTTTCGCGGACCTTAATTTGAACATGAATTCTAGTGATTTATTTAAAAAAAGGACAACCCAAAATTTTTCGCCAAACCTCCAATTTTTAGGGTTTTTTGCTCAAAAATTGGGAAATACCAAAAACACGCTCATTTAGACATTTTTTGCTCCGTTTCTTTCGCAGACCTTAATTTAAACATGAATTCTAGTGATTTATGTAAAAAAGGACAACCCAAAATTTTTCGCCAAACCTCCAATTTTTAGGGTTTTTTGGTCAAAAGTTGGGAAATCCCAAATACACGCTCATTTAGATTTTTTTTGGTCCGTTTCGATCGCGGACCTTTATTTAAACATAAATTCTCGTGATTTATGTAAAAAAATGACAACCCAAAATTTTTCGCCAAACCTCCAATTTTTAGGGTTTTTTGCTCAAAAATTGGGAAATACCAAAAACACGCTCATTTAGACATTTTCTGCTCCGCTTCTTTCGCAGACCTTAATTTAAACATGAATTCTAGTGATTTATGTAAAAAAGGACAACCCAAATTTTTCGCCAAACCTCCAATTTTTAGGGTTTTTTGGTCAAAAGTTGGGAAATCCCAAATACACGCTCATTTAGATTTTTTTTGGTCCGTTTCGATCGCGGACCTTAATTTAAACATAAATTCTCGTGATTTATGTAAAAAAATGACAACCCAAAATTTTTCGCCAAACCTCCAAATTTTAGGGTTTTTTAGTAAAAAACTTGGGAAATCCCAAAAACACGCTCATTCAGACTTTTTCTGGTCCGTTTCTTTCGCGTACCTAAATTTGAACTTGAATTCTATTGATATATGTAAAAAAACGACAACCCAAAATTTTTTGCCAACCCACAATTTTTAGGGTTTTTTGGTCAAAAATTTGGATATCCCAAAAACAAGCCTATTTAGACTTTTTTGGTCCGTTTCTTTCGCAGACCATAATTTGAAAATGAATTCTAGTTATTTATTTAAAAAAAGGACAACCCAAAATTTTTCGCCAATTCTCCAATTTTTAGGGTTTTTTGGTCAAATATTGGGAAATACCAAAAACACGTTCATTTAGACGTTTTTAGGTCCGTTTCTATCGCGGACCTTATGTTGAACATGAATTCTAGTGATTTATGTAAAAAAATGACAACCAAAAATTTTTCACCAAACCTCCAAATTTTAGGGTTTTTTGTCAAAAATTGGGAAATACCGAAAACACGTTCATTTAGACTTTTTTTGCTCCGTTTTTTTCGCAGACCTTAATTTTAACATGAATTCTATTGATTTATGTAAAAAAATGACAACCCAAAATTTTTCGCCAAAGATCCAATTTTTAGAGTTTTTTGGTCAAAAATTTGGAAATCCCAAAAACACGCTCATTTACACTTTTTTGGTCCGTTTCTTTCGCGGACCTTAATTTAAACATGAATTCTAGTGATTTATGTTAAAAAACGACAACCCTAAATTTTTCTCCAAACCTCCAATTTTTAGGGTATTTTGGTCAAAAATTTGGTAATCCCAAAAACACGCTCATTTAGACTTTTTTTGGTCCGTTTCTTTCACGGACCTTAATTTGAACTTGAATTCTAGTGATTTATTTAAAAAAAGGACAACCCAAAATTTTTCGCCAAACCTCCAATTTTTAGGGTTTTTTGGTCAAAAATTGGGAAATACCAAAAACACGTTCATTTAGACATTTTTTGCTCCGTTTCTTTCCACAGCCTTATTCAACATGAATTCCTAGTATTTATGTAAAAAAAGGACAACCCAAAATTTTTCGCCCAAACCTCCAATTTTTAGGGTTTTTTGGTCAAAAAGTTGGGAAATCCCAAAAACACGCTCATTTAAATTTTTTTTGGTCCGTTTCTTTCGCGGGACCTTAATTTGAACATAATTCTCGTGATTTATGTAAAAACGACAAACCAAAATTTTTCGCCAAACCTCCAAATTTAAGGTTTTTTGGTAAAAACTTGGAAATCCCAAAAACCACGTTCATTTAGACTTTTTTGCTCCGTTTCTTACGCAAACCTTAATTTAAACATGAATTCTAGTGATTTATGTAAAAAAGGACAACCCAAAATTTTTCGCCAAAACCTCCAATTTTTAGGGTTTTTGGTCAAAAGTAGGAAATCCAAAAAACAGGCCATTTAGATTTTTTTGGTCCGTTTCTTTGCGGACCTTAATTTGAACATAAATTCTCGTAATTTATGTAAAAAACAACAACCCAAATATTTCGCCAACCTCCAAATTTTAGGGTTTTTTGGTTAAAAATTGGGAAATACCAAAAACACGTTCATTTAGACTTTTTTGCTCCGTTTCTTCCGCATACCTAATTTGAACATGAATTCTAGTGATTATGTAAAAAGGACAACCCAAATTTTTCGCCAAACCTCCAATTTTAGGGTTTTTTGGTCAAAAGTAGGGAAATGCCCAAAAACACGCTCATTTAGATTTTTTTTGGTCCGTTTCTTTCGCGGACCTTAATTTGAACATAAATTCTCGTAATTTATGTAAAAAAACGACCACCCAAAATTTTTCGCCAAACCTCCAAATTTTAGGGTTTTTTAGTAAAAAACTTGGGAAATCCCAAAAACACTTTCATTTAGACTTTTTTTGCTCCGTTTCTTCCGCAGGCCTTAATTTAAACATGAATTCTAGTGATTTATGTAAAAAAAAGGACAACCCAAAATTTTTCGCCAAACCTCCAATTTTTAGGGTTTTTTGGTCAAAAGTTGGGAAATCCCAAAAACACGCTCATTTAGATTTTTTTTGATCCGTTTTCTTTCGCGGACCTTAATTGAACATAATTCTCGTATCTTTATGTAAAAAAACGACCACACCAAAATTTTTCGCCAAACTCCAAATTTTAGGTTTTTGGTTAAAATTGGGAAATACCAAAAACCACGTTCATTTAGACTTTTTTTTGATCCGTTTCTTCCGCAGACCTTAATTTAAACATGAATTCTAGTGATTTATGTAAAAAAAGGACAACCCAAAATTTTTCGCCAAACCTCCAATTTTTAGGGTTTTTTGGTCAAAAGTAGGGAAATCCCAAAAACACGCTCATTTAGATTTTTTTTTGTCCGTTTCTTTCGCGAACCTTAATTTGAACATATATTCTCGTTATTTAAGTAAAAAAACGACCACACAAAATTTTTCGCCAAACCTCCAAATTTTAGGGTTTTTTAGTAAAAAACTTGGGAAATGCCAAAACCACGTTCATTTTGACTTTTTTTGCTCCGTTTCTTACGCAAACCTTAATTTAAACATGAATTCTAGTGATTTATGTAAAAAAAGGACAACCCAAAATTTTTCGCCAAACCTCCAATTTTTAGGGTTTTTTGGTCAAAAGTAGGGAAATCCCAAAAACAAGGTCATTTAGATTTTTTTTGGTCCGTTTCTTTCGCGGACCTTAATTTGAACATAAATTCTCGTAATTTATGTAAAAAAACAACAACCCAAAATTTTTCGCCAAACCTCCAAATTTTAGGGTTTTTTGGTTAAAAATTGGGAAATACCAAAAACACGTTCATTTAGACTTTTTTTGCTCCGTTTCTTCCGCAGACCTTAATTTAAACATGAATTCTAGTGATTTATGTAAAAAAAGGACAACCCAAAATTTTTCGCCAAACCTCCAATTTTTAGGGTTTTTTGGTCAAAAGTAGGGAAATCCCAAAAACACACTCATTTAGATTTTTTTTTATCCGTTTCTTTCGCGGACATTAATTTGAACATAAATTCTCGTAATTTTTGTAAAAAAACGACCACCCAAAATTTTTCGCCAAACCTCCAAATTTTAGGGTTTATTAGTAAAAAACTTGGGAAATCCCAAAAACACTTTCATTTAGAGTTTTTTTGCTCCGTTTCTTCCGCAGACCTTAATTTAAACATGAATTCTAGTGAATTTATGTAAAAAAGGACAACCCAAAATTTTTCGCCAACCTCCAATTTTTAGGGTTTTTTGGTCAAAAGTTGGGAAATACCAAAAACACGCTCATTTAGATTTTTTTTTATCCGTTTCTTTCGCGGACCTTAATTTGAACATAAATTCTCGTGATTTATGTAAAAAAACAACAACCCAAAATTTTTCGCCAAACCTCCAAATTTTAGGGTTTTTTAGTCAAAAAATTGGGAAATCCCAAAAACCACGTTCATTTAGACTTTTTTTGCTCCGTTTCTTCCGCAGACCTTAATTTAAACATGAATTCTAGTGATTTATGTAAAAAAAGGACAACCCAAAATTTTTCGCCAAACCTCCAATTTTAGGGTTTTTTGGTCAAAAGTAGGGAAATCCCAAAAACACGCTCATTTAGATTTTTTTTGGTCCGTTTCTTTCGCGGACCTTAATTTGAACATAATTTCTCGTAATTTATGTAAAAAAACGACCACCCAAAATTTTTCGCCAAACCTCCAAATTTTAGGGTTTTTTAATAAAAAACTTGGGAAATCCCAAAAACACGTTCATTTAGACTTTTTTGCTCCGTTTCTTCCGCAGGCCTTAATTTAAACATGAATTCTAGTGATTTATGTAAAAAAAGGACAACCCAAAATTTTTCGCCAAACCTCCAATTTTTAGGGTTTTTTGGTCAAAAGTAGGGAAATCCCAAAAACACGCTCATTTAGATTTTTTTTTGTCCGTTTCTTTCGCGAACCTTAATTTGAACATATATTCTCGTTATTTAAGTAAAAAAACGACCACACAAAATTTTTCGCCAAACCTCCAAATTCTAAGGTTTTTTGGTCAAAAATTGGGAAATACCAAATCCACGTTCATTTAGACTTTTTTTGCTCCGTTTCTTCCGCAGACCTTAATTTAAACATGAATTCTAGTGATTTATGTAAAAAAAGGACAACCCAAAATTTTTCGCAAAACCTCCAATTTTTAGGGTTTTTTGGTCAAAAGTTGGGAAATGCCAAAAACACGCTCATTTAAATTTTTTGGTCCGTTTCTTTCGCGGACCTTAATTTGAGACATAAATTCTCGTGATTTATGTAAACAAACGACAACCCAAAATTTTTAGCCAAACCTCCAAATTTTAGGGTTTTTTAATTAAAAACATGGGAAATCCCAAAACCACGTTCATTTAGACTTTTTTGCTCCGTTTCTTCCGCAGGCCTTAATTTAAACATGAATTCTAGTGATTTATGTAAAAAAAGGACAACCCAAAATTTTTCGCCAAACCTCCAATTTTTAGGGTTTTTTGGTCAAAAGTAGGGAAATCCCAAAAACACGCTCATTTAGATTTTTTTTGGTCTGTTTCTTTCACGGACCTTAATTTGAACATGAATTCTAGTGATTTATGTTAAAAAACGACAACCCTAAATTTTCGCCAAACCTCCAATTTTAGGGTTATTTGGTCAAAAATTGGGAAATGCCAAAAACACGTTCATTTAGACTTTTTTTTCTCCGTTTCTTTTGCAGAACTTAATTTAAACATGAATTCTAAAGATTTATGTAAAAATACGACAACCCAAAACTTTTCGCCAAAGATCCAATTTTTAGGGTTTTTTGGTAAAAAATTTGGAAATCCCAAAAACACGCTCATTTAGGGTTCAGGTCCGTTTCTTTCGCGGACCTTAATTTGAAAATGAATTCTAGTTATTTATTTAAAAAAAGGACAACCCAAAATTTTTCGCCAAATCTCCAATTTTTAGGGTTTTTTGGTCAAATATTGGGAAATACCAAAAACACGTTCATTTAGACTTTTTTTGCTCCGTTTCTTCCGCAGACCTTAATTTAAACATGAATTCTAGTGATTTATGTAAAAAAAGGACAACCCAAAATTTTTCGCAAAACCTCCAATTTTTAGGGTTTTTTGGTCAAAAGTAGGGAAATCCCAAAAACACGCTCATTTAGATTTTTTTGGTCCGTTTCTTTCGCGAACCTTAATTTGAACATAAATTCTCATCATTTATGTAAAAAAACGACCACACAAAATTTTTCGCCAAACCTCCAAATTTTAAGGTTTTTTGGTCAAAAATTGGGAAATACCAAATCCACGTTCATTTAGACTTTTTTTGCTCCGTTTCTTCCACAGACCTTAATTTAAACATGAATTCTAGTGATTTATGTAAAAAAAGGACAACCCAAAATTTTTCGCAAAACCTCCAATTTTTAGGGTTTTTTGGTCAAAAGTTGGGAAATGCCAAAAACACGCTCATTTTAATTTTTTTGGTCCGTTTCTTTCGCGGACCTTAATTTGAACATAAATTCTCGTGATTTATGTAAACAAACGACAACCCAAAATTTTTCGCCAAACCTCCAAATTTTAGGGTTTTTTAGTAAAAAACTTGGGAAATCCCAAAAACACGTTCATTTAGACTTTTTTGCTCCGTTTCTTACGCAAACCTTAATTTAAACATGAATTCTAGTGATTTATGTAAAAAAGGACAACCCAAAATTTTTCGCCAAACCTCCAATTTTTAGGGTTTTTTGGTCAAAAGTAGGGAAATCCCAAAAACAGGCGCATTTAGATTTTTTTTGGTCCGTTTCTTTCGCGGACCTTAATTTGAACATAAATTCTCGTAATTTATGTAAAAAAACAACAACCCAAAATTTTTCGCCAAACCTCCAAATTTTAGGGTTTTTTGGTTAAAAATTGGGAAATACCAAAAACACGTTCATTTAGACTTTTTTTGCTCCGTTTCTTCCGCAGACCTTAATTTAAACATGAATTCTAGTGATTTATGTAAAAAAAGGACAACCCAAAATTTTTCGCCAAACCTCCAATTTTTAGGGTTTTTTGGTCAAAAGTAGGGAAATCCCAAAAACACGCTCATTTAGATTTTTTTTTGTCCGTTTCTTTCGCGAACCTTAATTTGAACATAAATTCTCGATCATTTATGTAAAAAAACGACCACACAAAATTTTTCGCCAAACCTCCAAATTTTAAGGTTTTTTGGTTAAAAATTGGGAAATACCAAAACCACGTTCATTTAGACTTTTTTTGCTCCGTTTCTTCCACAGACCTTAATTTAAACATGAATTCTAGTGATTTATGTAAAAAAAGGACAACCCAAAATTTTTCGCCAAACCTCCAATTTTTAGGGTTTTTTGGTCAAAAGTTGGGAAATCCAAAAACACGCTCATTTAGATTTTTTTTGGTCCGTTTCTTTCGCGGACCTTAATTTGAACATAAATTCTCGTGATTTATGTAAAAAACAACAACCCAAAATTTTCGCCAAACCTCAAATTTAGGGTTTTTTTGGTAAAAAATTGGGAAATACCAAAAACACGTTCATTTAGATTTTCTTTGCTCCGTTTCTTTCGCAGACCTTAATTTAAACATGAATTCTATTGATTTATGTAAAAAAACGAGAACCCAAAATTTTTCGCCAAAGATCCAATTTTTAGGGTTTTTTGGTCAAAAATTTGGAAATCCCAAAAACAAGCTCATTTAGACTTTTTTTGGTCCGTTTCTTTCGCGGACCTTAATTTGAACATGAATTCTAGTGATTTATTTAAAAAAATGGACAACCAAAAATTTTTCGCCAAAACTCCAATTTTTAGGGTTTTTTGGTCAAAAATTGGGAAATACCAAAAACACGTTCATTTAGACATTCTTTGCTCCGTTTCTTTTGCAGACCTTAATTTAAACATGAATTCTAGTGATTTATGTAAAAAAACGACAACCCTAAATTTTTCTCCAAACCTCCAATTTTTAGGGTATTTTGGTCAAAAATTGGAAATACCAAAAACACGTTCATTTAGACTTTTTTTGCTCCGTTTCTTCCGCAGACCTTAATTTAAACATGAATTCTAGTGATTTATGTAAAAAAAGGACAACCCAAAATTTTTCGCCAAACCTCCAATTTTTAGGGTTTTTTGGTCAAAAGTAGGGAAATCCCAAAAACACGCTCATTTAGATTTTTTTTGGTCCGTTTCTTTCGCGGACCTTAATTTGAACATAAATTCTCGTGATTTATGTAAAAAAACGACCACCCAAAATTTTTCGCCAAACCTCCAAATTTTAGGGTTTTTAGTAAAAAATTGGGAAATACCAAAAACACGTTCATTTAGACTTTTTTGTTCCGTTTCTTCCGCAGACCTTAATTTAAACATGAATTCTAGTGATTTATGTAAAAAAGGACAACCCAAAATTTTTCGCCAAACCTCCAATTTTTAGGGTTTTTTGGTCAAAAGTTGGGAAATGCCAAAAACACGCTCATTTAGATTTTTTTTGATCCGTTTCTTTCGCGGACCTTAATTTGAACATAAATTCTCGTGATTTATGTAAAAAAACGACAACCCAAAATTTTTCGCCAAACCTCCAAATTTTAGGGTTTTTGGTCAAAAATTGGGAAATACCAAAACACGTTCATTTAGACTTTTTTTGCTCCGTTTCTTCCGCAGACCTTAATTTAAACATGAATTCTAGTGATTTATGTAAAAAAAGGACAACCCAAAATTTTTCGCCAAACCTCCAATTTTTAGGGTTTTTTGGTCAAAAGTAGGGAAATCCCAAAAACACGCTCATTTAGATTTTTTTTGTCCGTTTCTTTCGCGGAACCTTAATTTGAACATAAATTCTCGTAATTTATGTAAAAAAACGACCACCCAAAATTTTTCGCCAAACCTCCAAATTTTAGGGTTTTTTAATAAAAAACTTGGGAAATCCCAAAAACACGTTCATTTAGACTTTTTTTGCTCCGTTTCTTCCGCAGGCCTTAATTTAAACATGAATTCTAGTGATTTATGTAAAAAAGGACAACCCAAAATTTTTCGCCAAACCTCCAATTTTTAGGGTTTTTTGGTCAAAAGTAGGGAAATCCCAAAAACACGCTCATTTAGATTTTTTTTGTCCGTTTCTTTCGCGAACCTTAATTTGAACATATATTCTCGTTATTTATGTAAAAAAACGACCACACAAAATTTTTCGCCAAACCTCCAAATTCTAAGGTTTTTTGGTCAAAAATTGGGAAATACCAAATCCACGTTCATTTAAACTTTTTTTGCTCCGTTTCTTCCGCAGACCTTAATTTAAACATGAATTCTAGTGATTTATGTAAAAAAAGGACAACCCAAAATTTTTCGCAAAACCTCCAATTTTTAGGGTTTTTTGGTCAAAAGTTGGGAAATGCCAAAAACACGCTCATTTAAATTTTTTTGGTCCGTTTCTTTCGCGGACCTTAATTTGAACATAAATTCTCGTGATTTATGTAAACAAACGACAACCCAAAATTTTTAGCCAAACCTCCAAATTTTAGGGTTTTTTAATAAAAAACTTGGAAAATCCCAAAAACACGTTCATTTAGACTTTTTTTGCTCCGTTTCTTCCGCAGGCCTTAATTTAAACATGAATTCTAGTGATTTATGTAAAAAAAGGACAACCCAAAATTTTTCGCCAAACCTCCAATTTTTAGGGTTTTTTGGTCAAAAGTAGGGAAATCCCAAAAACACGCTCATTTAGATTTTTTTTTGTCCGTTTCTTTCGCGAACCTTAATTTGAACATATATTCTCGTTATTTATGTAAAAAAACGACCACACAAAATTTTTCGCCAATCCTCCAAATTTTAGGGTTTTTTGGTCAAAAATTGGGAAATACCAAATCCACGTTCATTTAGACTTTTTTTGCTCCGTTTCTTCCACAGACCTTAATTTAAACATGAATTCTAGTAATTTATGTAAAAAAAGGACAACCCAAAATTTTTCGCAAAACCTCCAATTTTTAGGGTTTTTTGGTCAAAAGTTGGGAAATGCCAAAAACACGCTCATTTAAATTTTTTTGGTCCGTTTCTTTCGCGGACCTTAATTTGAACATAAATTCTCGTGATTTATGTAAACAAACGACAACCCAAAATTTTTCGCCAAACCTCCAAATTTTAGGGTTTTTTAGTAAAAAACTTGGGAAATCCCAAAAACACGTTCATTTAGACTTTTTTGCTCCGTTTCTTACGCAAACCTTAATTTAAACATGAATTCTAGTGATTTATGTAAAAAAGGACAACCCAAAATTTTTCGCCAAACCTCCAATTTTTAGGGTGTTTTGGTCAAAAGTAGGGAAATCCCAAAAACAGGCGCATTTAGATTTTTTTTGGTCCGTTTCTTTTGCGGACCTTAATTTGAACATAAATTCTCGTAATTTATGTAAAAAAACAACAACCCAAAATTTTTCGCCAAACCTCCAAATTTTAGGGTTTTTTGGTTAAAAATTGGGAAATACCAAAAACACGTTCATTTAGACTTTTTTTGCTCCGTTTCTTCCGCATACCTTAATTTGAACATGAATTCTAGTATGTAAAAAAAGGGCACCCAAAATTTTTCGCCAAAACTCCATTTTTTAGGGTTTTTTTGGTCACAAGTTGGGAATCCCAAAAATACGCTCATTTAGCATTTTTTGGTCCGTTTCTTTTCGCGGACCTTAATTTGGACCTAAATTTCTCGTGATTTTATGTAAAAAACGACACACCCCAAAATTTTTCGCCAACCTCCAAATTTTAGGGTTTTTTTAGTAAAAAACTTGGAAATCCCCAAAAACACTTTCATTTAGACTTTTTTTGCTGCCGTTTCTTTCCCGCCAGGCCTTAATTTTAAACATGAATTCTAGTGATTTAATGTAAAAAGAAGGACAACCCAAAATTTTTCGCCAAACCTCCTAATTTTTTAGGGTTTTTTGGTGAAAAGTTGGGAAATCCCAAAAACCACGCTCATATTAGATTTTTTTTGGTCCGTCCTTCACCATTCGCCGAACCTTAATTTGAACATAATTCTCGTGATTTATGTAAAAAACGACCACACCAAAATTTTTCGCCAAACCTCCAAATTTTAGGGTTTTTTGGTCAAAAACTTGGGAAATACCAAAACCACGTTCATTTTAGACTTTTTTTTGCTCCGTTTTCTTCGCACAGACCTTAAATTTAAACATGAATTCTAGTGATTTATGTAAAAAAGGACCAACCCAAAAATTTTTCGCCAAACCTCTCAATTTTTAGGGTTTTTTGGTCAAAAGTTGGGAAATCCAAAACACGCTCATTTAGATTTTTTTTGGTCCGTTTCTTTCGCGGACTTAATTTGAACATAAATTCTCGGAATTTATGTAAACAAACGACAACCCAAAATTTTTCGCCAAACCTCCAAATTTTAGGGTTTTTTAGTAAAAAACTTGGGAAATCCAAAAACACGTTCATTTAGACTTTTTGCTCCGTTTCTTCCGCAGACCTTAATTTAAACATGAATTCTTAGTGATTTATGTAAAAAAGGACAACCCAAAATTTTCGCCAAACCTCCAATTTTTAGGGTTTTTTGGTCAAAAGTAGGGAAATCCCAAAAACACGCCATTTAGATTTTTTTTGGTCCGTTTCTTTCGCGGACATTAATTTGAACATAAATTCTCGTAATTTTGTAAAAAAACCGACCACCCAAAATTTTTCGCCAAACCTCCAAATTTTAGGGGTTTATTATAAAAAACTTGGGAAAATCCAAAAAACCACTTTCATTAGACTTTTTTTTGCTGCCGTTTTCTTCCGCAGGACCTTAATTTAAACATGAATTCTAGTGATTTATATATATAAAAAAAGGACAACCCAAAAATTTTTTCGCCAAACCTCCAATTTTAGGGTTTTTTGGTCAAAAGTTGGGAAAATCCCAAAAACACCTCATTTAGATTTTTTTGATCCGTTTCTTTCGCGGACCTTAATTTGAACATAAATTCTCGTATTTATGTAAAAAAAACAACACGCCAAATTTTTCGCCAAACCTCCAAATTTTAGGGTTTTTTGGTCAAAAAATTGGGAAATACCAAAAACAAGCCTATTTAGACTTTTTTGGTCCGTTTCTTTCGCAGACCATAATTTGAAAATGAATTCTAGTTATTTATTTAAAAAAGGGACAACCCAAAATTTTTCGCCAATTCTCCAATTTTTAGGGTTTTTTGGTCAAATATTGGGAAATACCAAAAACACGTTCATTTAGACTTTTTTAGGTCCGTTTCTATCGCGGACCTTATGTTGAACATGAATTCTAGTGATTTATGTAAAAAAATGACAACAAAAATTTTTCGCCAAACCTCCAAATTTTAGGGTTTTTTTGTCAAAAATTGGGAAATACCGAAAACACGTTCATTTAGACTTTTTTTGCTCCGTTTTTTTCGCAGACCTTAATTTTAACATGAATTCTATTGATTTATGTAAAAAAACGACAACCCAAAATTTTTCGCCACAGATCCAATTTTTAGAGTTTTTTGGTCAAAAATTTGGAAATCCCAAAAACACGCTCATTTACACTTTTTTTGTCCGTTTCTTTCGCGGACCTTAATTTAAACATGAATTCTAGTGATTTATGTTAAAAAACGACAACCCTAAATTTTTCTCCAAACCTCCAATTTTTAGGGTATTTTGGTCAAAAATTTGGTAATCCCAAAAACACGCTCATTTAGACTTTTTTTGGTCCGTTTCTTTCGCGGACCTTAATTTGAACATGAATTCTAGTGATTTATTTAAAAAAAGGACAACCCTAAATTTTTCTCCAAACCTCCAATTTTTAGGGTTTTTCGTTTAAAAATTGGGAAATACCAAAAACACGTTCATCTAGACATTTTTTGCTCCGTTTCTTTCGCAGACCTTAATTTAAACATGAATTCTAGTGATTTATGTAAAAAAAGGACAACCCAAAATTTTTCGCCAAACCTCCAATTTTTAGGGTTTTTTGGTCAAAAGTTGGGAAATCCCAAAAACACGTTCATTTAGATTTTTTTTGGTCTGTTTCTTTCACGGACCTTAATTTGAACATGAATTCTAGTGATTTATGTTAAAAACGACCACCCAAAATTTTTCGCCAAATCCTCCAAATTTTAGGTTTTTGGTCAAACAATTGGGAAATACCAAAACACGTTCATTTAGACTTTTTTTGCTCCGTTTCTTCCCAGACCTTAATTTAAACATGAATTCTAGTGATTATGTAAAAAAAGGACAACCCAAAATTTTTCGCCAAACCTCCAATTTTTAGGGTTTTTTTGTCAAAAGTTGGGAAATGCCAAAAACACGCTCATTTAAATTTTTTGGTCCGTTTCTTTCGCGGACCTTAATTTGAACATAAATTCTCGTGATTTAATGTAAACAAACGACAACCCAAAATTTTTCGCCAACCTCCAAATTTTTAGGGTTTTTTGGTCAAGAACTTGGGAAATCACCAAAACACGTTCATTTAGACTTTTTTTTGCTCCGTTTCTTCGCAGACCTTAATTTAAACATGAATTCTAGTGATTTATGTAAAAAAGGACAACCCAAAATTTTTCGCCAACCCCGCCAATTTTTAGGGTTTTTTGTCAAAAATTGGGAAATACCGAAAACACGTTCATTTAGACTTTTTTTTGCTCCGTTTTTTTCGCAGACCTTAATATTAACATGAATTCTATTGATTTATGTAAAAAAACAACCCAAAATTTTTCGCCAAAGATCCAATTTTTAGGGTTTTTTGGTCAAAAATTTCGAAATCCCGAAAACACGCTCATTTACACTTTTTTGGTCCGTTTCTTTCGCGGACCTTAATTTAAACATGAATTCTAGTGATTTATGTAAAAAAACGACAACCCTAAATTTTTCTCCAAACCTCCATTTTTTAGGGTATTTTGGTCAAAATTTTGGTAATCCCAAAAACACGCTCATTTAGACTTTTTTTGGTCCGTTTCTTTCGCGGACCTTAATTTGAACATGAATTCTAGTGATTTATTTAAAAAAAGGACAACCCAAAATTTTTCGCCAAACCTCAAATTTTTAGGGTTTTTTGCTCAAAAATTTGGTAATCCCATAAACACGTTCATTTAGACATTTTTTGCTCCGTTTCTTTCGCAGACCTTAATTTAAACATGAATTCTAGTGATTTATGTAAAAAAAGGACAACCAAAAATTTTTCGCCAAACCTCCAATTTTTAGGGTTTTTTGGTCAAAAGTTGGGAAATCCCAAAAAGACGTTCATTTAGATTTTTTTTGGTATGTTTCTTTCGCAGACATTAATTTGAACATGAATTCTAGTGATTTATGTTAAAAAATGACAACCCAAAATTTTCGCCAAACCTCCAATTTTAGGGTTTTTTGGTCAAAAATTGGGAAATGCCAAAAACACGTTCATTTAGACTTTTTTGGCTCCGTTTCATTTGCAGACCTTAATTTAAACATGAATTCTAGTGATTTATGTAAAAAAACGACAACCAAAAATTTTTCTCCAAACCTCCAATTTTTAGGGTATTTCGGTCAAAAATTTGGTAATCTCAAAAACACGCTCATTTAGACTTTTTTTGGTCCGTTTCTTTCGCGGACCTTAATTTGAACATAAATTCTCGTATTTATGTAAAAAAACGACAACCCAAAATTTTTCGCCAAACCTCCAAATTTTAGGGTTTTTGGTAAAAATTGGGAAATACCAAAAACAACGTTCATTTAGACTTTTTTTTGCTCCGTTTCTTCCGCAGACCTTAATTTAAACATGAATTCTAGTGATTTATGTAAAAAAGGACAACCCAAAATTTTCGCCAAACCTCCAATTTTTAGGGTTTTTTGGTCAAAAGTAGGGAAATCCCAAAACACGCTCATTTAGATTTTTTTTTGGTCCGTTTCTTTCGCGGACCTTAATTTGAACATAATTCTCGAATTTTATGTAAAAAAACGACAACCCAAATTTTCGCCAACCTCAAATTTTAGGGTTTTTTTAGGTAAAAAACTTGGGAAATTCCCAAAAACACGTTTCATTTAGACTTTTTTTGCTCCGTTCTTTCGCAGACCTTAATTTAAACATGAATTCTAGTGATTTATGTAAAAAAAGGACAACCCAAAATTTTTCGCCAAACCTCCAATTTTTAGGGTTTTTTGGTCAAAAGTTGGGAAATCCCAAAACACGCTCATTTAGATTTTTTTTGTCCGTTTCTTTCGCGGACCTTAATTTGAACATAAATTCTCGTATTTATGTAAAAAAACGACACACCCAAAAATTTTTCGCCAAACCTCCAAATTTTAGGGTTTTTTTGGTCAAAAGATTGGGAATAACCCAAAACCACGTTTCATTTAGACTTTTTTGCTCCGTTTTCTTCCACAGACCTTAATTTAAACATGAATTCTAGTGATTATGTAAAAAAGGACAACCCAAAAATTTTTCGCCAAACCTCCAATTTAGGGTTTTTTTGGTCAAAAGTTGGGAAATCCAAAAACACGCTCAATTTAGATTTTTTTGATCCGTTTCTTTCGCGGACCTTAATTTGACATAAATTCTCGTAAATTTATGTAAAAAACAACAACCCAAAATTTTTCGCCAAACTCCAAATTTTAGGGTTTTCGTTAAAAAATTGGGAAATACCGAAAAACACGTTCATTTAGACTTTTTTTGCTGCCGTTTCTTCCGCAGACCTTATTTAAACATGTATTCGGTAGTGGATTTATGTAAAAAAAGGACAACCCAAAATTTTTCGCCAAACCTCCAATTTTTAGGGTTTTTGGTCAAAAGTAGGAATCCCAAAAACAGCGCTCATTTAGATTTTTTTTGTCCGTTTCTTTCGCGGACCTTAATTTGAACATAAATTCTCGTATTTATGTAAAAAAAACGACCACCCACAAATTTTCGCCAAACCTCCAAATTTTAGGGTTTTTTAGTAAAAAACTTGGGAAATACCAAAAACACGTTTCATTTGACTTTTTTTGCTCCGTTTCTTCCGCAAACCTTAATTTAAACATGAATTCTAGTGATTTATAGTAAAAAAAGGACAACCCAAAATTTTTTTCGCTCAAACCTCCAATTTTTAGGGTTTTTTTGTCAAAAATTGGGAAATACCGAAAACACGTTCATTTAGATTTTTTTTGTCTGTTTCTTTCGCAGAGCTTAATTTGAACATTAATTCTAGTGATTTATGTAAAAAAACGACAACCCTAAATTTTCGCCAAACGTCCAATTTTAGGGTTATTTGGTCAAAAATTGGGAAATACCAAAAACACGTTCATTTAGACATTTTTTGCTCCGTTTCTTTCGCAGACCTTAATTTAAACATGAATTCTAGTGATTTATTTAAAAAAAGGACAACCCAAAATTTTTCGCCAAACCTCCAATTTTTAGGGTTTTTTGGTCAAAAGTTGGGAAATCCCAAAAACACGCTCATTTAGATTTTTTTTGGTCTCTTTCTTTCGCAGACCTTAATTTAAACATGAATTCTAGTGATTTATTTAAAAAAAAGGACAACCCAAAATTTTTCGCCAAACCTCCAATTTTTAGGGTTTTTTGGTCAAAAGTTGGGAAATCCCAAAAACACGTTCATTTAGATTTTTTTTGGTCTGTTTCTTTCGCAGACCTTAATTTGAACATGAATTCTAGTGATTTATGTAAAAAAACGACAACCCTAAATTTTTCTCCAAACCTCCAATTTTTAGGGTATTTCGGTCAATAATTTGGTAATTCCAAAAACACGCTCATTTAGACTTTTTTTGGTCCGTTTCTTTCGCGGACCTTAATTTGAACATGAATTGAAGTGATTTATTTAAAAAAAAGGACAACCCAAAATTTTTCGCCAAACCTCAAATTTTTAGGGTTTTTTGGTCAAAAATTGGGAAATACCAAAAACACTTTCATTTAGACTTTTTTTGCTCCGTTTATTTTGCAGACCTTAATTTGAACATGAATTCTAGTGATTTATGTAAAAAAACGACAACCCTAAATTTTTCGTCAAACCTACAATTTTTAGAGTTTTTTGGTCAAAAATTTGGTAATCCCATTAACACGCTCATTTGGACTTTTTTTGGTCCGTTTATTTCGCGTACCTTAATTTGAACATGAATTCTAGTGATTTATTTAAAAAAAGGACAACCCAAAATTTTTCACCAAACCTTCAATTTTTAGGGTTTTTTGGTCAAAAATTGGGAAATTCGAAAAACAAGTTCATTTAGACATTTTTTGCTCCGTTTCTTTCGCAGACATTAATTTAAAAATGAATTCCAGTGATTTATGTAAAAAAAGGACAACCCAAAACTTTTCGCCAAACCTCCAATTTTTAGTGTTTTTTGGTCAAAAGTTGGGAAATCCCAAAAACACGCTCATTTAGATTTTTTTTTGTCTGTTTCTTTCGCGGACTTTAAATTGAACATGAATTCTAGTGATTTATGTAAAAAAATGACAACCAAAAATTTTTCGCCAAACCTCCAATTTTAGGGTTTTTTGGTCAAAAATTGGGAAATACCAAAAACACGTTCATTTAGATTTTCTTTGCTCCGTTTCTTTCGCAGACCTTAATTTAAACATGAATTCTAGTGATTTAAGTAAAAAAAGGACAACCCAAAACTTTTCGCCAAAGATCCAATTTTTAGGGTTTTTTGGTCAAAAATTTGGAAATCCCAAAAACAAGCTCATTTAGACTTTTTTGGTCCGTTTCTTTCGCGGACCTTAATTTGAACATGAATTCTAGTGATTTATGTAAAAAAATGACAACCAAAAATTTTTCGCCAAACCTCCAATTTTAGGGTTTTTTGGTCAAAAATTGGGAAATACCAAAAACACGTTCATTTAGACTTTCTTTGCTCCGTTTCTTTTGCAGACCTTAATTTAAACATGAATTCTAGTGATTTATGTAAAAAAACGACAACCCTAAATTTTTCTCCAAACCTTCAATTTTTAGACTTTTCGCCAAACCTCCAATTTTTAGTGTTTTTTGGTCAAAAGTTGGGAAATCCCAAAAACAAGCTCATTTAGATTTTTTTTGTCTGTTTCTTTCGCGGACTTTAAATTGAACATGAATTCTAGTGATTTATGTAAAAAAATGACAACCAAAAATTTTTCGCCAAACCTCCAATTTTAGGGTTTTTTGGTAAAAAATTGGGAAATACCAAAAACACGTTCATTTAGATTTTCTTTGCTCCGTTTCTTTCGCAGACCTTAATTTAAACATGAATTCTAGTGATTTAAGTAAAAAAAGGACAACCCAAAACTTTTCGCCAAAGATCCAATTTTTAGGGTTTTTTGGTCAAAAATTTGGAAATCCCAAAAACAAGCTCATTTAGACTTTTTTGGTCCGTTTCTTTCGCGGACCTTAATTTGAAAATGAATTCTAGTTATTTATTTAAAAAAAGGACAACCCAAAATTTTTCGCCAAATCTCCAATTTTTAGGGTTTTTTGGTCAAATATTGGGAAATACCAAAAACACGTTCATTTAGACTTTTTTTGGTCCGTTTCTTTCGCGGACCTTATGTTGAACATGAATTCTAGTGATTTATGGAAAAAACTGACAACCAAAAATTTTTCGCCAAACCTCCAAATTTTAGGGTTTTTTTGTCAAAAATTGGGAAATACCGAAAACACGTTCATTTAGACTTTTTTTTGCTCCGTTTTTTTCGCAGACCTTAATTTTAACATGAATTCTATTGATTTATGTAAAAACGACACACCAAAATTTTTCGCCAAACCTCCAAATTTTAGGGTTTTTTAATAAACAACTTGGAAATCCCAAAACACGTTCATTTTAGACTTTTTTGCTCCGTTTCTTCCGCAGGCCTTAATTTAAACATGAATTCTAGTGATTTATGTAAAAAAGGACAACCCAAAATTTTTCGCAAACCTCCAATTTTTAGGGTTTTTTGGTCAAAAGTAGGGAAATCCCAAAAACACGCTCATTTAGATTTTTTTTTGTCCGTTTCTTCGCGAACCTTAATTTGAACATATATTCGTCGTATTTATGGTAAAAAAACGACCAACACAAATATTTTCGCCAACCTCCAATTTTAGCGGTTTTTTGGTCAAAAATTGGGAAATACCAAATCCACGTTCATTTAAGACTTTTTTTGCTCCGTTTCTTTCCGGCAGAACCTTAATTTAACATGAATTCTAGTGATTTATGTAAAAAAGGACAACCAAAATTTTTTCGCAAAACCTCCAATTTTTAGGGTTTTTTGGTCAAAAGTTGGGAAATGCCAAAAACACGCTCATTTAAATTTTTTTGGTGCCGTTTCTTTCGGCGGACCTTAATTTGAACATAAATCTCGTGATTTATGTAAACAAACGACAACCCAAAATTTTTCGCCAAACCTCCAAATTTTAGGGTTTTTAATTAAAAACTTGGGGAAATCCCAAAAACACGTTCATTTAGACTTTTTTTGCTCCGTTTCTTCCGCAGGCCATTATTTAAACCATGAATTCTAGTGATTTATGTAAAAAAGGACAACCCAAAATTTTTCGCCAAACCTTCCAATTTTTAGGGTGTTCTTTGGTCAAAAGTAGGGAAATCCCAAAAACACGCCATTTAGATTTTTTTTGTCCGTTTCTTTCGCGAACCTTAATTTGAACATATATTCTCGTATTTATGTAAAAAAACGAACCACACAAATTTTTCGCCAACTCCAAATTCTAAGGTTTTTTTGGTCAAAAATTGGGAAATACCAAATCCACGTTCATTTAGACTTTTTTTTGCTCCTTATTCTCCGCATGACCTTAATTTTGAACATGAATTCGAGTGATTTATGTAAAAAAGGACAACCCAAAATTTTTTCGCCAAAACCTTCCAATTTTTAGGGTTTTTGGTCAAAAGTTGGGAAATGCCCAAAAACACGCTCAATTTAGATTTTTTTTGCTCCGTTTTTTCGCGCGACCCTTCATTTGAAACATAAACTTCCTCGTAATTTATGTAAAAAAAACGAAACAACCCAAAATTTTTCCGCTCAAGACCTTCCAAATTTAGGGTTTTTTTAGTTAAAAAATTGGGAAATCCCAAAAACAGCTTTCATTTAGCTTTTTTGATCCGTTTCTTTCCCGCAGGCCTTGAATTTAAACATGGAATTCTAGTGCCTTTTATGTAAAAAAAAGGACAACCCAAAAATTTTTTGCGCAAACCTCCCACATTTTAGGGTTTTTTGGTCAAAAGTGAGGGAAATCCCAAAAACACGCTCATTTAGATTTTTTTTGTCTGTTTCTTTCGCGGACTTTAAATTGAACATGAATTCTAGTGATTTATGTAAAAAATGACAACCAAAATTTTTCGCCAAACCTCCAATTTTAGGGTTTTTTGGTAAAAATTGGGAAATACCAAAAACACGTTCATTTAGATTTTCTTTGCTCCGTTTCTTTCGCAGACCTTAATTTAAACATGAATTCTAGTGATTTAAGTAAAAAAAGGACAACCCAAAACTTTTCGCCAAAGATCCAATTTTTAGGGTTTTTTGGTCAAAAATTTGGAAATCCCAAAAACAAGCTCATTTAGACTTTTTTGGTCCGTTTCTTTCGCGGACCTTAATTTGAAAATGAATTCTAGTTATTTATTTAAAAAAAGGACAACCCAAAATTTTTCGCCAAATCTCCAATTTTTAGGGTTTTTTGGTCAAATATTGGGAAATACCAAAAACACGTTCATTTAGACTTTTTTTGGTCCGTTTCTTTCGCGGACCTTATGTTGAACATGAATTCTAGTGATTTATGGAAAAACTGACAACCAAAATTTTTCGCCAAACCTCCAAATTTTAGGGTTTTTTTGTCAAAAATGGGAAATACCGAAACACGTTCATTTAGACTTTTTTTTTGCTCCGTTTTTTCGCAGACCTTAATTTTAACATGAATTCTATTGATTTATGTAAAAAAAACGACAACCCAAAATTTTTCGCCAAAGATCCAATTTTTAGGGTTTTTTGGTCAAAAATTTGGAAATCCCAAAAACACGCTCATTTACACTTTTTTGGTCCGTTTCTTTCGCGGACCTTAATTTAAACATGAATTCTATTGATTTATGTAAAAAAACGACAACCCTAAATTTTTCTCCAAACCTCCAATTTTTAGGGTATTTTGGTCAAAAATTTGGTAATCCCAAAAACACGCTCATTTAGACTTTTTTTGGTCCGTTTCTTTCGCGGACCTTAATTTGAACATGAATTCAAGTGATTTATTTAAAAAAAAGGACAACCCAAAATTTTTCGCCAAACCTCAAATTTTAGGGTTTTTTGGTCAAAAATTGGGAAATACCAAAAACACTTTCATTTAGACTTTTTTTGCTCCGTTTATTTTGCAGACCTTAATTTGAACATGAATTCTAGTGATTTATGTAAAAAAACGACAACCCTAAATTTTTCGTCAAACCTACAATTTTTAGAGTTTTTTGGTCAAAAATTTGGTAATCCCATAAACACGCTCATTTGGACTTTTTTTGGTCCGTTTATTTCGCGTACCTTAATTTGAACATGAATTCTAGTGATTTATTTAAAAAAAGGACAACCCAAAATTTTTCACCAAACCTTCAATTTTTAGGGTTTTTTGGTCAAAAATTGGGAAATTCGAAAAACAAGTTCATTTAGACATTTTTTGCTCCGTTTCTTTCGCAGACATTAATTTAAAATGAATTCCAGTGATTTATGTAAAAAAGGACAACCCAAAATCTTTCGGCCAAACCTCCAATTATTTAGGTTTTGGTCAAAGTAGGGAAATCCCAAAAACACGCTCATTTAGATTTTTTTTGTCCGTTTCTTTCGCGGACCTTAATTTGAACATAAATTCTCGTATTTATGTAAAAAAACAACAACCACAAAATTTTCGCCAAACCTCCAAATTTTAGGGTTTTTTGGTCAAAAATTGGGAAATACCAAAACCACGTTCATTTAGACTTTTTTTTGCCTCGCGTTTCTTCCGCAGACCTTAATTTAAACATGAATTCTAGTGATTTATGTAAAAAAGGACAACCCAAAATTTTTCGCCAAACCTCCAATTTTTAGGTTTTTTGGTCAAAAGTAGGGAAATCCCAAAAACACGGCTCATTTAGATTTTTTTTGGTCCGTTTCTTTCCGCGACCTTAATTTGAACATAAATTCTCGTAATTTATGTAAAAAACGACCACCCAAAATTTTTCGCCAAACCTCCAAATTTTAGGGTTTTTTAATAAAAAACTTGGGAAATCCCAAAAACACGTTCATTTAGACTTTTTTTGCTCCGTTTCTTCCGCAGACCTTAATTCTAAACATTGAATTCTAGTGATTTATGTAAAAAAAGGACAACCCAAAATTTTTCGCCAAACCTCCAATTTTTAGGGTTTTTTGGTCAAAGAGTTGGGAAATCCCAAAACACCTCATTTAGATTTTTTTTTGATCCGTTTCTTTCGCGGACCTTAATTTGAACATAATTCTCGTGATTTATGTAAAAAAACGAACCCACCAAAATTTTTCGCCAAACCTCCAAATTTTAGGGTTTTTTGGTCAAAACTTGGGAAATCACCAAAACCACGTTCATTTAGACTTTTTTTGCTCCGTTTCTTCCGCAGACCTTAATTTAAACATGAATTCTAGTGATTTATGTAAAAAAGGACAACCCAAAATTTTTCGCACAACCTCAATTTTTAGGGTTTTTTGGTCAAAAGTTGGGAAATCCCAAAAACAAGCTCATTTAGACTTTTTTGGTCCGTTTCTTTCGCGGACCTTAATTTGAAAATGAATTCTAGTTATTTATTTAAAAAAAGGACAACCCAAAATTTTTCGCCAAATCTCCAATTTTAGGGTTTTTGGTCAAATATTGGGAAATACCAAAAACACGTTCATTTAGACTTTTTTGGTCCGTTTCTTTCGCGGACCTTATGTTGAACATGAATTCTAGTGATTTATGGAAAAAACTGACAACCAAAAATTTTTCGCCAAACCTCCAAATTTTAGGGTTTTTTTGTCAAAAATTGGGAAATACCGAAAACACGTTCATTTAGACTTTTTTTTGCTCCGTTTTTTTCGCAGACCTTAATTTTAACATGAATTCTATTGATTTATGTAAAAAAAACGACAACCCAAAATTTTTCGCCAAAGATCCAATTTTTAGGGTTTTTTGGTCAAAAATTTGGAAATCCCAAAAACACGCTCATTTACACTTTTTTGGTCCGTTTCTTTCGCGGACCTTAATTTAAACATGAATTCTATTGATTTATGTAAAAAAACGACAACCCTAAATTTTTCTCCAACCTCCAATTTTTAGGGTATTTTGGTCAAAAATTGGTAATCCCAAAACACGCTCATTTAGACTTTTTTTGGTCCGTTTCTCTCTCTCGGACCTTAATTGAACATGAATTCTAGTGATTTATTTAAAAAAGGACAACCCAAAATTTTTCGCCAAACCTCCAATTTTTAGGGTTTTTTGGTCAAAAATTGGGAAATACCAAAAACACGTTCATTTAGACATTTTTTGCTCCGTTTCTTTCGCAGACCTTAATTTAAACATGAATTATAGTGATTTATGTAAAAAAAGGACAACCCAAAATTTTTCGCCAAACCTCCATTTTTTAGGGTTTTTTGGTCAAAAGTTGGGAAATCCCAAAAACACGTTCATTCAAATTTTTTTTGGTCTGTTTCTTTCGCAGACCTTAATTTGAACATGAATTCTAGTGATTTATGTTAAAAAACGACAACCCTAAATTTTCGCCAAACCTCCAATTTTAGGGTTTTTTGGTCAAAAATTGGGAAATGCCAAAAACACGTTCATTTAGACTTTTTTTCTCCGTTTCATTCATTTGCAGACCTTAATTTAAACATGAATTCTAGTGATTTATGTAAAAAAACGACAACCCTAAATTTTCTCCAAACCTCCAATTTTTAGGGTATTTCGATCAAAAATTTGGTAATCCCAAACACTCTCATTTAGACTTTTTTTGGTCCGTTTCTTTCGCGGACCTTAATTTGAACATGAATTCTAGTGATTTATTTAAAAAAAAGGACAACCCAAAATTTTTCGCCAAACCTCCAATTTTTAGGGTTTTTTGGTCAAAAATTGGGAAATACCAAAAACACTTTCATTTAGACTTTTTTTGCTCCGTTTCTTTTGCAGACCTTAATTTGAACATGAATTCTAGTGATTTATGTAAAAAAACGACAACCCTAAATTTTTCGTCAAACCTACATTTTTAGGGTTTTTTGGTCAAAAGTAGGGAAATCCAAAAACACGCTCATTTAGATTTTTTTTTGTCCGTTTCTTTCGCGAACCTTAATTTGAACATATATTCTCCGTTATTTATGTAAAAAACTGGACGCACACCAAAATTTTTTCAGTCCAAATTCCTACCAAATTTTAAGGGTTTTTTGGTCAAAAATTGGGAAATACCAAATCCACGTTCATTTAGACTTTTTTGTCTCCGTTTCTTCCCCAGACCTTAATTTAAACATGAATTCTAGTGATTTATGTAAAAAAAGGACAACCCAAAAATTTTTCCGCAAAACCTCCAATTATTAGGGTTTTTTGGGTCAAAGTTGGGAAATGCCAAAAACACGCTCATTTTAAATTTTTTTGGTCCGTTTCTTTCGCGGACCTTAATTTGAACATAAATTCTCGTGATTTATGTAAACAAACGACAACCCAAAATTTTTCGCCAAACCTCCAAATTTAGGGTTTTTTTAAGTAAAAAACTTGGAAAATCCCAAAAACACGTTCATTTAGACTTTTTTGCTCCGTTTCTTACGCAAGCCTTAATTTAAACATGAATTCTAGTGATTTATGTAAAAAAAAGACAACCCAAAATTTTTCGCCAAACCTCCAATTTTTAGGGTTTTTTGGTCAAAAGTTGGGAAATCCCAAAAACACGCTCATTTAGATTTTTTTTGGTCTGTTTCTTTCGCAGACCTTAATTTAAACATGAATTCTAGTGATTTATGTAAAAAAAGGACAACCCAAAACTTTTCGCCAAACCTCCAATTTTTAGGGTTTTTTGGTCAAAAGTTGGGAAATCCCAAAAACACGTTCATTTAGATTTTTTTTGGTCTGTTTCTTTCGCAGACCTTAATTTGAACATGAATTCTAGTGATTTATGTAAAAAAATGACAACCAAAAATTTTTCGCCAAACCTCCAATTTTAGGGTTTTTTGGTCAAAAATTGGGAAATACCAAAAACACGTTCATTTAGACATTTTTTGCTCCGTTTCATTTGCAGACCTTAATTTAAACATGAATTCTAGTGATTTATGTAAAAAAAAGACAACCCAAAATTTTTCGCCAAACCTCCAATTTTTAGGGTTTTTTGGTCAAAAGTTGGGAAATCCCAAAAACACGCTCATTTAGATTTTTTTTGGTCTGTTTCTTTCGCAGACCTTAATTTAAACATGAATTCTAGTGATTTATGTAAAAAAAGGACAACCCAAAATTTTTCGCCAAACCTCCAATTTTTAGGGTTTTTTGGTCAAAAGTTGGGAAATTCGAAAAACACGTTCATTTAGATTTTTTTTGGTCCGTTTCTTTCGCAGACCTTAATTTGAACATGAATTCTAGTGATTTATGTTAAAAAACGACAACCCTAAATTTTCGCCAAACCTCCAATTTTAGGGTTTTTTTGTCAAAAATTGGGAAATGCCAAAAACACGTTCATTTAGATTTTTTTTTGTCTGTTTCTTTCGCGGACTTTAAATTGAACATGAATTCTAGTGATTTATGTAAAAAAATGACAACCAAAAATTTTTCGCCAAACCTCCAATTTTAGGGTTTTTTGGTCAAAAATTGGGAAATACCAAAAACACGTTCATTTAGACATTTTTTGCTCCGTTTCTTTCGCAGACCTTAATTTAAACATGAATTCTAGTGATTTATGTAAAAAAGACAACCCAAATTTTTCGCAAACCTCCAATTTTTAGGGTTTTTTTGTCAAAAGTTGGGAAATCCCAAAAACACGCTCATTTAGATTTTTTTTGGTCTGTTTCTTTCGCAGACCTTAATTTAAACATGAATTCTAGTGATTTATGTAAAAAAAGGACAACCCAAAATTTTTCGCCAAACCTCCAATTTTTAGGGTTTTTTGGTCAAAAGTTGGGAAATTCCAAAAACACGTTCATTTAGATTTTTTTTGGTCTGTTTCTTTCGCAGACCTTAATTTGAACATGAATTCTAGTGATTTATGTTAAAAAACGACAACCCTAAATTTTCGCCAAACCTCCAATTTTAGGGTTTTTTTGTCAAAAATTGGGGAAATACCAAGACCACGTTCATTTAGACTTTTTTGCTCCGTTTCTTCCCAACTTAATTTAAACATGAATTCTAGTGATTTATGTAAAAAAGGACAACCCAAAATTTTTCGCCAACCTCAATTTTTAGGGTTTTTTGGTCAAAAGTAGGGAAATCCCAAAAACACGCTCATTTAGATTTTTTTGTCCGTTTCTTTCGCGGACCTTAATTTGAACATAAATTCTCGTAATTTTATGTAAAAAACGACAACCCAAAAAATTTTTCGCCAAACTCCAAATTTTAGGTTTTTAGTAAAAACTAGTGGGAAATCCCAAAAACACGTTCATTTAGACTTTTTTGCTCCGTTTCTTCCGCAGACCTTAATTTAAAACATGAATTCTAGTGATTATGTAAAAAAAGGACAACCCAAAATTTTTCGCCAAACCTCCAATTTTTAGGGTTTTTGGTCAAAAGTAGGGAAATCCCAAAACACGCTCATTTAGACTTTTTTTTGCTCCGTTTTTTCGCGACCTTAATTTAAAACATGAATTCTATTGATTTGTAAAAAAACGACAACCCAAAATTTTTCGCCAAAGATCCAATTTTTAGGGTTTTTTGGTCAAAAATTTGGAAATCCCAAAAACACGCTCATTTACACTTTTTTGGTCCGTTTTTTTCGCGGACCTTAATTTAAACATGAATTCTAGTGATTTATATAAAAAAACGACAACCCTAAATTTTTCTCCAAACCTCCAATTTTTAGGGTATTTTGGTTAAAAATTTGGTAATCCCAAAAACACGCTCATTTAGACTTTTTTTGGTCCGTTTCTTTCGCGGACCTTAATTTGAACATGAATTCTAGTGATTTATTTAAAAAAAGGACAACCCAAAATTTTTCGCCAAACCTCCAATTTGTAGGGTTTTTTGGTCAAAAATTGGGAAATACCAAAAACACGTTCATTTAGACATTTTTTGCTCAGTTTCTTTCGCAGACCTTAATTTAAACATGAATTCTAGTGATTTATGTAAAAAAAGGACAACCCAAAATTTTTCGCCAACCTCCAATTTTTAGGGTTTTTTGGTCAAAAGTTGGGAAATCCCAAAAACACGTTCATTTAGATTTTTTTTGGTCTGTTTCTTTCGCAGACCTTAATTTGAACATGAATTCTAGTGATTTATGTTAAAAAACGACAACCCTAAATTTTCGCCAAACCTCCAATTTTAGGGTTTTTTGGTCAAAAATTTGGGAATGCCAAAAACATGTTCATTTAGACTTTTTTTGCTCCGTTTCATTTGCAGACCTTAATTTAAACATGAATTCTAGTGATTTATGTAATAAACGACAACCCTAAATTTTTCTCCAAACCTCCAATTTTTAGGATTTTTTGGTCAAAATTTGGGAAATACCAAAAACACTTTCATTTAGACTTTTTTTGCTCCGTTTCTTTTGCAGACCTTAATTTGAACATGAATTCTAGTGATTTATGTAAAAAAACGACAACCCTAAATTTTTTCGTCAAACCTACAATTTTTAGGGTTTTTGGTCAAATTTGGTAATCCCAAAAACACGCTCATTTGGACTTTTTTGGTCCGTTTCTTTCGCGTACCTTAATTGAACATGAATTCTAGTGATTTATTTAAAAAAAGGACAACCCAAAATTTTTCGCCAAACCTCAATTTTTAGGGTTTTTTGGTCAAAAATTGGGAAATCAAAAGCACGTTCATTTAGACATTTTTTGCTCCGTTTCTTTCGCAGACATTAATTTAAAAATGAATTCCAGTGATTTATGTAAAAAAAGGACAACCCAAAACTTTTCGCCAAACCTCCAATTTTTAGTGTTTTTTGGTCAAAAGTTGGGAAATCCCAAAAACACGCTCATTTAGATTTTTTTTTGTCTGTTTCTTTCGCGGACTTTAAATTGAACATGAATTCTAGTGATTTATGTAAAAAAAGACAACCAAAAATTTTTCGCCAAACCTCCAATTTTAGGGTTTTTTGGTCAAAAATTGGGAAATACCAAAAACACTTCATTTAGATTTTCTTGCTCCGTTTCTTTCGCAGACCTTAATTTAAACATGAATTCTAGTGATTTAAGTAAAAAAGGACAACCCAAAATTTTTCGCCAAACCTCCAAATTTTTAGGGTTTTTGGTCAAAAATTGGAAATCCCAAAAACAAGCTCATTTAGACTTTTTTGGTCCGTTTCTTTCGCGGACCTTAATTTGAAAATGAATTCTAGTTATTTATTTAAAAAAAGGACAACCCAAACTTTTTCGCCAAATCCTCCATTTTTAGGGTTTTTTGGTCAAAATTGGGAAATACCAAAAACACGTTCATTTAGACTTTTTTTGGTCCGTTTCTTTCGCGACCTTAATTTGAACATGAATTCTAGTGATTTATGGAAGAAACTGAAAACCAAAAATTTTTCGCCAAACCTCCAAATTTTAGGTTTTTTTGTCAAAATTGGGAAATACCGAAAACACGTTCTTTAGACTTTTTTTTGCTCCGTTTTTTCGCAGACCTTAATTTTAACATCACGAATTCTAGTATTATGTAAAAAAAACGACACCCAAAATTTTTCGCCAAAGAACTCCAATTTTAGGGTTTTTGGTCAAAATTTGGAAAATCCCAAAAACACACGCTTCATTTAACTTTTTTTTCCGTTTCTTTTCGCGGACACTTATTTAACAATGAAGCATAAGTGATTTATGTAAAAATGACACCCTAAATTTTCTCCAAACCTCCAATTTTTAGGGTTTTTGTCAAAAATTGGGAATCCAAAAAACACGCTCATTTAAGATTTTTTGTCCGTTTCTCTGCGACCTTAATTTGAACATGAGTTCTAGTGATTTATTAAAAAAAGACAACCCAAATTTTTCGCCACCTCCAATTTTTAGGTTTTTTGGTCAAAAATTGGCAATACCAAAAACCGTCATTTAGACTTTTTTTGTCCGTTCTTTCGCAACCTTATTTAAACAGATTAGAGATTTATGTAAAAAAAAGACAACCCACAATTTTTTCGCCAAACCTCCAATTTTAGGGTTTTTTGGTCAAAGTTGGGAAATCCCAAAACACGTTCATTTAGATTTTTTTTTTTTTGGTCTGTTTTCTTTCGCAACCTTAATACATGAATTCTAGTGATTTATGTTAAAAAAGAACAACCCTAAATTTTCGCCAACCTCCAATTTTTAGGTTTTTTGGTCAAAATTGGGAATGCCAAAAACACTTTCATTTTAGACTTTTTTTTGCCCGTTTCATTTTGCAGACCTAATTTAAACATGAATTCTATGAATTTAGTATAAACGACACCCTAAATTTTTCTCCCAAACCTCCAATTTTAGGTTTTTTGGTCAAATTTGGGAAATACCAAAAACACTCATTTAGACTTTTTTTTGCTCCGTTTCTTTCAGACCTTAATTGAACATGAATTCTAGTGATTTATGTAAAAAGACAACCCTAAATTTTTCGTCAAACCTACAATTTTTAGGTTTTTTGGTCAAAATTTGTAATCCCAAAAACAACGCTCATTTAGACTTTTTTTGGTCCGTTTCATTTCGGACCTTAATTTGAACATGAATTCTAGGGATTTTTTAAAAAAAGACACCCAATTTTTTCCCAAACCTCAATTTTTAGGGTTTTTTTGTGTCAAAATTGGGAAATCAAAACACGTTCATTTAGCTTTTTGCTCCGTTTTTTTCGCACTTATATGAGAAATGAATTCTAGAGAATGTAAAAAATAACAACCCAAAATTTTCGCCAACCCTCAGTTTTTAGTGTTTTTGGTACAAGTGGAAATCCCAAAAAATCATTTGATTTTTTTGTGCGTTTCTTTCGCTCACCCTTTATGAACTGAATTCTAGGAAATGTAAAAAATACAACCAAAATTTTTCGCCAAACCTCTTTTTACGGTATTTTTGTGTAAAAAAGGGAAAGTTCAAAAATGGTTCATTTTGACTTTTTTTGTGCCGTTTCTTTCGCTCACCCTTATTATGAACATGAATTTAGTGAATAATGTAAAAAAGACAACCCAAACTTTTCGCCAAGATCCAATTTTTAGGGTTTTTTGGTCAAAATTTGGAAATCCCAACAAGCTCATTTAGACTTTTTTGGTTCTCTTTTTTCGCGGACCTAATTTGAAATGAATTCTAGTTATTTATTTAAAAAAGGACAACCCAAATTTTCGCCAAATCTCCATTTTTTTAGGGTTTTTTGGTCAAATATGGGAAATACCAAAAACACGTTCATTTAGACTTTTTTGGTCCGTTCTTTCGCGACCTTATGTTGAAAATGATTCTATATGTTTATGAAAAACGAAAAACCAAAAATTTTTCGCCAAACCTCCAAATTTTAGGGTTTTTTTTGTCAAAAATTGGGAAATACCGAAAACACGTTCTTTTTAGACTTTTTTTTTGCTCCGTTTTTTCGCAGACCTTAATTTTAACATGAATTCATTATTTATGTAAAAAACGACAACCCAAATTTTTTCGCCAAGATCCAATTTTTAGGGTTTTTTGGTCAAAATTGGGAAATCCCAAAAACACGCTCATTTAACTTTTTTTGGTCCCGTTTTCTTTCGCGACCTTATTTAAACAGAATTCTAGTGATTTAGTAAAAAACGACAACCCAAATTTTCTCAAACCTCAATTTTAGGGTATTTTTGGTCAAAATTTGGAATCCCAAAACCGCTCATTTAGACTTTTTTGGTCCGTTTTCTTTCGCGGACCTTAATTTGAACATGATTCTAGTGATTTATTTAAAAAAAGGACAACCCAAAATTTTTCGCCAAACCTCATTTTTAAGGTTTTTTGGTCAAAATTGGCAATACCAAAACACGTTCATTTAGACTTTTGCGCCGTTTCTTGCGCAGACCTTAATTTAAACAGGAATTTAGTGATTTTTGTAAAAAAAAGACAACCCAAATTTTTTCGCCAAACCTCTCAATTTTTAGTGTTTTTTGGTAAAATGGGAAATCCCAAACGTTCATTTAGATTTTTTTTTGGTCTGTTTCTTTCGCAGACCTTAAT
The DNA here is from genome assembly GCA_016586305.1 of Ophiorrhiza pumila. Classification (NCBI taxonomy): domain Eukaryota; kingdom Viridiplantae; phylum Streptophyta; class Magnoliopsida; order Gentianales; family Rubiaceae; genus Ophiorrhiza; species Ophiorrhiza pumila. The sequence goes on along the minus strand of BLIW01000003.1, from coordinate 22,227,594 downwards.
TGAACATGAATTCTAGTGATTTAATGTAAAAAAGACAACCCAAATTTTTGCCAAACCTCCAATTTTAGGGTTTTTTGGTCAAAATTGGAAATGCCAAAACACGTTCATTGACTTTTTTTGCTCCGTCATTTTGCAGACCTTATTTAAAACATTAATTCTAGTGATTTATGTAAAAAAACGACAACCCTAAATTTTTTCCCAAACCTCCAATTTTTAGGGTTTTGTCAAAAATGGGTATCCCAAAAACCCTATTTAGATTTTTTTGGTCCGTTTTTTTCGCTCCCTTATTTGAAGCATGAATTCTAGAGAATTTAAAAAAATACAACCCAAAATTTTTCGCAAACTCCATTTTTATAGGGTTTTTTGGTAAAAAGGCACCAAAAATGGTTCATTTTGACTTTTTTGTGCCGTTTCTTTTCGCTCACCCTTATTATGAACATGAATTTAGTGATAATGTAAAAAAAGACAACCCAAATTTTCGCAAACCTCTTTTAGGTTTTTGTCAAAACTTTGGTACTCTCCAAAAACACGCTCATTTTGACTTTTTTGTCCGTTTTTTCGCACCTTAATTTGAACATGAACTAGTGATTTATGTAAAAAAGGACAACACCCAAATTTTTTCGCCAAACCTCAATTTTTAGGTTTTTTTGGTCAAAAGTGGGAAATCAAAAACACGTTCATTTAGACTTTTTTGCTCCGTTTTCTTCGCAGACATAATTTAAAAATATCCAAGTATATGTAAAAAAGGACAAACCCAAAATTTTCGCCAAACCTCCAATTTTTAGTTTTTTTGTCAAATGGGAAATCCCAAAAAACAACGCTCATTTAGATTTTTGTTTCCGTTTTTCGGCGACCTTATTTGAACATAATTCTAGGATATGTAAAAAAGGACACCAAAATTTTTCGCCAAACCTCATTTTGGGTTTTTTTGGTCAAAAATGGCAATAAACCCAAAAACCGTCATTTGACATTTTTTGTGCCGTTTCTTTCGGCACCCTTATTTAAACATGAATTCTAGTGATATGTAAAAAAAGACAACCCAAAATTTTTCCCAAACTCAAGTTTTAGGGTTTTTTGTAAAACGTTGGGAAATCCAAAAACGTTCATTTGATTTTTTTTGTCTGTTTCTTTCGCAACCCTTAATTTAACATGATTAGTGATTTAATGTAAAAAAAGGACAACCAAATTTTTCGCCAACCTCCAATTTTAGGGTTTTTTGGTCAAAATTGGTGAAATCCCCAAAAACACGTTCATTAGATTTTTTTGTCTGTTTCTTCTTCGCAACATTAATTTAAAAAATGATTCATGTGATTTATGTAAAAAAACGACAACCCAAATTTTTCGCCAAACCTCCAATTTTAGGTTTTTTTGGTCAAAATTGGGAAATCCAACAAACAGCTCATTTAGACTTTTTTTTGCTCCGTTTCTTCGCAGACTTAATTTAAACAATGAATTCTAGATTTATGTAAAAAAAGACAACCCTAAATTTTTTCCCAAACCTCCAATTTTTAGGTTTTTTGGTAAAAATTGGGAAATACCAAAAACACGTTCATTTAGACTTTTTTGCTCCGTTTCTTCGCAACCTTATTTTAAACATGAATTCTAGTGATTTATAGTAAAAAAGGACACCCAAATTTTTCCCAAACCCCAAATTTTAGGGTTTTTTGGTCAGAAATTGGTAATCCCAAAAACAGCTCATTTAGAATTTTTTGGTCCGTTTTCTTTCGCGACTTAATTTGACATGATTCTAGTGATTAATTAAAAAAAGGACAACCCAAATTTTTCGCCAAACCTCCAATTTTTAGGGTTTTTTGGTCCAAATTTGGGAAATACCAAACAACTTCATTTAGACTTTTTTTGCTCCGTTCTTCGCAACCTTAATTTGAATATGAATTCTAGTGTTTATTTAAAAAACGACAACCCAATTTTCGCCAAACGTCCAATTTTAGGGTTTTTTGGTCAAAAATTTGGGAAATACCAAACACGTCATTAGACTTTTTGTCCGTTCTTTGCAGACCTTAATTTAAACATAATTTAGTGATTTATGTAAAAAACACAACCCTAATTTTCTCCAACCCCAATTTTTTTAGGGTTTTTGTCAAAAATTGGAAATCCCAAAAACCGCTTCATTAGACTTTTTTGGTCCGTTTTCTTCGCGACCTTAATTTGAACATGATTCTAGTGATTTTTAAAAAAAGACAACCCAAAATTTTTCGCCAACCTCAATTTTTAGGGTTTTGGTCAAAATGAATTCGGAAATACCAAACACGTTCATTAGACTTTTTTTGCTCCGTTTCTTTTGCAGGACATATTTAAACATGAATTCTAGTGATTTATGTAAAAAAACGACAACCCAAATTTTTCTCCAAACCTCCATTTTTAGGGTATTTTGGTCAAAAATTGGAATCCCAAAAACACGCTCATTTGACTTTTTTTGGTCCGTTTCTTTCGCGGACCTAATTTGAACATGAATTCTAGTGATTTATTAAAAAAAGGACAACCCAAAATTTTTCGCCAAACCTCCGTTTTAGGGTTTTTTGCTCAAAAATTGGAAATCCAAAAACACGTTCATTTAGACTTTTTTTTGCTCCGTTCTTTCGCACCCTTAATTAACACATGAATTCTAGTGATTTATGTAAAAAAGGACAACCCAAAATTTTCTCGCCAAACCTCCAATTTTTGGGTTTTTTGGTCAAAGTTGGGAAATCCCAAACACGTATTTAGATTTTTTGGTCTGTTTCTTCGCGACCTTATTATGACATATGATTCTAGTGATTTATTTAAAAAAAAGACAACCCAAATTTTTCGCCAAAACTCCAATTTTAGGTTTTTTTGGTCAAAATTGGGAAATACCAAAAACACGTTAATATTTAGACTTTTTGTCCGTTCTTCTTTCTTGTGCAGACTTAATTTAAAAACATGAATTTAGTGATTTATGTAAAAAAAAGACAACCCAATTTTTCCCCAAACCTCCAATTTTTAGGGTTTTTGGTCAAAATTTGGAATCCCAAAAACACGCTCATTTAGATTTTTTTGTCCGTTCTTTCGCGACCTATAATTTGAACATAATTATTCAGTGATTTATTAAAAAAAGGACCCTAAAATTTTTCGCCAAACCTCCAATTTTAGGGTTTTGTGTCAAAATTTGGGAAATACAAAAACCACGTTCATTAATCTTTTTTTTGCTCCGTTTTTTCTTCCAACCTTATTTGAGCATGAATTCTAGAGGAATGTAAAAAATACACAACCCAAAATTTTTCGCCAAACCTCATTTTAGGGTATTTTTGGTAAAAACGGCAAAGTTCAAAAAGTTCATTTGACTTTTTTTGTGCCGTTTCTTTGCACCCTTATTGAACATGAAATTTAGTGAATAATGTAAAAAAAATGACAACCCAAATTTTTTTCCACAACCTCCAATTTTAGGGTATTTTGGTCAAAATTGGGAATCCAAAAACACTCTCATTTAGACTTTTTTTGGTCCCTTTCTTCGCGGACCTTAATTTGAACATGACTTCTAGTGTTATTTAAAAAAGGACACCCAAAATTTTTCGCCAAACCTCCAATTTTTAGGGTTTTTTTGGTCAAAATTGGAATACCAAAAACACGTTCATTTAGACTTTTTTTGCTTCCGTTTCTTTCGCAGACCTTAATTAAAAACATGAATTCTAGTGATTTATGTAAAAAACGACAACCCTAAATTTTCTTTCTCCCAAACCTCCAATTTTTAGGGTATTTTGGTCAAATAATTTGGTAATCCAAAAACACGCTCATTTGACTTTTTTGGCCCTTTCTTTCCACGGACCTTATTTGAACATGAATTCTAGTTATTATGTAAAAAAGGACAACCCAATTTTTCGCCAAACCTCCAATTTTTAGTTTTTTTTGTCAAAAATTGGAAATACCAAAAACACGTTCATTTAGACATTTTTTGCTCCGTTTCTTTCGCAGACCTTAATTTAAAACATGATCTAGTGAATTTATGTAAAAAAAGACAACCCAAAATTTTTCGCCAAAACCTCCAATTTTAGGGTTTTTTTGGTCAAAGTAGGAAATCCCAAAAACACGTCATTTAGATTTTTTTTTTGTCTGTTTCTTTCGCACCTTAATTATGAACATGAATTTAGTGATTTTATGTAAAAAAAGACAACCCAAATTTTCGCCAAACTCCATTTTAGGGTTTTTTGTCAAAAGTGGGAAATGCCCAAAAACACGTTCATTTAGATTTTTTTGCTCCGTTTCTTTCGCAGACCTTAATTTAAACATTGATTCTAGTGATTATGTAAAAAAAGACAACCCAAAACTTTCGCAAAATCCATTTTTTAGGGTTTTTGTCAAAAATTGGAAATCCCAAAAACACTCATTTAGACTTTTTTGGTCCTTTTCTTTCCACCTTATTATGAAATGAATTCTAGAGACGAATGTAAAAATATACAACCCAAAATTTTTCGCCAAACTCTTTTAGGGTTATTTTTTGTAAAACAGGAACAAAAGCAAAAATGGGTTCATTTTGACTTTTTTTGTGCCGTTTCTTTCGCACCCTTATTATGAACATGAAATTTAGTGATAATGTAAAAAATGACAACCAAAAATTTTTTGCCAACCTCAGTTTTACGGGTATATTTTTGGTAAAAAATTGGAAAAGTCCGAAAACAGGTTCATTTGACTTTTTTTTGTGCTCCTTTTTTTTCGCAACCTTATTTAACATGAATTCTATTGATTATGTAAAAAAAGACAACCCAAATTTTTCGCCAAAACTCCAATTTTTAGGGTTTTTTGGTCAAAATTTAGGGAAATCCAAAAACACGCTCATTAGAACTTTTTGCCCCGTTTCTTTCGCGGACCTTAATTTAAACAGAATTCTAGTGATTTATGTAAAAAACGACAACCCAAAATTTTTCCCAAACCTCCAATTTTTAGGGTATTTTGGTCAAAAATTTGGTATACCCAAAACACGCTCATTTAGACTTTTTTGTGGTCCGTTTCTTTCGCGACCTTATTTGAACATGAATTCTAGTGATTTATTTAAAAAAAGGAACCCAAAATTTTTCGCCAAACCTCCATTTTTAGGTTTTTTTTGTCAAAATTGGAAATACCAAAAACACGTTCATTTAGACATTTTTTGCTCCGTTTCTTTCGCAGACCTTAATTTAAACATGAATTCTAGTGATTTATGTAAAAAGGACAACCCAAATTTTTCGCCAAATCCCATTTTTAGGGTTTTTGGTCAAAAGTTGGAAATCCCAAAAACACGCTCATTTAGATTTTTTTTGGTCGTTCTTTTCTTTCGCAGACCTTAATTTGAAAGAATTCTAGTGATTTATGTAAAAAAAGACAACCCTATTTTTCCAAACCTCCATTTTTAGGGTTTTTTGGTCAAAATTGGGAATCCAAACACGCCATTTAGACTTTTTTTTTGGTCCGTTTCGATGCACCTTATTACATAAATTCTATTGATTTTGAAAAAAGGAAAACCCAAAATTTTTCCCAACCTCCAATTTTTAGGGTTTTTTGGTAAAAAATTGGAAATCCCAAAAACACGCTCATTAGACTTTTTGGTCCGTTTCTTTGCGTACCTAATTTTGAACATGAATTCTATTGATATATGTAAAAAACACAACCCAAAATTTTTTGCCAAACCCAATTTTTAGGGTTTTTTGGTCAAAAATTTGGAATCACCCAAAAACGCTATTGAACTTTTTGGTCCGTTTCTTTCTCACCTTATGAAGCAAATTCTAGAGATATGTAAAAAAAACAACCCAAAATTTTCGCCAAACCTCTCATTTTTAGGGTTTTTTGGTAAAACGGCAAATCAAAAAGTTCATTTGACTTTTTGTGGCCGTTTCTTTCGCACCCTTATTATGAACATGAATTAGTGAATTTAGTAAAAAAATGACAACCAAAATTTTTCCCAAACCTCATTTTAGGGTTTTTTTTGTAAAAATTGGAAAGTCCAAACACGTTCATTTAGACTTTTTTTTGCTCCGTTTTTCGCAGACCTTATTTAACATGAATTGCGAATGATTATGTAAAAAAAGACAACCCAAATTTCGCCAACCTCCAATTTTTAGGTTTTTTGGTCAAAATTGGAAATCCCAAACACCTCATTTAATTTTTGGTCCGTTTCTTTCGCGGACCTTAATTTAAACATGAACTAGTGATTATGTAAAAAAACACACAACCAATTTTCCCAAACCTCCAATTTTTAGGTTTTTTGTCAAAAATTTGAATCCCAAAAACACGCATTTGATTTTTTGGTCCGTTTTTTCCACCTAATTTGAACATAATTCTAGAGGAATGTAAAAAAAACAACCCAAAATTTTTCGCCAAACCTCATTTTTGGTTTTTTGGTAAAAACGGCAAAGTTCCAAAAAGTTCATTTTGACTTTTTTGTGCCGTTTCTTTCGCTCACCTACTTATGAACATGAAATTTAGTGATATGTAAAAAAAGACAACCCAAAATTTTTGCCAAACCTCCATTTTTAGGTTTTTTTGGTAAAATTGGGAAATCCAAAAACCGTTCTTAGACTTTTTTTGTCTGTTTCTTCGCAACCTAATTTGAACATATTCTAGTGAATATGTAAAAAACGACACCAAAATTTTCGCCAACCTCCAATTTTAGGGTTTTTTGTCAAAAATTGGGAATGCCAAAAAACACGCTTATTTAGACTTTTTTTTGTCCGTTTCTTTCGCAGACCTTAATTTGAACATGAATTCTAGTGATTTTGTAAAAAAACGACAACCCAAAATTTTTCGCAAACCTACAATTTTAGGTTTTTTGGTCAAAAATTTGGTAATCCCAAAACACACGCTCATACTTTTTTTGGTCCGTTTTTTCGCGACCTTAATTTAACATGAATTCTAGTGATTTATGTAAAAAAGGACAACCCAAAATGGGTTTTTAAAGCTTTCCTGCAACATATGCGATGATTGCTTTCTTTATCAACCAGTGAGCTAACTGGAATGAACTCCATATAGGTCAACAAAGCTCCGCGGATCAAATTCCCTAGTCCATTTGAAGATTTCGGCTTGGAAACCTAAAGTGCCAACTCTTTCCTGGTCCAAAATTTTTGAAAAATTCCTCCTCTTGTCAATCTAAAGAAACATTTCTAGTCATCAATCCCATTATTCCCTAGAAATCCGCTGCATTATATCTTTCTAATTGCAACATCGTGTCGCGCATGAAACTGCTCAAGAGTGTCAACTTAATTTCTGAGATAGAGCTCCTCTTTTTTGTTAAAAGGCCTCCCCTAATTGGACGTTTTTGGTTTGCTAGAGGAGAAAAAAGATGTTGCCTCTTTTTGTGATTGCCGATTTTCTCCGGCTAAGATGCGACTGGGGAGCTCTCTCCCCTCCGCCAACCCCTTAGTATTGTCTTAGACCGTTAACGTATAATGGTAAGTTTAGGGAAAATTCCTAAAACATTCGACGACATCATTATTTTAACTTACAAATTCTCGTGATTATGTAAAAAAACGACACCCAAAATTTTTCGCCAAACTCCAAATTTTAGGGTTTTGTAAAAAAAAATGGGACATCCCAAAAACACGCTCATTAGATTTTCTGTTCCGTTTCTTTTGCGACCTTAATTAACATGAATTCTATGATATTGTAAAAAGAAAACCCAAATTTTTCGCCAAAATCCAATTTTAAGGTTTTTTGGTCAAAAATTTTGGAAATCCAAAACAACGCTCATTAGACTTTTGGTCCTTTTTGCTCACTCTATTTGAACTGAATCTAGGAATGTAAAAATATTACAACCCAAAATTTTTCGCCAAACCTCATTTTACAGGGCTATAATTTTGGTAAAAAGGGCAAAGTCAAAAAGTTCATTGACTTTTTTTTGCTCCGTTTCTTTCGCTCACCCTTATTATGAACATGAAATTTGTGATATGTAAAAAAATGACAACCAAATTTTTGCCAAACCTCAATTTTTTAGGGTTTTTGGTCAACAATTCTTAATCCCAAAAACCGTATTTGAGATTTTTTGGTCCTTTTTTGCTGGACCTTATTTTAGCATGAATTCTAGGATTAAAAAAAACAACCCAAAATTTTTCGCCAAACCTCAATTTTAGGGTTTTTGGTAAAACTGGAATACCAAAAAAGTTCATTTGACTTTTTTGTGCCGTTTCTTTCGCAGCCTTATTTGAACATGAATTTAGTGTTATGTAAAAAAAACAACCCAAATTTTCGCCAAACTCTATTTTTTAGGGTTTTTTTGGGTCAAAAGTTGGGAATCCCAAAAACACCGCTCAATTTAGACTTTTTTTGT